>CP092871.1:27074665-27302868 GCA_030710605.1 Cordylochernes scorpioides | reverse complement strand
ATCCCTAGTACACGTGGTAAAGGCCATGATAATCATGGTGAGTAGAAGTAGGAGACTGCTTTTACTGTAAGTGCAACACATTTGAAAAGCAGTTAGACTTTGCACTTAAAAATGTGCCATTGCCTCGTTTGGTTACTTGCACTCGCAAATGAAAACTGTCCATTATAGAAAGGTGTCCTCTAGCATGAGTGTCCTTTCATGGAGGTTCTAATGTACATTGATACTATTCACATTGGATTCTAGTTTGTTGTATTGTATGTGAAATATTAGATTGAATGCAAATTTTGAAATATTGTAAAAGCTTACCAGAAAATGGGATTGGAGTTTATTGAAAGAAAACTTTGCATACTTACAACGCATATTGTCTCATTTTTTTCTAATATATCGGCGATTTTATTCTTAAGCCTATCTTCACGAGCCTGACTGCAACACACAAATAAAATAAAGGAAACTAAAATCAAATCCGAACATTTTGTATATTCAATAATATTTGGCCAAATCGTGGATCTTTATAAATGTTCAACTGAAGGAGATGCCTCTTTTTTTTTTTTTTTGCTTAATTTTGCAATATCACATTTGTACAATTTTCAACATTATAAACTGTGTTTTGTAAGAGAAGCTTGATATAAAAGTAGTAAAGATTTGAAACCATTCGGAAACTTATCTTGATTAGATCTTAATTTCGACGAGTTTGCAACATGTAGATATATCTCTCAACAACTGTATATAATCATTATAACGGTTTGCGGATTTTGATATATTAGAAAAATGTATAAGACACCTTAACTATTTTATATATATAAACTAGCCGAATGACCCGGGCAACGCCCGGGTTTTACCCGATTAAATGCTTTTGTTCAAATACTATTCGTTACAATTATAAATTGGCGCCGTGGATGTCATTCTTGTGAAACGTCCCGCTCCAAACTTTGTGTCTGAGAAGCGATAATTTTATAAAAAGATGATCTGGCTTTGTGTCTTCTGCTCGAATGAATGTTTTTCTTTTAGAATTTTGTTCCTGCATACTAAAAATGAACTGGCTTCACCCGTGGTCTCTGCTTTTTGGAATTTTCCCGATATAATTTTGCATATGATAATCGAATATGATACGTATTATTGCCATCATCCTTATTTGACTAAAAAAAAACAACTATTTTTGCTCAGAACCTGTCAATTTAAATTTTTCTTTGGTAAAAATCCGATAAATATCTCTTCCAGATTTTTCTCTATGTCCTGTTAAAACACGTTTTACATGTACATTAGGTCAGCTGATATTACCTCCCATCTTCACCGCTAGAGGCGCTGCTTGCGAGCGAAAGAGCAAATTTGCAACTCAAATTTGCAAATAACTCGAAAAATATTCGGGATAGAGACCTAAAATATTCAATATAAGTTTTTCCAGATTCTACTATACATACTGCTAAAATTTCAGCCATATTAGTTACGTATTTTACGTATATTACGTAAAAGCATTCCATTCACAAAAGCAAACGATGACAGAATTGATGACTCTGATACTTGTATATTTTAATAATTATATAAATGAGTTTTGAAAATTGTAAAAAAAAAAAAATGAATCGGCCGGGAATCTTACCCGGGCAGCCCGCGTGGCAGGCGAGCATTCTACCACTGAACCACCGATGCTTATAAAAAATGGCCATATTTGGGTATTTTTTTCCATTCACAAAAGCATACGTTGACAGAATTGTTGATTGATGACTCTGATACTTGTATATTTTATATATATATAAAATACCTTTCTGTAACTGTGTATAAGTTAATTCCTCGAATAAACATCCTATCTTTCCAGTTATTACTTCTTAGTTTTGTAAGGGTCTAATATAATACAACTTCTAGGAAATATCGATTTTATGGAAAAGAATCAGGTTCTATATTGATAAATTATCACTTAGACAAGAGAAAAATTCAATTGGCTCATTCAAAATAAACAATTACAATGTTCATATAAGATTAAATACAGAATATAAATATGAATAAATAGAGTAGAACCTCCCTGTAAAGGACACATAATTGAAGATCCAAAGTGTCCTTTTAGGATTGGTATCTTCTTACCGGAGAATTTCCAAATTTTAAAAATGGTAATTTTATAAAAGAAAACTGTCCTTTATAGGGAGGTTTTCTCTATAATGAGTATCCTCTCATTGTGGTTCTACTTCTCTAATGCAGTTTAGAGGGAATATATTTTGAAGTAGAAAAATACTTACCTTTTATCAGTAACATTGTCCATATTGTCTAGATCTTTATTATCTTCCATTTTATATGAAGTTTTATACAATCAAGTAAAAGAATTACTGTTAAGATATTTTTATAATAAAGATACCCAGAGGCTGAGAGAAGTGATAAGTTATAAAAACCTTTCTCGCATATAGATAATGTACAGAATAATAAAAATAATAAAATACTATATAAATGTTATAGAAAAATATTATTTCATTTTAAAATTAAATTTTATAAAAATAATTACTCTTAAATCGACCGCCAGAGGCGCGCTTCCCCTATAAAAAATCATTGTTGTTGTTTCCGGAGGGCCAGCTCAAACCTTTTGTAAATTATATAAATAAGTTTATTTTTTATTCTTATACGCCTTAAGCCAGGAAGTACTTTTATCCAATTATGTTTTTTTTATATATTCCTTCAGCTCTATTAAACTATATTAATCAAAAATATTTTTATTATTATACTTTCAAGATTTTTGCCACGACTGCATTTACCAATACCATTTAGTACTAAAAATAACCAGCAAATAATTCCATACCATAATCCTCAAGATGATCAAAATCAAGCAGCAAACTTATTAATTTTACAACATATATATCGTATATTTTAAAACTGTATAATAATGACACTTTTAGTATATGTCACATATCTATCAATTAGTTTGAGCCGATGCCTTAAAATACCCCACCTTCTATTAAAATGTACACTATTTTTATTTGCTACCACCCCCATATTTTGTATATAAACTATTTGTATTTAAACCACCTATTTGTTTGTAAAACTAAAAATGTTTACGTCAAAATAAAGATCCAAAGAGAGAGCGGTCAGCTGGTGGCAGGGACAGAGGGGAGGAAAAGCCAACGCCCAGCCTATGTGGGGCCCCCAGGGACTCTTTATAGACATCCCCTGAAAACAGGACAGGTTTTGGCAGGGGTCATCAGCAGATGGTTCTAGAGGGTGGCCATCGACAGACGATTTCGGTCTTGCACACTCTCTCTTTCGATGTCTCGGGGATAAGCATCCAAGTTTGTGTCATGGCCTCTACCTCTGTCCCGTGGGCTCTCCCCGATCCCTCTATGTGCTAACATCTAGCCCTGCCTCTGCTTCTTGTTGTCCGCGTGTGGGAAGATCATCAACACTCGCCTCACGTACACGACCGACAGTTCATCCATTCGTCGGCACATTTGCAACAATATTACATATATATATATATATATATATATATATATTATATATAATTAAAAAGGCATATATTGGTTCAAAAAATCATATATTTTACCAATATTTCAGTTGGCTGAACGCCAACCTTTATCAACGACCTATGTTATAACACCTTGATGAAGGTTGGCGTTCAGCCAACTGAAATATTGGTAAAATAAATGATTTTTTGAACCAATTTATGTCTTTTTAATTAAAGATTTATTTGTGGATTGCTCTATTTTTAAAATTATATAATTTTTAAAATTAAAAAGGCATATATTTGATAGAAAAATAAATTACTTTACCAATATTTCAGTTGGCTGAACGCCAACCTTTATTATGTGCCTTTTTAATTGAAGATTTATTAATGGATTTCTCTATTTTAAAATATATATATATTGGTATATAATGTATGAATTTTTATAATTTATTTGAATTTAAAACTATTTAAATAACGTATTTTTAAAAATTAAAACACTTTTTTCTAATACCCTCCTTGCCTCTTGCTGTAATAATAAAAATAATGAGATTGTTCATTAGTGGTGAATCCTTCAAACAGTTTCGCCAATTTAATATTCCATATCATTCTAATAATATATTGGGCTATTCTGATTTTATTTTTGGCATTCTGCATGAACTCACAGCAAAGTTATTTTGAACAAATTATGGAGATTTGGAATTATGAGATTTATTTCATTACTGACAGACCATTATGATTTATTTACTTAAGATAAATATTCGAATCACGAGAGAGAATTTAGATATAATAGAACCTCCATGAGAAGAAACTCACGTTAGAGGACACCTCTCTATAAAGAACAGTTTTTATCACCCAAAATACCATTTTTACTATTTTTAAGATTTCCGGTAAATAGGACACCTCTCCCTAAAAGGACACTTTGGCTCTGCAACTAGGTGTCCTTTACAGAGAGGTTCTACTGTAAATATTTATTACTAGCCGAATGACCCGGGCAACTCCCGGGTTTTCCCCGATTAAATGTTTTTATTCAAATATTAGTAGTTACAATTATAAATTGGCGCCGTGGATGTCACTCTTGTGTCCCGCTCCAAACTTTGTGTCTGAGAAGGGATATTTTTATAGAGAGATGATCTAGCTTTATGTCTTCTGCTCGAATGAATGTTTTTTATGCTACAATTTTGTTCCTGCATACTAAAAATGAACTGGCTCACCCGTGGTATCTGCTTTTTGGAATTTTCCCGATATAATTTTGCATCTGATAATCAAATATGATACGTATTATTGCCATCATCCTTATTTGACTAAAAAAAACAACTATTTTTTTGCTCAGAACCTGTCAATTTAAATTTTTCTTGGGTAAAAATCCGATAAATATCTCTTTCAGATTTTTCTCTATGTCCTGTTAAAACACGTTTTACATGTACATTAGGTTGGCTGATATTACCTCCCATCTCACCGCTAGAGGCGCTGCTTTCGAGCGAAAGGACAAATATGCAACGCAATTTGCAAATAACTCGAAGAATATTCGTGATAGAGACCTGAATTTTCACTAAAGGTTTTTCCATATTCTACTCTATATACTATTAAAATTTCAGTCAGATTAGTTACGTATTGTGGACGTGTATAGCCGAAATAGGAACAAACACACATACATACATACATACACTGACTTTTATATATATAGGGATAGAACCCCTCCATGAGAAGACACTCACGCTAGAGGACACCTCTCTATAAAGAACAGTTTTTATCGCTCACAATACCATTTTTACTATTTTTAAGATTTTCCGTTAAATTGGACATCTCTCCCTAAAAGGACACTTTGGCTCTACAACTAGGTATCTTTTACAGAGAGGTTCTCTACTGTTTATATTTATTATTATTATTAGAGAATTTCTATTTTTTTGTTTCAAATATATTTTCCAAGAGTTACCCTAGAGTGCCAAGTATGAAAGTAAAATAGATCTCAATGTAAAATAATAAATCTGTATGATATTTTGAACTTGAGAAACCGATGAGAGGGTTCATCACTATTGACCCAAGACCTATTATCATTTATATCATTGCAGCGAAGATATAAATAAATAGGTTTTTTTAAGAACATAAGCGCAATAAATATTATAATTTTATAATAGAAGATGGCAGCTAATGAAACATATTCAATTATAACATAAAGTTGCGGGATGATGATATTCATGTACCTAAAGAGGCGCCTTTCTCTTTGATTGTGCATCAGAACGATGACACTGGGGTAATGAAATGGCAGATGAAATAGAAAAGGAAGCCAGAAAGTTGAACCAAAGGAAAGAACAATGTCAGTATTTGACACTGATGCTTTGGAAAAATACAAGATAATTCAACAAAAATAAGAAAAGATCAAATATGTGAAATAAACTCTGAGAGGAAACTGACAAAACTGTAACAAGATTTAGAACAAAAAAACTATAAAAGAATGACAATATATCCAGATGGCACAAGAACCTATAGGACATGCATCAACGGTCCTGGTGTGAGACTAACACCTACTCACATATTCTCATTCCCAGCAATGGTCGCAGCCTTGCAGAAAATTGACATGGACCCAGAGCAGTAGCCTTTACACACCCAAGATAGGAGACATTGCTGCTGCTGTAATAGAGATGTATGGAGACATCTAAGACTCTTCATTGGACACGACAACAACAATACAGTATACACACCCAAGATAGAGGACATTGCTGTGATAGAGATGTATTGAGACATCTGAGGCTCTTCATTGGACACGACAACAACAACAATACAGTATACACTCCCAAGATAGTGGACATTGCTGTTGCTGTGATAAAGATGTATGGAGACATCTAAGGCTCTTCATTGGACACAACAACAACAACGATGACACTAGGCATCTTCTTAGTAAAAGATTTACTAGTGCTGATAAAAAATGAGCAATAAGACTAATTTTGGAAAATTCAGGTAAATTGGCAGAGGGTGGCTTTTATCTGAATTTACCAAAACTGATGTAGTTGCTTATTCTTTATTATCACTAGTATGGTTTTTTACTAAGGTGATACATAGTTCAAATTTTCTGATGTACAATTAAAGGAAGATATGCCTTATTTGATATATGTTTACCTTTTTATCTAAAATACATTATAACGCGGCTGATGATTGTAAAACGAAAATTGCAATTTATACCGCGAATGTTTCTTTTATAAAAATAGAAATTTATTTTCAAAGAGAAATAGCGACATTTCTAACTTTAAGGATGAAGTATGGAAAAGTGAAACATGAAGAGTAATGGCGAACGGAAAAATAAAAAGTGTCCAGGGGCGGGAATTTTTATTTTTCCGTTCGCCATTACTCTTCATGTTTCACCTTTCCATACTTCATCCTTAAAGTTAGAAATGTCGCTATTTCTCTTTGAAAATAAATTTCGATTTTTATAAAAGAAACATTCGCGGTATAAATTGCAATTTTCGTTTTACCTTTTTATCTACTCAGTCTTTGTCTCAAAAAATGTATTCCTCTCACGTTCACCATCCCCTCCATGCTCAACACACCACGAATTTATGTCAATTTAGACCGCGCCGAAGTGTTATATATTGATACAAGACGATTGACAATCCCCAGATTTTCTACGCTTTATTTTTACACGAATTCTATAAAATGTGTGAATATAAATATCAATTAACGTAAAGATAGAGGCTGCCTGGCCGGCATTCATAGTTCTTCAAATAAAAGCCAATGAATATTATAATTTTATAATAGAAGATGGCAGCTAATGAAACATATTCAATCTATCTATATATATAAAATTGAATGTCTGTCTGTCTGCCTGTCTGTCTGTCTGTACTCTATAGATTCAAAAACCATACATCCAATCGCCGTGAAATTTTGGGATATTATTAGGTATATCACCGGGAAGGTTTTTGAAAAATAATTTCATGAATATCTTGAATACCCTTAGAGTTATTTGCAGATTTGTAGATTGAACTCGCAAGCAGCGCCCCCATTGTGACGATGATAACAAGTTTTCTTATCACTAAGTTTGTTATCTTGAATATTATTTATCAAGAGTAAGATTATCTCAGGATGACACGGCAAATATTTGACCGGGAAAAAATTTTCACTAGATAAAACGATGATTTTGTAATGTAGAAAATTAGGAAAGACAAAATTCAGGATGACACAGCAATTTATTTGAGACAAGAATAATGATACAATTCCAAGGCAAAGATACTATTCCTTTAACTTCCAATTACCGAGGGAGCCAATTAATATTGATTTTATTCAACTTATCGAGTATTTTTCAAGGGACCGGGAAAAAATGTTCACTAGATAAAATGATGATTTTGTAATGTAGAAAATTGGGAAAGACAAAATTCAGGATGACACGGCACACAGGAACCGGGAAAAAATGTTCACTTTATCGAGAGATGCAAATTTACGAGTTTCAAATTATCAAAATATATCTTTTTTTTTTTATAAATTTTTAGAGAATTGTTTTAACAAATGTTCGCTAGACAAACCTTTACTCGGGTAAAACCTCGGGCGAAGCCGGGTACGTCCGCTAGTTATAACATAAAGTTGCGGGATGATGATATTCATGTACCTAAAATCTCTCCCTTTAATTGTACATCAGAACGATGGCATCATCCTGGTAAGAACCTTAATAGTGATGATAATGAGCCACTAAACCAGTTTTTGAAAATTCAGATAAATTTGCACAGGTTGGTGTTTTTAAATGAATGTCCTGACGAGGACAAAATAATTTTGTCGAAACGTCGAGACAATAAAAATAATTACTGGCCGGAGTGTCTTTTATTTGAAGAAATATCAATTCAATTACGAATATCTTAATTTAATTGTTAGTTAAGCTAATATCTGTATCAAAAGTTCGTTCTCAAAGTGGAAACCCAATTTATTCTAATATAAAATCAAATTATTTAAATATGAACAAATTTAAAGTTTAAACAAGTGAATGTTCTGTCCCATGATCAATGAGCGCGTGCCCAGATGATTGAAATAACGTAATAGGATTTATAATAATATTCCAGCATTCTACGGATGTATGGTATATCATTATAGCCAATATAACCTTCAATTGGAACTTTCGTCCTTAGATAAACAATCATCCGAACAGAGAATTGAGCCTTTTCTTATAGATAGTGAAATTCGCGATTTTCGAACAGTTCAGGTACGTCAGTGAGCGACGTTTTATCATAAAATTTATTTTTGTTATCATTGTAATTTATTAATCATAATATTCGGCTTTAGATGGATCTGTAAGCGCAATTATGAAATTAGATCAATTTGGAATAACATTTCTATAAAAATAGACATTTCGGCGAGTTAAAGTTTTATTTTCTTAACGTTTCAACAAAAATCTTATGTCTTCGTCAGGAGAAATAAATAAAAATAATGTATTTGGCAAGATATTATGAATTGATATTTTTGTTGAAACGTTGAAAAAATAAAACTTCAAATGGCCGAAGTGTCTATTTAAAATATGGGACTCACCAAAATAGGGTGCTATAGAGAGGGGGTACTAAAGACAGGTCACTTTTGATGTAAAATGTTTACATTTTAATGTTTTAAACAGGGCGCTATAGAGAGGAAGGCGCTATTTATAGGTGGCGCTATAGACAGGTTTAACTGTATATAAATATGAATGCCGGCCAGGCAGCCTCTATCTTTACGTATGAAATAATGTAATATTAAATTAAAATAGAATAGATCATATGCCAAGAGAGACCAGAGTCTAAAAGAGAGATAGTATTGATATATTATAGATGTGCTATCTCTAAATGATTAGGTCGGCACATTTCACTTTGAATTTTGAAAAAGTGTTAGCTCATGGCGAGGCCGGTCACTATCGGAAGCCTCGGCCTCCTCGACCTCGCGACCCAGCTCCAGCTCGCCTGCCTTAAGGGGGTGCAGGTCGCGCTCCGCGGAGGCAGAAATGCCTTCAGCTGGCTGGTTGGCGGCAACAGCGGTGAAGCCTGGATCCACCCTCCACCGGACGGCACCCGTCTCAACCCCCGCCGTCTCCGGTTGCTGAAGCTGTGGGAGGAGGCCTCCAACATCCTGGGCCTCAATCACCGGGCGGTCCCCACAGCTCAGCTGCTGGACCTCCCCATCATCGGCGGCTGCCAGTTCCTCCGCCCTCCCGACCTCCTGGCCCCCGCCCGCTGGCGCGGAGCCCGAGTCCGGGACCTCATCGTGGAGGAAAATCTCATCGACCGCCCTACGCGCTCGGCCCTGGCTGACGCCGCGGCCCTGGGCGCCTTCTGTCGGAGGCTGACCTCCAAGAACGCCGTGGGCTTCGGGCCGGAGTCTTCGCCTTCATCTAGCTCCTTAGCTGCGGCCGTGGTGCTGCGAGGGACGGCTACGCCGTTCCTCAACGGCTTCACGACCCGCTCGGCCCGCCGGGCCCTGGATCGCCCGCGCCTCGCCGCAACGCCCATCTCAAGGTTCACCTCGAGATGGTCGCCCACCATTGGTCCACCACCATCCAGGATCGACTGGGCCTCGCTGCAGCGCTGCGCCTACTCGGGCCACGAGGCCGACGCGGCCCTCAAGTTGGCCATCCACGCCCTGCCCCATCCGGCCCATCCTGCCTCGGTCGGCCCCTCCTGTCCTGCCTGAGGGTCCATCGACCGTCCCTCAGCCACTGTTACTGGTGCTGTCCCTCCATCAGGCCTCTCATTAGAGAGGCCTTCAACATCATAGGGCGGCCCCCTGACCTCCAGGCTTGGATCTTCGGCGGGTCCGGCCTTGAGGACGACGCCCTTTCCATCCTGGCGTCGGCAAAATTGCGAATTTATCGCTACTTTGTCCAGGTTGGGCTCATCGCCTGGTCCGGGACCCTCCAGCGCCGAGGTTTCTTTCCTCCATCTCCAATAACCATCATGTAATATATGTGTCATATATGTATATATATATTTTTTCTTTCTCTATAATGCTTTCGTGGCGTGATGGTTCATACATCTGCCTGTGACGCGGACTGGCCCGGGTTCGATCCCCGAGATGTCAACTTTTTTTGTAATATTATTTTCTTTTCTCTCTCTTTGATTGGAAAGTGTAATATTGTCTAAGATGACAATAAATATTTTTAATTGTCAAAAATTGTCACACACACACACATACATTCATTTTTAATTATTAATTAAAAGCTTTTATTTAACTTGCCTATCTGGATGTCTGTCGCCAAATCTTGTAATCAATTTTTAATATACTTATAGGGCACCTAGAAATATGAAATTTGGTACACATGTTCAAACCTGATGACAATGCTAGCTGACAATTTTCAGACTTCTGGGTTGTCAGGTTGGCCAAGAACGAACAAATTTCCAAATTTCCTTTCAAATTTTGTATATTTAATTCTATTTATTTTGTTTTGCCAATATCTCGAGAACCGTTCGTTTTTAGCGATTTTCCTTCGATTTCTCCTTCTTGGGTAAACTTTCTTGGTATACTTTTTACGCTCTTTCTAATGGTACAATTTTCATTGAAATTGGTCCACTTTTTATTTAAAAGCTTTTATTTAACTTGCCTCCATGTCTGTCTGTCTGGATGTCTGTCGCCAAATCTTGTAATCAATTTTTATTAATATACTTATAGGGCACCTAGAAATATGAAATTTGGTACACATGTTCAAACCTGATGACAATGCTAGCTGACTAATTTTCAGACTTCTGGGTTGTCAGGTTGGCCAAGAACGGACAAATTTCCAAATTTCCTTTCAAATTTTGTATATTTAATTTTAATATGCTTCCAGACCATATAGAATAATGAAACTCACAATACTCGCTCAGTCCAATTAATAATTGACAGATAGACAGATATACATTCATTTTTTATATATAGAGATTAGCAGTAATTAAACGTAACAGTTAGAAAATGTTGATTTTAATATATGTAAATAGTCTCTTAAGAAAGAGACCACCTAAAAACATGACTCAACTTGTTTCTCCTGTAGGTGGTCTCTCATTGGAGATTCTAATTGATATTAAAGAATCTCTAATAGACCTTTAATAAGAGACTGCCTCTTGGAGAGACGGGTTAAGCTAAGATTTTATGCATCCTCTCAATGGAAGCTCTACTGTATCTACTTTTTCACACTGTTTGGCTTAATAAATGCCATTTAACCATTTTGAATATGTATCAATCCAGTCTATTTTTTTATATTTTATATAGGCAAAATAACTTCATTTCAATTCATAGGGAATTTTCAACATTTTTTTTGTCTTCATTCAGCTTACTTTCTATTAAATTTTAAGCCATTGTTCCATTATACATATTTAATACCGTATACACTGTTTTACCTTCAAAAATGTCATTAATAATTTAAATATAGACGCATTGAAAACCTTCTTAATAATGATGATAATTTTAAATAAAAATTTAATGGAATTTGGGAAATAAAACGAAACGATAAAAGGAAATCTGACAAAAAATAGCTTTATAACTTTTCCCAAAGTTCTAAATGGTCAAATATAGCAAGTGGCTATATAAATAAAGTTATACACAAAGATAAAATATAGATTTTAAAATATATTTTTTCACTTAATTTTAATGCATTATAAATTCTTCATCTTCAGGGTCATTGGTAGTTATGTGGAAAATTTGGTGACATTTGGTTAAGTAGTTTCTGAGTTTATCGATAAACAGACAGACAAATTTTGATTTTTACATATATAAAGATAATGCAGAGATAATAAATCAGAGTGCTGAAAATAAAACAGGTTAATTAATATTTATCCTTGTTTTTTCCAAAAAAAAAGGTTTTTCAAACTAATAATTAGATAGAAACCTTTCTGGTAGTATATTAAACAATTTCTCAAAGTTAAATTGCGATGAAATGAGTAGTTTGGTCCGGCATAAAGAAGAGGCATATAATCATTTTTTTCTATATGCATGATAATATTTAGAGCAGATTGTTGAATTATAACAGATAAATTAGAATATTTATCTTGATTATTTTTAGGCGAAAAGTTATTTCAAAATTTTATTTGCTAGAAACCTTCCCAGTACTATACTAAATAACTTCCCAAAGTTTCATGGCGTTCCAATGAGTGGTTTGGTCAGGCATAAAGGACAGACACACCACACACACACATACATTCATTTTTATATATATAGATGATCTGGCTTTGTGTCTTCTACTCGAATGAATGTTTTCTGTTAGAATTTTGTTTCTTCATACTAAAAGTGAACTCGCTTCACCCGTGGTCTCTGCTCTTTTGGAATTTTTTCCCTATATAATTCTGAATCTGATTATCAAACATGATACAGCAATATTTTCATTATCTTTTTCTGACTAAAAAATAACTATTTTTTCCCAGAATCTGTCGATTTCAATTTTTCTTGGCTAAAAATGCGACAATGCTGGAGGTTGCGAAAGGATATTTTCAATAAATGTTCAAGACATGGAAGGAATTAGAAATCCAAATATTCAGATTCCTATCTAAAACGTCCTTGGAATTACAAGCAAATAAATTAGAAAATCCAATAAATATATTAATTTTATCTGTTATAATTTAGTCATCTTATTCCAATATCATCACGCATATATTTATATTCATTATATATATAGGTGTGTGTGTAGCAATATACCACCATACATTTCACGACACCTTTTTAAATAGTTTCCCTTTTTCAATTAGTATGTTGTTACTTTTAACTATTTAATCAATTGTTTAATTATAATTCAAATTTTATATGTACCAATTAACCCCTAACAATAATCCACTGGGTGTCTCTAACTTTGTAATATAATTCAATAAGTTTAGGGTTCCCAAAAGCAAAGAGACGCAGTTCTGTTAGTAACGGATTTTGCTTACGTCACTTCCGACCTCCCACGAGGAATTAACCAATCTGCTGCGAGCAGGCTTGCAGATATTTAAGGCCAACCTCGTCTCAGTGATAAGGCTTTTTTTTTTGGACTGGCATATATACGACTAAAAATAACGTGAATAATTAATTATAAAAAACACTTAAAAAAAAAAAAGCTTTTATTTAAAATGCACTAAAAATAACAGAATAAATATTTCTGAAGTATTGCTTTTTTTTCTGAAGGTACCATTTAACAAATAAAATAATAGACTTAGAAATAAAAGCGGTGGGGTACAATAATAATAAATATGAGATCAATGTGATTTTATATGAAGAAAATGATTAGCAAGATTATGCCTTTCATTAAATTTATACCTATCTGCTGCATAAATGATTATCACCCCCCACCGCTTTTATTTCTAAGTCTATTATTTCATTTGTTAAATGGTACCTTCAGAAAAAAAAGCAATACTTCAGAAATATTTATTCTGTTATTTTTAGTGCATTTTAAATGAAAGCTTTTTTTTTAAGTGTTTTTTTATAATTCATTATTATTATATATATAGATAGATGATAAATTTGAAATTAGTCGTTTCTATGGAATAAATACTAAAAATTACTGAATCTATTCTTTTAACGATTAATTGATTCTTTTCAATATTTTCAACCAAAATTAGAGAAAAACTGTGGGAAACATTTGCATGCATATAATTAAATATTAGATCATAAAAATGTATATATTGGATTTAATAAAATATTTATTTGCCAATACATATTTTATTGAATCCAATATATGTCTTTTTATTATATAATGACTAGACGAATGGCCCAGGCAACGCCCGGGTTTTACCCGAGTGCGTATATATTTTAAAAACGTTTTAATTCAAATACTATTCGTTACAATTATAAATTGGCGCCATGGATGTCACTCTTGTGAAACGTCGCGTTCCAAACTGTGTGTTTTTAAAACGTTTCAATTAAAATACTATTCTATAAACTAAAGTGCCGGGAGAAAATGATTTTTTATTAGACGACTACACGAGCTTTCGGGCAGTCACGCCCTTTAACTGGTAATGATACATGATGGCAATAGGCCTTAAATAGGATTCCGTTTTTTAAAGAGATATTTTAAGGAGAAAGTTTCTATGTTTAAATTGCTCGGCAGGCGAGAATTCTACCACTGAACCACCGATGGTTATGAAAAATCCCATCCGTGAGCTTCAGACAAACAAACAGACAAACAGACAGAATAAGGCAAATATATAAGTAGATACGAATGACCCAGGCAACGCCCGGGTTTTACCCGATTAAATTCTTTTATTCAAATACTATTCGTTACAATTATAAATTGGCGCCGTGGATGTCATTCTTGTATAATATATAAATGAGTTTTAAAAATTGTAAAAAAAAAAAAAAAAATGCATCGGCCGGGAATCGAACCCGGGCCGCCCGCGTGGCAGGCGAGCATTCTACCACTGAACCACCGATGGTTATGAAAAATCCCATCCGTGAGCTTCAGACAAACAGACAAACAGACAGAATAAGGCAAATATATAAGTAGATTTAAATATGGATTGCTCTATTTTCGAAATAATTAAATACGTAAGCAAACTCAAGAGCCATTCAAAGCCTAAATTTAAATACAAGGTATGTCCCATAAGTTCCCGGACTGGGTCTATAAAAAAAATGGTAAGATATTTTTTTAAAAAATATTAAAACTTTTCGAAGTAATCCTCCCTTGCTTCAACGCACCAGCGCCATCGTTTCTACCAATTGTCGAAACAGTAGAAGTTTGTTTTATTTAAGAAAATAAACATTCGCGTCCTAATGTCTTCATTCGTTATATATTTTGAAAAGTTATAAAATGAACATAATTATTATACTACAAGGTATGTCCCATAAGTTACCGGACTGGGTCCATAAAAAAAAAAGGTAAGATTTTTTTAAATTTTTTTTTATTAAAACTTTTCAAAGTAATCCCCCCTTGCTTCAACGCACCAGCGCCATCGTTTCTCCCAATTGTCGAAACAGTTTTTATAAGCCTCTTTTGGAATGCTCTTCAATGCTAACGGCGATTTTTCTATTATGTCATCCCTGGTGTCAAAATGTCTTCCTTTTAGAACTGCTTTAAGTTTGGGGAACAGGAAAAAGTCATTTGGTGCGATGTCTGGGAAATAGGGTGGTTGAAGTAGAATTTGTGTCCCGTTTTTCGTCCAAAAGCTAGTCATCAAGTGCGCTGTGTGAGGGCGAGCATTGTCATGGTGTAGGATCCAGCCACCATTAGTCCATTTTTCTGGCCTTATTTTTCGAATCGCTTCCCTTAGACGGCGAAGAATGCCCAAATACATTTCCTTAAAAACTGTTTGGTCTGCAGGAAGATACTCGTGATGAACAATGCCCTTGGTATCCGAAAAAGCGACCAGCAACACCTTGTTTCTGGATTTTTTGGGTCTAGGCTCACCCTAACCTCTCCACTCGGCAGATTGAGGTTTGGTTTCAGGGTCATAGCCAATGTCTCGTCGCCTGTGATTGTCTTGTCTTTCCATTCTGGATCCATTCTTGTCATTTCCATCATGTCCTCACAGGTTGCAAGCCGACACAGTTTTTGCTCATTGGTGAGGAATCTTGGGATGAATTTTGCAGGAGTCTTTTTGAGCTTCAAATCTTCGGTTACGATCCATCCAATCGTTGTTTTAGAGATGCCTGTGTCTTGCTCTAGCTCCAGCAAAGTGGTTCGAGGATTTTCTTTTATCAAATCGGTGATTTTTTGCACATTTTCATCAGTCCTTTGAAATTTTGGGCGATCTTGACGAGGATCATCTTCAATGGAAATTCTGCCAGCTTTAAATCTAGAATGCCATTCAAAAACAGTTGTTCTCTTTGGGGCGTCATTGGGGAATGCTTTATTAAGCATTTCAAAAGTTTCGGTTGCTGATATTTGAAGTTTCACACAAAATTCTATGCAAATCCTCTGCTTCAATTTTTGTTCCATCGTGAATTCGCCGCAGCGCTAGGTGTGACCTTTAAATAAATTAGAATAACCTTGGCGCGCGCGCAAGTACCGCCTCGATATTAGTACCACCGTGTAGCCAGATATTTTTTATATAATAAACAGTCAAATTCATTTACATTTTTCATTTATTTATTTTTTTATGGACCCAGTCCGGGAACTTATGGGACATACCTTGTAGATTAACTTTAAATAACCCAGTTTCGCCCAGCTTTTCCTCGAGTAAATGTTTTGTCAGGCGAATATTGTTTTTACATATGTTATTTATCATTATGTCACACAGATTATTATAGTTTTTCTCTTTTCAACTAAAATTTTCATACTAATTCTTGTACATATTTCAAATATCTTTATTTCTTTACTCTCTCTCTCTCTCTTTCAATATTTAGTTTACCTTTGTAGTGCAAGTGTTCCAAGGGGGAAATAGCGCTTTAAGTCGAAATAAAATAAAAATTATACCTATAATTAGCTGTAATGAGGCTCCTATTTATATCATCATCATCATTATCATCATCATCATTTCGTGTTTATTTTCAAATTTCTTTATACACTATAATTTGGACAATTCGAAAGTCAATGATTCGAATATTTATCTTGGTCCCTAGAATTTCCAATTAATATAATTTACGATATCAATTCGAATTTTTGGATAATTCGTATTTTGGTCTTTGGGCTTCAATTTATCCAAGTTTGAATGTTTTTTCAAATTATTATGCTTTAGAAATATATAATTAAAATATACAAGTATCAGAGTCATGCACAATTCTGTCACCGTTTGCTTTTGGTTCAGTGGTAGAATGCTCGTCTGCCACGCGGGCGCCCCGGGTTCGATTCCCGGCCGATGTATTTTTTTTTTACAATTTTTAAAACTCATCTATATATGGAAGCAATGGTCGCCTCTCCCGTCAAAATTAACGTCAGAATCTGACGCCATCTATTGACCGTCGCCGCAACTAGCGGCATCGGGTCGGTGACAAAGCCACAACACCAACTTTGGCAAACTGATAAGCGTCCACCTAGAGACCATGGTTTCGGGCTAATGGCCCTCGTCAGTCTAGGGCGGACTTTATTCCATGAGATCCACACGGGATCTAATGGAATCCTCACAATCTACCAAAGAGGTGTTTTGCTGGCAATGTGGCTGGGCCAAATCTATTGGCAAAACATAGATGGAAAATTTGCCGGGAGGAAATTAATCCATGGAAGCAATGGTCGCCTCTCCCGTCAAAATAAACGTCAGAATCTGACACCATCTATTGACCGTCGCCGCAACTAGCGGCATCGGGTCGGTGACAAAGCCACAACACCAACTTTGGCAAACTGATGAGCGTCCACCTAGAGACCATGGTTTCGGGCTAATGACCCTCGTCAGTCTAGGGCGGACACCGACCCGATGCCGCTAGTTGCGGCGACGGTCAATAGATGGCGTCAGATTCTGACGTTTATTTTGACGGGAGAGGCGACCATTGCTTCCATGGATTAATTTCCTCCCGGCAAATTTTCAATCTATGTTTTGCCAATAGATTAGGCCCAGTCACATTGCCAGCAAAACACCTCTTTGGTAGATTGTGAGGATTCCATTAGATCCCGTGTGGATCTCATGGAATAAAGTCCGCCCTAGACTGACGAGGGCCATTAGCCCGAAACCATGGTCTCTAGGTGGACGCTTATCAGTTTGCCAAAGTTGGTGTTGTGGCTTTGTCACCGACTCGATGCCGCTAGTTGCGACGACGGTCAATAGATGGCGTCAAATTCTGACGTTTATTTTGACGAGAGAGGCGACCATTGCTTCCATGGATTAATTTCCTCCCGGCAAATTTTCCATCTATGTTTTGCCAATAGATTTGGCCCAGCCATATTGCCAGCAAAACACCTCTTTGGTAGATTGTGAGGATTCCATTAGATCCCGTGTGGATCTCATGGAATAAAGTCCGCCCTAGACTGACGAGGGCCATTAGCCCGAAACCATGGTCTCTAGGTGGACGCTTATCAGTTTGCCAAAGTTGGTGTTGTGGCTTTGTCACCGACCCGATGCCGCTAGTTGCGGCGATGGTCAATAGATGGCGTCAGATTCTGACGTTTATTTTGACGGGAGAGGCGACCATTGCTTCCATGGATTAATTTCCTCCCGGCAAATTTTCCATCATCTATATATATAAAAATGAATGTATGTGTGTGTGTGTGTGTGTGTCTGTCTGTCCTTTATGCCTGACCAAACCACTCATTGGAACGCCATGAAACTTTGGGAAATTATTTAGTACTAGACGAATGGCCCGGGCAACGCCCGGGTTTTACCCGAGTGCGTATATATTTTAAAAACGTTTTAATTCAAATACTATTCGTTACAATTATAAATTGGCGCCATGGATGTCACTCTTGTGAAACGTCGCGTTCCAAACTGTGTGTTTTTAAAACGTTTTAATTTAAATACTATTCGTTACAATTATAAATTGGCGCCGTGGATGTCTCTCTTGTGAAACGTCCAGCCTCAAACTGTGTGTGTCTTGAAAATATAAAAATAAAAATGTGAATTTTCATAAAGATTATATCATGTCGATTTTTTTTTTTGCAATTCACCTACTAAATCGATAGAGATAATTACATTTGCAACATGAACTTAGGTATATTGACTAAATAGAAAACTGCATAGTAATAAAGATCATTTTTAAAGGCACCATATCGTTTTTTTTTCAATAAAGTCGAAACAAAAATTAACGATAAATAACGATAATTGCCTTAAAAAAAATTGCCTTAAAAAAAGAAACATTCGCGGTGATTTTGTCTTGCATCCGTTTATACAATTATTATATACGAATGACCCGGGCAACGCCCGGGTTTTACCCGATTAAATGCTTTTATTCAAATACTATTCGTTACAATTATAAATTGGCGCCGTGGATGTCATTCTTGTATAATATATAAATGAGTTTTAAAAATTGTAAAAAAAAAAAAAAAAATGCATCGGCCGGGAATCGAACCCGGGCCGCCCGCGTGGCAGGCGAGTATTCTACCACTGAACCACCGATGGTTATGAAAAATCCCATCCGTGAGCTTCAAACAGACAAAAAGACAGAATATAAGGCAAATATATAAGTAGATAGTACTGGGAAGGTTTCTGAAAAATAATTTCTTGAATATCTTGCAGTTATTTGCAGATTTGTAGATTTAACTCGCAAGCAGCGCCACCATTGCGACGATGATAACAAGTTTTTTATCTATAAGTTTTATTATCACTAAGTTTATTATCTTAAAGATTATTTATCAAAAGTAAGATTATCTCAGGATGACACGGCAATTTATTTGAGACAAGAATAATGATACAATTCAAAGCGAAGATACTAATCCTCTAACTTCCAATTACCGAGGGAACCAATTAATATTGATTTTATTCAACTTATCGAGTATTTTTCAAGGGACTGGGAAAAAATGTTCACTAGATAAAACGATGATTTTGTAAGGTAGAAAATTAGGAAAGACAAAATTCAGGATGACACGGCAATTTATTTGAGACAAGAATAATGATATAATTCCAAGGCAAAGGTACTATTCCTTTAACTTCCAATTACCGAGGGAACCAATTAATATTGATTTTATTCAACTTATCGAGTATTTTTCAAGGGACCGGGAAAAATGTTCACTAGATAAAACGATGATTTTGTAATGTAGAAAATTAGGAAAGACAAAATTCAGGATGACACGGCACACAGGGACCGGGAAAAAATGTTCACTTTATCGAGAGATTCAAATTTACGAGTTTCAAATTATTAAAATATATCTATTATTTTTTTATAAGTTTATAGAGAATTGTTTTAACAAATGTTCGTTAGACAAACCTTTACTCGGGTAAAACCCGGGCGAAGCCGGGTACATCCATTTCGTAGCTTAACCCGTCTCTTCAAGAGGCAGTCTCTTATTAAAGGTCTATTAGAGATTCTTTAATAGCAATTAGAATCTTCAATGAGAGACCACCTACAGGAGAAACAAGTTGAGTCATGGTTTTAGGTGGTCTTTCTTAAGAGACTCTATTTACATATATTAAAATATGAAAAAATTAAAATATATTAAAATCAACATTTTCTTACTGTTACGTTTAATTACTGTTAATATATATATATATAATGAATCTGTCTGTGTGTGTGTTTTCAGAAATATGTCAAGTCACCTCTTTAGTTTTGAAAATTACTTTTGATATATTTTATAGTTTTTATCTGAAGCTTGAAAATGAAATATTTTTATTTTATCTTATTGATACAGTTTGCACACCACGGTTAATTTTTTTATTTACCAAAAGAATCATCGGTAGTTATGCCTCCCAAGCGTAAATCGATTGGTCGATCTACCTCTCAAGGACGATCGAAAAAGATATCACGAGCTTCAGAATCAGTTCAACACGAGATGCAAGGTTGGAAGCCGATCGAATACAAACTGCTCAAGCTCGCTCGAATAAGACAGTTCAACAACGAAAAGCAAGGTTGGAAGATAATCGAATACAAACTGCTCAAGCTCGCTCGAATGAGACAGTTCAACAACGAAAAGCAAGGTTGGAAGATAATCGACTACAAACTGCTCAAGCTCGCTCGAATGAGACAGTTCAACAACGAAAAGCAAGGTTGGAAGATAATCGAATACAAACTGCTCAGGGTCGCTCGAATGAGACAGTTCAACAACGAAAAGCAAGGTTGGAAGATAATCGAATACAAACTGCTCAGGGTCGCTCAAATGAATCAATTGCCCAGCGGTAAACACGGTTGGGAACCAATCGAGAACGCAATGTTCGCTCCAGACGAACACTACATGCTGACTTGAACCGGGCCGCGTTCCATTATGATGCTGAATATGATTACAGTATGCATCCAAGTGTTGTTATTGATAATATGGACAAGTTATGCAAATTTTGTGATGCGTTTAAATTCAAGAATGAGACTCCAGGAATGTGCTGCGCAGGTGGTAAAGTGAAATTGCCCGAATTGCATTTACCTCCTGAACCTTTATCAACGTTGATATCAGGTGCAACAAGCCAATCAAAGCATTTCTTGAGAAACATTCGAAAGTACAATTCATGCTTTCAAATGACATCGTTCGGTGCAACAGAAATCATTCGGGCCAATTACATGCCAACGTTTAAAGTGCAAGGGCAAATTTGCCATCGTGTTGGATCTCTTCTACCTCTGCCGGATTCAGATCACAAATTTCTTCAAATTTATTTCATGGGAAACACCGATGACCAAGTTAATCAACGCTGTAGATTCAATAGCAGCACAAATCAAGAAATTGTGTCTTCATTACAAAATTTGTTAGATCAACACAACGAATTAGTTCGACTGTTCAAGACAGCCATCGAGCGAATGCCTACTGATGATTACGTAGTTGTCATTAGAGCTGACAAAACACCAGCAGGTCAACACGAAAGGCTATTCAATGCACCAACAATAGATGAAGTGGTAATCCTCATAGTTGGCGAAGATTTTAATTCCCGCGATATAGTAATTCATCGCAGAGATGATAAAGTTCAACGAGTATCTGAAACTCATCGCTCATATGATGTCTTACAATATCCCATTTTGTTCTGGCAAGGAGAAGATGTATATCACTTCAATATTAAGATGAGAGATCCAAAAACAGGTGCCGAGATCGATAAAAGAATCAGTGCAATGAATTTCTATTCATATCGGTTGATGAGTCGTGCCAACAGAGACAATCACATTTTGAAATGTCGAACATTGTTCCAGCAATACATTGTCGATATGTATGTAAAAATCGAGACCGAACGACTACTTTTCATTCGATTGAACCAAACCAAACTCCGCTCTGAAAAATATATTCATCTACGAGATGCAATTTCTACTGATGGGAATCCCAATGATCTGGGGAAAATGATCATACTGCCAGCTACATTCGCAGGAAGTCCACGGCACATGCATGAATACGCACAAGATGCAATGACATATGTTCGTGTATACGGCCGTCCAGATTTATTCATAACATTTAGATGCAATCCTAGGTGGGAAGAAATTAGAGAACTTTTGTTGCCTGGACAATCCCCTTCGGATCGGCCAGATATCATTGCCCGTGTGTTCAACCAGAAATTGAGAGCTCTTATGCATTTCATTGTCAAATATCGTGTTTTTGGAGAGTCACAATGCTGGATGTATTCTATTGAATGGCAGAAGAGAGGCTTACCACATGCACATATTTTGATTTGGCTAATCGACAAGATCACACCAGACCAAATTGACCAGGTAATTTCAGCATAAATCCCAGACATCGCCATTGATCCAGATTTATTCGAAGTTGTAGCCAAAAACATGATTCACGGTCCGTGTGGCGCGATAAACAACAATTCTTGTGCATGAAGGATGGAAAATGTACTAAGCGCTATCCAAGAGATTTACACGCCGAAACTATCACTGGAGTTGATGGATATCCACAATATCGTCGGCGCTCAACTCAAGATGGTGGTAAATGCATCACTATAAAAGTTCACAACATTGATATCGAAGATCAATAATCGTTGGATTGTGCCTTATTCACTATTACTCTCTAGGACTTTCAAAGCACACATCAATGTTGAATATTGCAATTCAGTTAAGTCAATCAAATACATTTGCAAATATGTCAACAAAGGAAGCGATATGGCAGTTTTTGGAGTTAAAAATGCATCTGCACCAATCGATGAAGTACAACGCTATCAATTGGGACGCTACATCTGTAGCAATGAGGCAGTTTGGCGTATTCTATCATTTTCAATTCATGAACGTTATCCTACAGTTGTTCATTTGGCAGTACATCTCGAAAATGGGCAGCGAGTGTATTTTACAGCGGAAAATGTACGTGAAAGAGCAGCATCGCCACCGCAAACAACGTTAACTGCGTTCTTCTCATTGTGCAGAGGTGATTTGTTCGCAAAAACTCTACGTTACTCAGATGTTCCGAAATACTACACCTGGAATGCATCAGAAAAAAAGTTTCAGCGACGTAAACAAGGCAAACCAGTTGAAGGACATCCAAATATATATTCGTCCGACGCTTTAGATCGTCTGTATACAGTTCATCCAAGCAATCAAGAATGATTTTACTTAAGATTACTGTTAGTTAACGTATGTGGATCAGAATCCTTCCAAGAACTAAGAACAGTAAATGGCAAAGTATGTTCCACCTATCGAGAAGCTTGCCAAGAATTATACCTTCTTGAAAACGATGCACATTGGGACACAACACTTGCGGATGCATCAAGTACTGCTCAACCACATCAAATTCGCATGTTATTTGCAATACTATTGACAACATGTTTCCCATCCAAGCCAATGGATCTTTGGGAAAAATACAAAGATTCCATGAGTGAAGATATCCTACATCATTTACGAGCAGCGAATCTGGACCTTCAATTCACACCAGAGATATATAATAGGGCGTTGGTTTTGATCGAAGATATTTGCTTGGGAATCACTAATAAGAGATTGGGACAGTTGGGATTATGTGCACCGAATTGATCTGCGAATGACTCCTATGATCGTGATTCGCAACGTGAAACCCACTTTGATGTCGATGATTTGAGTGTGTTTGTTGAAAGGAATTTATCGAAACTGGTTCCAGAACAGCGAATTGCATATGACACAACCTCGCAATGCATTACATTGCCCACAAGCTTTTGCACACTAACATCAAGCAAAGAAGAACTGATTCAGAAAGTTTCCCCAAATATAGCCCAAAATTACCGAAATCTTCAGTGGCTTAGTGAACGAGCGATACTTGCTGCAAAAAAACATCGATGTCAATGATATAAACTTCTGTGTACAAAATTGGGTTCCGGGTGAAGAGAGAACGTAAACATCAATTGATACGGTGTTAAATGAAGATGAAGCGGTGAACTATCCGACTTAATTTCTGAACTGCCTAGACTTGCCAGGATTCCCACCGCATGTTCTACAATTGAAAACTGGAGTGCCGATAATTTTACTACGGAACATCAACCCTCCCAAACTCTGTAACGGTACTCGACTTTCCGTGAAAACTATGATGAATAATATCATCGAAGCAACCATATTAAATGGGAAATTCAAAGGGCAAGATGTACTGTTGCCCCGTATTCCCCCTTTCCCACCTGATCTGCCATTTAAATTTAAGCGATTACAGTTTCCTGTGCGAACTGCTTTTTCAAGGACTATCAACAAAGCGCAAGGACAATCCTTGAAAGTATGTGGACTTAATTTGGAAGTTCCATGTTTCTCACATGGGCAGCTCTATGTAGCTAGCTCACGTGTAGGAAACCCTTCAAACTTATATGTACATACACCTGATAAAACAGGTAAAACAAAAAATGTTGTATATTTAAAAGCATTAGATTAGAATTATAGTTCAAGTATAAATAAAGTGTAAATTGTGTAGTACCATGGAAGAGTTTGTTTTTATTTCCTTTTTTCTGAAATCAGAGCAAAATAGTCTAATTATACCCCAGAGATCGCAGCGACGCGCGAAGCTAGGTCTTTCAGAGTCTGTATTTAATAATTAGTATAATTTCTTAACTCTCAAAAATAGAAAGAATGATTTATTTATTGTATACTTTTAATCTTTGAATGTTTTGTATATTGTAGCGAAATATTTATCATTTATGTACAGATTATTAATTCTGATATTAATATTTTGCTACACTGTTAAATTCCCTCTTTGCTTCCCTTTTTTATTTTATACATTTTAATTACGCCCCAGGAGTATGGGTTAACCAAATAAATAATAGATTTTAATTTGTTGTTGCCTTAAATAAATTGCCGTGTCTTCCTGAAGTTTGTATTTCCTAATTTTCTACATAACAATCTCAATCTATTTATTCAGGTACCTACACCTGCAACAGTTCCAATGGTTTATTCAGGTACCTACACCTGCAACAGTTCCAATGGTTTATTCAGGTACCTACACCTGCAACAGTTCCAATGGTTTATTCAGGTACCTACACCTGCAACAGTTCCAATGGTTTATTCAGGTACCTACACCTGCAACAGTTCCAATGGTTTATTCAGGTACCTACACCTGCAACAGTTCCAATGGTTTATTCAAGTACCTACACCTGCAACAGTTCCAATGGTTTATTCAGGTACCTACACCTGCAACAGTTCCAATGGTTTATTCAGGTACCTACACCTGCAACAGTTCCAATGGTTTATTCAGGTACCTACACCTGCAACAGTTCCAATGGTTTATTCAGGTACCTACACCTGCAACAGTTCCAATGGTTTATTCAGGTACCTACACCTGCAACAGTTCCAATGGTTTATTCAGGTACTTACACCTGCACCAGTTCCAATGGTTTATTCAGGTACCTACACCTGCAACAGTTCCAATGGTTTATTCAGGTACCTACACCTGCAACAGTTCCAATGGTTTATTCAGGTACCTACACCTGCAACAGTTCCAATGGTTTATTCAGGTACCTACACCTGCAACAGTTCCAATGGTTTATGCAGTACCTACACCTGCAACAGTTCCAATGGTTTATTCAGGTACCTACACCTGCAACAGTTCCAATGGTTTATGCAGGTACCTACACCTGCAACAGTTCCAATGGTTTATCTAGGTACCTACACCTGCAACTGTTCCAATGGTTTATTCAGGTACCTACACCTGCACCAGTTCCAATGGTTTATCCAGGTACCTACACCTGCAACAGTTCCAATGGTTTATTCAGGTACCTACACCTGCAACAGTTCCAATGGTTTATGCAGGTACCTACACCTGCAACAGTTCCAATGGTTTATCTAGGTACCTACACCTGCAACTGTTCCAATGGTTTATTCAGGTACCTACACCTGCAACAGTTCCAATGGTGTATGCAGGTACCTACACCTGCAACAGTTCCAATGGTTTATGCAGGTACCTACTTGCAAAATTCCCTATGTTTAATAGAGGTTTTGGCGGAGAAGGGTAACAAAAATTATTTATTCTAGAAAAAAATTGAATGCAGTTTCACAAATTGATGTCATTAAAAAAAATAGGCTATATCTGTGCATCCAAAAATCTGCCCATAGTTCATGAAACCAAATCTCTTAAAATTTCAAGGGGACTCTAATAAGGTCTTTTCCAATACAAATAAACTTCTGTATTTTAAAATAAATAAAAACAATAAACATACTGAGTTTTTTTCTTATATATTTTTAAAAATGAATTAGAAAACAAAAATAATTGAAATCAAATACACAATATGGGTTTAATTGCTTTCATGAATATATATATTTTTTAAAGAGAAATAGATCGTTACAAAAGAATATATATAAATAGAATTGGTATTTATTTAAAAAAATTACGTATACATTATAAGTAAAAAGTCATCACAACACATATTTTACAGTATTCACACAAAGTACATGGTCTTGAGAATTGGATCTTGGAGAGTGATGGCCTGGCACATTTCCTTGGAGATGCAACTATTCCCTTCTATATCAGTCCACTTGGTGCCTGTGTCGCAGGTGGACAGATGTTCCTTTGCTCTGAAGGCTGCCAGATGGGCATACTGCGCTGGAGCTACCAGGGAAATACTCCTGGTACATCTCGAGAATGAGTGGCAGAGGAAGTTGGTCATCTCCTGCATCTCATCAGAGGTGAATTTGTTTTCGTCATGAAGCACCACATACTTGGTGGGCCTGCTGGTTCCCTGGATACCAAGATGGCTGCATTGGTAGTAGTCAAAGTTGTGAGGGTGGGTGATGGCTGTGTCTATAGTTGTGCCTGGAGGGATGTTTCCACACCTACCACTTCCTTGGCGCAGATCCTCGGGCTTAAACCTAGCATGATGCCGCTTTTGAACAACCACAAAGGTGATGGTGGGGTTATAGGGGTCCTTTTCTTTACTCAATTTGGCACAGGCTCTCTTGATCTCTGCTAGCTCATCTCTCAAGACTTCTTGGAACTGGCCCTCACTTACTCCGTCCCTGAAGAAGAGGATAGCTTGAGGTTTCTGAGCAATGTTCTTGTAGTAAGCCTTCAGGAGTGATTTGGTCATCTCACCAAGATCCTGGATGATCTCAAGTCTTGACTGCAATTTCTGGTTTCTGGTCTGGAGCCGTACTTCTGGGACATACCTGAAGGGATAGGAATCAATGCTCCCCACAACAGCAGCGATGGAGGGCGTGATGACATCACCAGGAGCTGGATGGTTTACATCAGCACCCATCACTATGCAGGGCTTGTTGAATATTTTGAAGTTTTCACGTGGACGGGGGACAGAGTTAATCCCTCCCATCTTGGTGTTGATTTTTTGAAGGAGGTTGACCACAAGCTGAACTTTGGCCTTGGAAGCATTATCATCTTTGATGCATTGAGAGGGGATGCAGAGCTGGATGTCGCATGCTCGTTTGACCATGGAGTGTTGATCCTTATGGGACTTCTTTCCTAGGACTATTACCACCAGGTCCACATTGGGGTATGTACTTTTGATATCACGGAAGAAATTTAAGTAAGTCAGGAACTTGGCATTTTGCGGGTTGAAATTAAGACATTTGCCATAGAGAATATCTTCAGGAGGCTTCATGTTTATCCCCAACTGCTGGGCTTGCTCCACAAGTACATTTCCAAAGTGATTTAATCTATCTATATCTAAAAATCGTTCGTAAGCAAAACTGATGAGAAGCCAGCACTTAACATTGCAGGGATCATAGAACTTTACTCCACGCAAGTCCCATTTCCCATCACGGATTTCAAGCTGCCGGTTATGATGGAAGACTATACTGGGGGGTTTAAGGATACGGCCAATCAGCTTGTAAGGGGTTAAATCTACATCAATCTCATAGTCGTGCTTTAGCGGCTCTAATACTCTGGAGAAGTCTCTCATTTTCTTCTGGATTTCATCAAATCGCTCTTCAGGAGACACAGCATTCCTCTTAATCATATCAGAGGTTTGATCCTCATTGAGCTTATGGCGGTAGGGTTGACTGTCTTTGATTACACAGAACTCAAGAGGAATGAAAGGGGAGAAGCCCCGGTTTGAGGCCATCTGAACAAGAGGAGCTTCTGGATAGCGCAGCCTGCAGTTGTTGTAAGTGTTCCTATAGTATTCCTCCACTGTCACCAACTTATCTTCCTTATCTCTGAAATTTACCTGAGAAGCCGTCTGTATTATCAACTTTTCCACGATGTAGGTCCTTCTAACACCCTGGGTCACTGTGACCTTCAGGTGGTTAAGGAACTTGTTGATACGTTCTAGATCTCCTCTGATGAAGGTCCAATCCTGGGTGCGTGCTATCTCATACACAAACCTGAGTAGTGAACCTTCTGGATAGAAGGCTGTAGCTGCACGGTCAAGGTTGACAAAAGCTCCGGCATTCCCAATTTGCACACTGAGATAGTACCCCTGCCACATCTCTATACCGCCTGCCAGTCTGATTGGGTTTGTGGGCCTAGGGAAGAGTGAACGACCCACGGGAACAAACTCAATTGCTGGACGATAGCGGAAAATTACTTCTATGGCTGTCATTGCTTCATAGTGATCATATCCCGCCCCAATTTTCCTTAGTTGGATCACATTGTCTCCATTTTTTACAGGCTTTAAATCAAGCTGATAGGTCTGTGTCTTTTCATCCTCACAATGGTCAAGAATAAAGGTAAATGTTGGGGTAGCTAGTGCCTTGGCTGTCAGCATCATTTTGTTGCCATCGTAAACCGGAGAGCAGCCATGCAGTTCTGGGCATTCAACTTTGAAACGTTCAAAGAGCTTGCGCTTGAACTTCTTACTAATTTCCTTCTTATTGTCTTTATTGTCATTGGAGTCGTCGGTTTTATCACTTTTCTTCAACAAGCACAACTCTACATCATAGTGATACACCTGGTCGCGGATATGCTTCAGTCGAAAGAAATTGACCAGAAGATTGATGGGGCCGCCCAGGGTCCCTCCTTTATCAGGACGACGCTGGATAGGAATCTTGCCTATTGTTGACTCTGGTTCAATGGTAGGTACAGAAGGTGGGGCTTGAGGGATTGGAGCTTGAGGCTGGGAAGCCGTGGGAGGTGAAGCAGTTAGTGGCTGTGCCCAGGCTCCAGAAGGCGGTGGGGCTTGAGGCTGAGGAGTGAAAGGGACTTGCTGTGGTCCCCAAGGCCGTCCCCAGGCTCTAGGAGGTGGAGCTTGGGTGGAAGAGATTGCCATTGCACCCATGGCTTGTGAAGGAGGTAAACTAGCAGAAGGGGCTGCTGGTCGCTGCGGAGGTTGGGCTGAAAAACCCGGAGGATGATTGAACCCTGGAGGAGGCCGAACTGCTTGTGAGGTGGAACCTCCTGGGAGAGGAGCTAAGCCTGGAGGAGGGGCTCTTGCTCCACCTCTGCAACTTTGTGCAAGAGGTTGTTGAGCAGGCTGTTGGTGGCTTCCGCCATGTTGCTGCCGTTGCTGGCCTCTCCCTTCTCTTCTCGAATATAACATCTTCAATACTAAAAACTTAAAACTCTTCCGGTGTACAGCTTATGAAAAAACGTATCATTAAATGGAAGATAGGTATCTTTTATTTGTAAACGTTACGAGCTTTCGGGCAAACGCCCTTCTACAGGTTTGACAGAAAATTAAGGCGAGAGACCGACCTATATACAAGGGATGATTTACATAATAAACAATTTTTATAACTTAGCAGTAAGAATTTTTAATTTTTAATAAGTAACTATTGTATTGATATGGTAATAAGATGTTGTATACTAGATTTTTAACTATGTAAAAAAGGAATAGATTAACTTGAAACAAAGATATCATAAATTTCAGGAATTTCTATTTTTCTATTTATGCTTTTAAGTTTGGTGGATACTATGGATTCTAACATTAATCTTTGGTGTAGGTTGGGTATGTTACGGTAATGGATAGTGGGGTGGTTGGTATTAAAAGAGTGGCCAGTGGATGCAACATGCTGATAGATGAGGGAACGTGGGTCGTTGTTATTAATGTTGCGGGTGTGCTCTGACATTCTAATGGCGACGGTTCTACCTGTCTCACCCACATAAGTGGCGGAACAATGTTCGCATGAGACAGAGTAGACCGCCCCAGAAGAATCCAGAGGACTGAGTTGGGTACCAGTTTTTGTAATGGGGTGTCCGAGAAGTGAGTGGATACTGGGGGTATTAATGAAAAAGGTGCGAATGCCAAATGGCCTGATGAGACGGGAGATACTAACTGTTAAAGGAGAATAGGGCAACATGCAGGTAGTCCTGAAGACTGGGGGAGGATTGGAGGGGGCGGGAGAATAGGTATGTTTATTAATGAATGTTAGTGGATAGGAGGCGGCGGTGAGATGGGAGATGATACGGGCTTTTTCTGTGGTTTTCTGGCGGCGATATGTCGATGATATCCTTTGCATATGTAAAACCGACCTTGAAGAAACCATCCTGTCCACCCTCAACAGTTACAACCCTAACCTCTCGTTCACCATGGAAAAAGAACAGGGACAAATCATTCCCTTCCTAGACATCTTAATCATACGTACCCCGGCATCATTCCACACCACAGTATACTACAAGAATAGCAGTACCCCCACCTACACCCATTTCTACTCCTTCTGCCCCATAGTACACAAAATTAACATTGTTAAAACACTCACCAGGCGCCTTCACACACACTGCTCTCTACCCATCTTTAAAACCACAGAAAAAGCCCGTATCATCTCCCATCTCACCGCCGCCTCCTATCCACTAACATTCATTAATAAACATACCTATTCTCCCGCCCCCTCCAATCCTCCCCCAGTCTTCAGGACTACCTGCATGTTGCCCTATTCTCCTTTAACAGTTAGTATCTCCCGTCTCATCAGGCCATTTGGCATTCGCACCTTTTTCATTAATACCCCCAGTATCCACTCACTTCTCGGACACCCCATTACAAAAACTGGTACCCAACTCAGTCCTCTGGATTCTTCTGGGGCGGTCTACTCTGTCTCATGCGAACATTGTTCCGCCACTTATGTGGGTGAGACAGGTAGAACCGTCGCCATTAGAATGTCAGAGCACACCCGCAACATTAATAACAACGACCCACGTTCCCTCATCTATCAGCATGTTGCATCCACTGGCCACTCTTTTAATACCAACCACCCCACTATCCATTACCGTAACATACCCAACCTACACCAAAGATTAATGTTAGAATCCATAGTATCCACCAAACTTAAAAGCATAAATAGAAAAATAGAAATTCCTGAAATTTATGATATCTTTGTTTCAAGTTAATCTATTCCTTTTTTACATAGTTAAAAATCTAGTATACAACATCTTATTACCATATCAATACAATAGTTACTTATTAAAAATTAAAAATTCTTACTGCTAAGTTATAAAAATTGTTTATTATGTAAATCATCCCTTGTATATAGGTCGGTCTCTCGCCTTAATTTTCTGTCAAACCTGTAGAAGGGCGTTTGCCCGAAAGCTCGTAACGTTTACAAATAAAAGATACCTATCTTCCATTTAATGATACGTTTTTTCATAAGCTGTACACCGGAAGAGTTTTAAGTTTTTACTATTAATCAATTGAGTTTAATTCTTCGTATTTATTATGGCTCTTCCTAGAGGCGAAATCGACAGATACAAGTTCCTCATCCACAAGAAATCTCTTCAACTCGCCAAATGGCGTTGCCATTTAAAGTTCAACCAGCTATGTGAACGGCTAGTGTTTATCCCTCCATCCCTCCGTGTAAAGGATCCTGTTGGAAACCCCTTCTCAGCAGAACTTATAAGAAGAATCCAATGGCAACTCTTACGGGCAAGAACTAAAGGTTGCCTTTCCCAAATTAGATTCCTCACCAAATCAATCAAAGGGCTGATATGCCTAACCTCCCAAAACGTTCATGAATCTGATCTCACAGCTCTCATAGAAAGAACCACCTCAGATATTAAGGTACAAGACCGAAGTATACAGCTTAGACACGATAAAAAGCTAGCGTTCTGGTCCCAAAAATACTCCTTCCCACTCGGTCACAAGTATGCCAACCCCGAGGCTTCAAACAACATCATCAATCTGTCTAGCGTAACCCTCACCCCTGCTGAAAACAGTCTCCTCTCTAAAGGCCTCAAATATCGACTTCCCGCCAAACCCGATATACCCAGGATCATCAGTGGTATAGAGGCCTCCGTTAAGAATCATAACCATCAAGACAGATGCGCCATCAGAAACCATGTATCCCGGGTACTCCAGAGACCTCTCCCCCCACCCCCAAATTCCCAAACTGAATCCAAGGCCCTCCGCAGACTAATGAAACAACGTTCAATTGTCATCAGCAGATCAGATAAGGGCACTGACACCGTAATCCTAGACCGATCTTCGTACCACGCCAAAATCTTGGAAATATTGCAGGACACAGCCACTTTTTCTCAAATTTCCGCACAAGAGAGCACAATAGCACTAAAAACCTTCAAGTCCTCTCTCAACCGAATGAAAAGAACCAGTCTCATCTCAACGGAGGAACACAAATCCTTTACCACTAATCTCCCCAATGGTACCTACATCTACGGCCTTCCCAAGGTCCACAAACCTTCTGTCCCTCTGCGCCCTATCATTGCGTATCACCTCTCTCCCGCCTACCCCCTAGCTAAGTACCTCTCAAATTATCTCTCACCTCTTTTAAACAACAATAGAAGTAATCTCACAGTTTCCAGCACCCCCACACTCATTCAAGAAATAACCGGCCTACACCCCCCCCAAAACTTCACCATGTGTTCATTTGACGTTTCATCCCTATACCTCAGTCTCCCCCATCACCTGATAATTGACAGCCTCAACCAATTTTTGGTTTCCATCAACACAGATCCCGTCAAGACCAACTCTATCACATCCCTCTCACAGATATGCTTAAACATGAGCACCTTTACCTTTGACCATATCCATTTCAAACAGATAAGGGGATCGCCTATGGGAAGCCCCCTCTCCTCCATAGCTGCTGAGCTGGTTATGACCAGAATAGATAAATGGGTCTGCAACCTCCATTGTGATGACATTCTTTTCTGGCGGCGAAATGTCGATGATATCCTTTGCATATGTAAAACCGACCTTGAAGAAACCATCCTGTCCACCCTCAACAGTTACAACCCTAACCTCTCGTTCACCATGGAAAAAGAACAGGGACAAATCATTCCCTTCCTAGACATCTTAATCATACGTACCCCGGCATCATTCCACACCACAGTATACTACAAGAATAGCAGTACCCCCACCTACACCCATTTCTACTCCTTCTGCCCCATAGTACACAAAATTAACATCGTTAAAACACTCACCAGGCGCCTTCACACACACTGCTCTCTACCCATCTTTAAAACCACAGAAAAAGCCCGTATCATCTCCCATCTCACCGCCGCCTCCTATCCACTAACATTCATTAATAAACATACCTATTCTCCCGCCCCCTCCAATCCTCCCCCAGTCTTCAGGACTACCTGCATGTTGCCCTATTCTCCTTTAACAGTTAGTATCTCCCGTCTCATCAGGCCATTTGGCATTCGCACCTTTTTCATTAATACCCCCAGTATCCACTCACTTCTCGGACACCCCATTACAAAAACTGGTACCCAACTCAGTCCTCTGGATTCTTCTGGGGCGGTCTACTCTGTCTCATGCGAACATTGTTCCGCCACTTATGTGGGTGAGACAGGTAGAACCGTCGCCATTAGAATGTCAGAGCACACCCGCAACATTAATAACAACGACCCACGTTCCCTCATCTATCAGCATGTTGCATCCACTGGCCACTCTTTTAATACCAACCACCCCACTATCCATTACCGTAACATACCCAACCTACACCAAAGATTAATGTTAGAATCCATAGTATCCACCAAACTTAAAAGCATAAATAGAAAAATAGAAATTCCTGAAATTTATGATATCTTTGTTTCAAGTTAATCTATTCCTTTTTTACATAGTTAAAAATCTAGTATACAACATCTTATTACCATATCAATACAATAGTTACTTATTAAAAATTAAAAATTCTTACTGCTAAGTTATAAAAATTGTTTATTATGTAAATCATCCCTTGTATATAGGTCGGTCTCTCGCCTTAATTTTCTGTCAAACCTGTAGAAGGGCGTTTGCCCGAAAGCTCGTAACGTTTACAAATAAAAGATACCTATCTTCCATTTAATGATACGTTTTTTCATAATCTTCAATACTATTTTTGTATTATTTTAAATTTAATCAAAATACAAGTAACCCAGGCTGCTGGATTTTTGTATTTGTTTTATTTTTTAAATGCCTATGCATTCTACTTCAAAGAAGGAAGATAAGTACGATGACACTTAGCTTATACAGATTACTCATTCAAAATTGAATCATTGAATTTTTATGTGAATTGTAATATTTGTCATTTCAAAATAAATATATATATTAAATGTATAAATTTTAACCTCTTTTGGTCAATAATCAGTCGATAGAAATATAGCATTTATAGGCTTACTTCTTCTGTTGGTCATTGTGCTAAGCTAGAAGTGCTTAGCTAGAATAGTTTCAGTAGGAAGTTGATGTTTCCCGCCAAAATATTATTTTAACAAATGTTCGTTTGGCAAACTTTCCCTTGGGTAAAAGCCGGGCGAAGCCGGGTACGTCCGCTAGTTTATATTATAAAAATATATGTGCTTCTCCTGTCTATGTACAGATTTATGGTCTATGTACACAAGTATACAAGTATGTATACAAGTTATTTGCAAATTGCGTTGCAAATTTGCCCTTTCGCTCGCAAGCAGCGCCTCTAGCGGTGAAGATGGAAGGTAATATCAGCTGACCTAATGGACATGTAAAACGTGTTTTAACAGGACATAGAGAAAAATCTGGAAAATATATTTTTCGGATTTTTAGTCAAGAAAAATAAATGTATAGGTTCTGGGAAAAAAAGTAGTTGTTTTTCATTTAGAAAATGATGATGACAATATTTCTGTATCATATTTGATTATCAGATACAAAATTATATCCGGAAAAATTCCAAAAAGCAGAGACCACGGGTGAAGCCAGTTCATTTTTAGTATGCAGGAACAAAATTCTAACAGAAAAACATTAATTCGAGCAGAAGACACAAAGCCAGATCATCTCTTCATAAAAATATCGCTTCTCAGACACAAAGTTTGGAGCGGGACGTTTCACAAGAATGACATCCAAGGCGCCAATTTATAATTGTAACGAATAGTATTTGAATAAAAGCATTTAATCGGGTAAAACCCGGGCGTTGCCCGGGTCATTCGGCTAGTAAGATATAATCATAATAAATAATATTTGTTAAGACATTATTCGTTGGGCAAACGTTTATAGGGATAATTTGTTAGAAACATAAGGTCAAAATATATAAACGGAACGAAATTCGCACTGGACAACACTATTTTTACATAAGAAACATTGATACTGTTTCTAATGTAACTTTTCATGCTTAATTAAAAAATGAAATGGAAATATTTTTTCTATTAAATATGATATTCTTCTCATTACATTCTTTTTTAAATTAACAATTTTTTCAAAACGAATGTTTCGAAAACGAATAACATTATTTCATTAGTTCCATATTACGCCACTTTTCAGAATGCCACCCACTTGAAATTTGAGGAGAAAGTTCATTTTAATACATAGAGATAGGATTATATATTACTGATTTCATTCTTGAATTCAGCGTGAAAAGTTACATTAGAAACACTTTCAATATTTCTTATGACAAAGAAAAATTATGTTTATAGACCTGTGTTATTTAGTGTCACTTAAAAGTAGCAAACATCATTCTACTTTATACACAGACAACTTTAGATAAAAATACACCCAAGTTAAACCTGGGCGTTTCCCTATTCATTCAGCTAGTTATGCATTTTAATTTACTAGGTTATGGTTGTATTATTCTACTAATATTTTCTAAACAATTATCCAACTGGACGATTCCTGTGTAAGGCATAGGTTCTCAATAAAGGCTTGTTGTTATATAAATACTAGACGAATGGCCCGGGCAACGCCCGGGTTTTACCCGAGTGCGTATATATTTTAAAAATGTTTTAATTAAAATACTATTCGTTACAATTATAAATTGGCGCCGTGGATGTCTCTCTTATGAAACGTCCCGCCCCAAACTGTGTGTGTCTTGAAAATATGAAAATAAAAATGTGAACGGAAAAATATGTCCAGGGTAGCCTAGTGGTCATGGCATCTGCCCGGTAAGCGGAAGGTCGTGGGTTCGATTCCCATCCCTTGACACTTTTTTTATTTTATCCATTCTGACCAAAATCTATCCGTGAACTTCACACAGTGAACTTCACACAGGCAGAATAAGGCAATTATATAAGTATATAATCCAAATTGTGCCTTATCACACACTATTTTTTTATTTGGCCTTATTACCTTGTTTTCATAATCTATGACGTAATGCCGGAGGCGCGCGCCCGTTGGCTGCCGGCGAGCACGTGACCTCCCTGTGCGCGCGCATCCGTGACAGCGATGAGGAATTGAGGAAAGACGGTCGTGACTATATATATTAATAATAATAATTATTATTATTATCATTAGATAATGATAATGATCATAATGATGATGCGCGCGCATCCGTGACATGACGGTGGAAAGACGGTCGTGACTATATATGTTGATATGTAGAGATATATAGGGTGGAAGATATCACCATAGAACAATCCATATTGAAATCTTTAGATAATAAAAGTCATCAGGATTTGTCATATGGATAACAAGGACGAGACAGGTAGTCGTTAACCACACAGAGAAGACCTAGGAAAAAATGAAAAGAAACTATGACAAAACAACGCAATGAGAAAATCTATTATATATATACATAGTAGAACCTCCCTGTAAAGAATATATAATTGCAGAGCCAAAGTTTCCTTTAGGGAGAAGTGTCCTCTTATACCGGAGAGTTTCTAAATAGTGAAAATGGTAATTTTGTGGAACGGAAATATATTTATTTACGGGGCTGATTTTAACAGTAATGGTAATTTTGCAAATTGAAACTGTCCTTTATAGAGGTGTCTGCTAAAGAGAGATTCTACTGTATATATATAAACCAGAATATATATGTATATTTGGAGAATATATAAAATTATTGTGTAGATCTTTATATTCTGAAAGTCAGTTTTCACTTTATTCACATTTGGTATTAAGTTAAAACCCCATTAGCTTTATTAAGTAAAAACTTTAAAACGCTTTTTAGTGCATTTGGTCTAGACATGTTCGTAAACAGACCAATGTTCTAATTAGTTTTTTAGGATTGCAACTATTCCAAAAATAATACAGTAATATTAGTATCTTGTTTATTGATTATAAGGCCATACCATGCCATCTTTATATCAGAAATGGAATCATTATAAAACACGAATGTTTATTTTTTTAACACAAAACAAACTTCTACTGTCCTTACTGCGATCAAATGATTAAAATTATTGACCCAAAAAATGAACAAGTTACTTCTAGATCTACCTATAAAGTTTCTATAACAACCACACGAAATACGTGGTATCGCTGGAGACCCACTGGCGATTCTCCACCAAACCCTGCAGCGCTGGCAGAGGTGCCATATTCATTGTACATAGTATATATAATGCATATTATCTTTTTTTTAAATAGTGCAGACTGTGCACTTTGCATGTATTGACGAGATGTCAATATAATTATTTTATTTGTTAATTGTCAATAACAAAAATGTTAATTAGTTATTAATTATTTGTAAACGCTTTTAAAAGTCTATATATGTTACTGCAACTTCTCATCAATACATTTTCTTGTTCAACCTGCGATTCTCTCGTAGATTTAATGAAAAATATTGAAGGCGCCCTTTTGAAACTTCTTTATAATATGATGCATTAGCGCGCCATCTGTTATCAAAATTGGAAACTATTATAGACCTATCGTAAAGATAGAGGCTGCCTGGCCGGCATTCTTTAAAACATCATAGGCTTTTGTGAGTTAAATATTTGTTTTCGACTCGTGCTTTAGATGTTGTACAAAATTTTGAATATCGCGTGAGAACGCCCTTGCAACCTTAGAATAATTTATAAAGCTTTGCCTAATGTTTTAATTTTTGTTCGCTCCTGACGAGAACAAAGGCTTTTTGTCGAAACGTCGAGACAATAAAAAGATTTACTGGCCGAAGTGTCTTTCATTTGAAGAAATATTATAGACCTGTATGATTCTTTTTGAAAATAAAAAAATTCTACTTCCCCTCCACGCAAAGAAAAAAATTAATGGGAGGGCCTGGCTCATCAATGGTGAACCCTCCCAGCGGTTTCGCCAGCTTAATATACCATACCGCTGTTATATTGCATTTTTCGATCTTCCTTTTATAGTGATTATGATGCAAGACTCTTGGATTCTTTATATATATGCTTGTTGAGTGAATATTTCGCAGATAGAATCTTATTTATAATATGATGCATTAGCGCACTATTTGATATTTGAACTATTAAAAAAATGAAAAAAGAATCTAACGCGTCAAAAATAGTTCAAATCTTGTTTTTGCAATCAAACATGATTCATCAATATTATCCTCATTTTATGATTTGAAATAAATAAATTGGTTCAGTACTTGTTACCTTAATTTTGCCTGGTTGAAACTACGACAAAACCCTCTTCCAGTCTTAACTCTATTATACTGTTCAAATTTCAGCAGGAGATTGGTTAAATGTTGACAATTCAATTCTAAATATTTTATTGATACTCTTAGTTAATTGTTACACAAATTAATAAGAATTTAAACAAAGAAAATGCGATTATTTACAATTTAGTGAATAAATATGAAAAGCTGTTCTCAGAAAGGGAGGCTCCTCCATCTCGAGAGAGTCCTCCTCCAGATTGGCTACAACAGATTGGTTAAATGTTGATAACACGTAAGGAACAAATAAATGAACATATATACGGTGACCGTTATTTAAATTGAGGTAAATATATATTCATGGTGTATCAGGTAAATTGGAAATAACTTTGGCAGTCAATCAATGTGATGATGAGTTGCTGTCGACTTATCTGTGAGAGATCCTGTCGACTTATCTGTGATGAGATATCCTGTCGACTCATGTAATGAGATGCGAATTCCAATAGCTTTTGTAGAGATCCTGTCGTCTACTGTAATACGAGATCTTGTCGACTCACTGTAATGATTTGTTGAGTTTGATGTCGACTACTGAAATAATGTTGAAGTCCTGGTAGCTCTTGTTGTACTGTGTTGACCAAGAGGAACAGTCAGGATGTAGAGTTTTCCAGTACCTCTCTGCACCTTGGAAGACCTTTAAAAAGTTCTCACAAAATACAGGCAGTCGTGGTCGAGGCAGAGTGGAAAAGCTTGGGGATATCCACACAAAAAACGAAGACACAGTTGCACTAAGAAAGTTCCGTAAACAGATAAAAGTTGAGCCAGGAGCGAAAGATGGAGACATAGAAGTTTCTTACTCGTCTACATGATAGTTGAGATCGACATGACCTACGACCGACGCGGCATGCACTAAGGGTGAACTAAACTAAACTGAACTGACTGAACTGTCAAGCCACTGTCAGGCGATGTATTTATAGTTTAAAAGACGGGGGGGGGGACCTTATGTGACAGGGGCGTTTGAGAAAGGGCGCCTTTACCTGTCCAGGTGTGAGAGGGGTCTCTGCATTCCACCACATGTGACAGTGTGGGTGGCCTGTCGTGGGAACTGTGAATCTACCTGATTTATGACTTCCCTCTTTAGACTCTGTTGTTTTGGCAATACTATGCTCGATCTCTGCTTTAGCTCAACTTTTAAATCTATTACAGATTTTATTTATTTATCCACTTTGTACAAATTACATTACATAGGGTGATGTAAAGACACAGATTAATCATGCGCATAATTATTTATAGATGTGTTTCTATATACATTTATGACTTCCCTCTTTAGACTCTGTTGTTTTGGCAATACTATGCTCGATCTCTGCTTTAGCTCAACTTTTAAATCTATTACAGATTTTATTTATTTATCCACTTTGTACAAATTACATCACATAGGGTGATGTAAAGACACAGATTAATCATGCGCATAATTATTTATAGATGTGTTTCTATATACAACATGGCAATTTTGTTATAAGTTATCTACACAATATGAGGCTGTTGTTTTAAATTACCATATATTCATGGTGTATCAGGTAAATTGGAAATAACTTTGGCAGTCAATAAGACAAAAATACTACTTCATATTTAAAAAAAAAATAGAATTTTTCATTGAGTAACCATATCCATGTAAAATGTAACAGTACATGTGTATAAAGTGTAGTGATGAACAATAATCGAGAATTCCAAAATCGAGAAGCCATCATGGTTGATCTGCTCGACGGAAGGAAACCTAAAGAGATGAAATTTCTTAAGGTGGTCAAAACCAATGTTTATCGTGTCAAGAAGCAGTTTGATTAGGCCGACAGTAACAAATAGGGAATGGATGCAAGGAAAAAGCCCTCGCGTCGATCGAACAGGAGAAAAGGTGAAAATTTGTCAAAATATTGAGTAGTAATGAAAACACTGGTAAGAGAATGAGGGCGCGCGCAATAGCCAAGAAAATGGACATTGGCTCTATGACAATTGTCAGAACTATCCATGAGGACCTTGCTCTCAAGTGCTTTGCCCTACGGAAATTCCAGTTGCTGACTGATTATATGATGGTTAACAGAAAAGGAAAAGCTGCTGCCCTCCTTAAAAAACCTGAAACAAAGTCATTTTGTGAAATGCTGAGATTCTTCTCTGATAAAATTAACTTTGACGTGGACCAAAAGGTAAATCCCAAGAATGATCGCTGCATCTGTAACGACTTCTCAGAGGTACCTGTCGTGATGCACATGGAATTTCCTGCCTCCGTGATGGTCCTTGGCGTTATCAGCAGTGAAGGTGATGTCATGTGTCCCCATTTCTTTGAGAAGGGCCTAAGATGAACGATGATACTTACATCCATGTCATGGAGACCGTTGTGAAGCCTTGGATTGACATGGTGACCGCAGGAAGGAAGTATGTCTTCAAACAGGACTCAGCACCAACCCACAATGTAAAATAGACAATCGTGGCTGACATTTAACGTCCCCAGTCACCGGAGTCCTGATATTTGACCCCTACCTCTCCAGACTGAAACCCTCCCGACTACTATATATTGGGCGTTGTTGAGATTTCAATTTTCCTTGGGGATCTACTATGAATGACTAGAATATATCCATGTGCGTATCTCCCCGAAGGTATATCTTTACTTTGTGAAAGTATTTTCATTTAACTTTACTTGAAATTCTGAATCTAAGAAATCAGAATATACCCATACCCCGGGGGTCGGTGGAAGGATAGTCTAAACCATGGGTTTTCGACCGCTACGACCAGGGTTCGATTCCCGCATTAAGCTTTTTTTTCTGATTTGAAAAAAAAAAAATACTCCAATGGCCCCCGATTCTTGCAAAATTCCAATCCCACCAGCGAGTGCAAGTAACCAAACGGGGCTCTGGAAAATTTTTAAGCGCAAAGTCGAACTGATTTTCACCTGTGTAGACATGTGGTGCACTTACAGTAAAAGCAGCCGCCTACTTCTACCCACCATGATGATCATGGACTGTACCACGTGTACCAGGGATAAGCAAAAATATATATATATACCCAATTGCAATTTTTAAGCAATCTATACTCTTAATGTGTCTTCACTGGTCCTTTGGGTGAACCCGGAGCTTTGCCCGGGTCACTAAGTTAAAATTAAGATATTTTCATTAAAATAATCTATATATATAAAATTGAATGTCTGTCTGTGTGTACTCTATCGATTCAAAAACCATACATCCAATCGCCTTGAAATTTTGGGATATTATTAGGTATATCCCCGGGAAGGTTTTTGAAAAATAATTTCTTGAATATCTTGAATATCCTTAGAGTTATTTGCAGATTTGTAGATTCAACTCGCAAGCAGCGTCCCCATTGCGACGATGTTTAAAAGTTTTTTTATCTATAAGTTTTATTATCACTAAGTTTATTATCTTAAAGATTATTTATCAAAAGTAAGATTATCTCAGGATGACACGGCAATTTATTTGAGACAAGAATAATGATACAATTCCAAGGCGAAGATACTATTCCTTTAACTTCCAATTACCGAGGGAACCAATTAATATTGATTTTATTCAACTTATCGAGTATTTTTCAAGGGACCGGGAAAAAATGTTCACTAGATAAAACGATTATTTTGTAATGTAGAAAATTAGGAAAGACAAAATTCAGGATGACACGGCACACAGGGACCGGGAAAAAATGTTCACTTTATCGAAAGATTCAAATTTACGAGTTTCAAATTATCAAAATATATCTTTTTTTTTTTATAAGTTTATAGAGAATTGTTTTAACAAATGTTCGTTAGACAAACCTTTACTCGGGTAAAATTCTGGGCGAAGCCGGGTACATCCGCTAGTCTCTATATATATATAAAAATTGAATGTCTGTGTGTGTGTACTTTATAGATTCAAAAACCATACATCCAATCGCCGTGAAATTTTGGGATATTTATTAGGTATATCCCCGGGAAGGTTTTTGAAAAATAATTTCTGGAATATCTTGAATATCCTTAAAGTTATTTGCAGATTTGTAGATTTAACTCGCAAGCAGCGCCCCCATTGCGACGATGATAACAAGTTTTTATCTATAAGTTTTATTATCACTAAGTTTATTATCTTAAAGATTATTAATCAAAGGTAAGATTTTCTACCTATTAATTGCGCACAAGTCAAAGTTAGTTTTATCATTTATCTACAACATATATATTGGGAGAATAGATAAAATGGTGATTTTGTAATGTAGAAAATTTATTTGAGACAAGAATAATGATACAATTCCAAGGCAAGATACTATTCTTTTAACTTCCAATAACCGAGGGAACCGATTAATATTGATTTTATTCAACTTATCGAGTATTTCTCAAGGGTCGGGAAAAAATGTTCACTTTATCTAGATATTCAAATTTACGAGTTTCAAATTATCAAAATATATATATTTTTTATAAGTTTATAGAGAATTGTTTTACCAAATGTTCGTTAGACAAACCTTTACTCGGGTAAAACCCGGGCGAAGCCGGGTACATCCGCTAGTTGAATATTAAAAAAAAAAAACATAAATGATGACGATAATAATAATGATACATCAATTGGAGGCCTCATGACAACAAAATAGAGTAATAATTACCTAATTATAATAAATAACCTTTTAAAAACAAAATTCGCTTAGCAAGCTCTAATTAGGGTAGATGCCGGGTAATTCAAAAAGTTAGATAAAATAATTATATAATTTTATAACTTCAAAATATACAAATGGCTTTGTCAAATTTTTAATATTTGAATGGGTTACGTGTCAATACATATTGTTGCATCATGATTAATGCGCCTATTTTTAAAATTATTTATAATATTATTTTTAATATATTTAAAATTCAAATTATAAATTTATTTATTTTTATAAAACAGATTATTAATAAAAAATATTATGTACTATAAAACATTTGTATTTTGATACACTAAATACCCTACATGCTTTAAACTTTGATGTGGTAAATAGAGAGAGATTCTAGGTGCTACCTAAATTTATAGTTGTCTTATTATTGACTGGTTTAACCTTGTAAGATGGTTGAGACACGTTCTGGAAAGATGCAAGACACGTCTGAGGAGAGACTCAAGACTGAAGAATCTGCCAAACCGCAGCCCAGTGCAACAATTGGTAGAGATGCAAGTGCCGACCCAGTTGTTTTGAACCCCAACATAGACATCCCCAAATATGATGGAACAGAAGACCCTCGCCCATGGATTGAGTCCCTTGAAGAAATTGGCTTCCTGTACCACTGGGCAGAATATATTATTTCTCGCTATGCAGCCATGAACATGATTGGTAGCGCCAAAACCTGGCTGGACCTACACAAGATAAGTTTTACCAGCTGGGAACATTTCAAGAGCCGCCTAATTCAGGATTTTGGCTCAGACGCCAACAAAGAAGAATTGAAGATGAGGCTGAACAGAATGCAGCAGTGGAATGAACCTGCAATCAGGTTTGCAGAGGATATCCTGGTTCTGTGCAACAAGGTCGACCCCCAAATGGAAGAAGAGAATAAAATAAATTGGGTTATTGGAGGGTTAAAGAAAGAATACTCTTTTGCCCTCTACTTAAACCCTCCTAAGAATACCAACGAACTCCTAAGATTGTGTAAAAAGATGGATTTGTTTGAAAATAATTATCAAGAACGTATAGAAAAATCAAAGGTTCTATATAATGGACCACGCTCTCCTCGTTCCCACCATCAAGAGCAATGGAAGAACGCTCCGTCGACCAGAAGACCAGACCAGAACACCTCCAAGCCCCAGGCCCCCGCTCCGAGGTACTACCAGAACACCCCCAAGCCCCAGGCCCCCGCTCCGAGGTACTACCAGAACAAGCCGCTGCCCCAGGTATCTGCCCCTAGACGATTTTACACTCCCATTCCTGAGCCAAAACCGGTCTACCCAAGGAAAACCTACAATAAGAGTCCAGATTCAAACAGGAAAAGAAAAGAAGACGGGAGACCAATATGTTTCAAGTGTAACAAGCCAGGACACGTAGCGCGGTATTGCAGAGTCAAGTTTGTGAGGATCGTAGAAGAGGACCCCTCAGTTTCCCAAGACAAGAGCCAAGAAAATCTTCAAATGGACGAAAGGAAAGATTATACACGGCCTCGCCTCTATGCGGATGTTTGTAATGACACACAAACGAATATTCCTACACGGAATAGATATTCCGTGTTGGAAGATTTAAACTAAGTGTCGCGCCTGATTCCTTTAATCAAAGCAAGTCGACCATAAATGGAATTAGAAAGTTGGACCCTAGGTACAAAATTAATATTAATGTGGACAAGATAGGGTTATGCGAAGCTTTGATTGATACAGGCGCCGATCTTTCAGTGGTCGACCTAAGAACAGCACTTTTTGCTGGCCGTGAAATAAATAGTCTCACTAAAACGTGTTCAGGACCCGATGGAAAAAAATTAGATATGGTAGGTAGCATTATTTTAGATTTAAAAATTGATGACACTGAATTATCCCACGAATTTGTAGTAATGGACGCGCATCTACGAACTCTTATTCTTGGACGAGATTTCCTTAAAAAAATGAATGCTAAAATTGATTGTAAACGAGAAACAATAAAATATAATTTGATGAGTAATCATGACGTAAGCAATTATGATCTAAAAAAAATAAAGAGCACTACAGATACCGTTATACCTAAACTATCGATTAAATTGATTAGGGCCTCAATAGAAGTAGAGGATGGCGAATATGTCATCGAAGAGAACAACAGAATGACTCAAACAAATGGTCTTCGATTGGCAAGAAGTTTGCTTACTGTCACGGATAAGAAAACCCATATCTGGATAACGAACCCTTATCCTCGACCTTTAAAAATCATGAAAGACCAAACATTGGCTTATGGAAGTCTTCCTGCAGGGGTAAATTTTATAGAGAATAAAGAGAAGCAGAATGAAAATGACGAAATACAATTTCAAATAAACAAAAATTTATCATTTAAAGAACAAGAGAGGTTAAAACAAATTTTGGCCAAGTATACTGATTTGTTCTCATCGAGGTTAGGTAGGACCAGTTTGGCAAAACATCAGATTCATACAGAAGACGCAAAACCAATAAAGCACAAGCCTTACCGGGTAAGCGCTAAGGAACGAACCATCATAAAGGATCAAATAGACGAGATGCTCGAAGAAGGAATAATTAGACAATCTTCAAGTCCCTGGTCTTTTCCCGTTATATTGGTCAAAAAACGAGATGGCAAATACCGATTTTGTGTGGACTACAGGAAATTAAATGAAGTAACAGTGAAGGATGTTTATCCAATCCCAAGAATTGATGATGTAATGGATACTCTCCAAGGATCCAAGTACTTCTCAGCAATAGATCTCAAATCGGGATATTGGCAAGTCGAAATTGAAGAGAGAGACAAAGAGAAGACGGCTTTCACTACTGCACATGGGTTATATGAATTCAACGTAATGCCCTTCGGTCTATGCAACGCCCCTGCTACTTTTGAGAGGAACATGGACAATGTCCTCGGAAATCTGAGATGGCAGATTTGCCTTTGCTACCTGGACGATGTAATTATATACAGCTCGGACTTTCCAACCCACATTAAAAGACTTGAAGCTGTCCTCAGATGCTTCAGCGAATCTAATTTAAAACTGAACGCCAAGAAATGCAGATTTGCTTTCGAGGAACTTGAGATCCTTGGACATATAACCAACCAAGAGGGTATAAAACCTGCCGAATATAATATCAAAGCCGTTAGAGATTTTCCTCAGCCCAAGAAGGCCAAAGAAGTGCAATCATTCCTAGGAATGTGCTCATATAATAGAAAATTTATTAAAGATTTCTCATTAATCGCTGACCCATTGACCAGTCTCATCAGAAAAAATGTGCAATTTATCTGGACAGGAAAACAGGAAGAAGCGTTCCAAAACCTTAAAAAAGCTCTTATGAATCCGCCAATTTTAGGTCACTTTGATCCAAATGCAGCCACCTGCATTCACACAGATGCCTCTAACATCGGCTTAGGCGCAACACTAATTCAAAATATCGGTGGCGAAGAGAAGGTAATATCATATTTGAGCCGAACCCTAAGTAAACCTGAGCAAAATTATTCAACCACCGAAAAGGAATGTTTAGCTGTAGTGTGGTCGATATCAAAATTACGGCCCTATTTATATGGAAGGCACTTTAAAATCGTAACTGATCATCACGCACTATGCTGGCTTAAGAATTTAAAAGATCCGACCGGTCGATTAGCACGATGGGCACTGAAGATTCAGGAATATAATTTCGAAATTATACACAAATCGGGAAAAAAACATCTGGACGCTGATGGTCTATCTAGAGGACCCTTACCAGAAAACGAATGGGACGAGGATTATGAAAGACTATTTTTGAATCAAATAATAGACGAAAAGGATGATTTTATTGAGAATATTAAGGAGAACCTTAGTGGAAACAAGCGTTCAATTACACAGAACTTTAAAGAAGAAAATGGGTGTCTCTACAAGAAAAATCCAAATCCTGAAGGTAGAGAATGGTTGCTGGTAGTGCCAAAGAAGAGAAGGAAAGAAATCATGAGCGAATACCACAACCATATGCTGAATGGCCATCTGGGCGTCGCCAGAACCACATACCGATTGAAGAATAAATACTATTGGCCTTCCATGCTGAAAGATGTTTCCGAATTTGTAAAGACGTGCCATCTTTGCCAAAGTCGGAAAGGTTCAAATCAGTTGCCATCTGGACTTCTACAACCTATTCCCCCAGCTAACTACCCTTTTGAAAGAATCGGAATTGACTTTGTTGGCCCCTTGCCATCAACGAAAAGAAGAAGGAAATGGATCATTGTGTTGACGGATTATTATACCAAGTATGCTGAAACAAAGGCAGTACCAGAAGCGACAGTGAAAGAAGTCTCTACATTTTTAATCGAACATATATTTTTACGTCACGGGGCTCCAAGATTTCTTATCAGCGACAGAGGTTCACAATTCACTAGCAATTTGATGAAGGAGGTTATGAAAATGTGCAAAGTTAAACATTGCTTCACAACGAGCTACCACCCCCAGACTAACGGACTAACGGAACGGCTAAATAGAACTTTAATCAATATGATCAGCATGTATGTGAATACAGATCAGAAGAACTGGGACGAAATCCTTCCTTTTATCACCCACGCATATAATACCACAATTCAAGAAACCACAGGCTACTCTCCATTTTTCCTGTTGTTTGGGAGGGAACCCATGTCCCTCTTAGACGACGAGAATATCCCAACGGACTGTAACATGGACGATTACGACGAATATATAGAAACCTACTTAGATAAAATAGCAAGGACGAGACAGGTAGTCATTAAAAACACAGAGAAGACTCAGGAAAGAATGAAAAGAAACTATGACAAAAAACACAACGAGAGAATCTATGAACCAGGACATTTAGTGGCAGTTTGGACACCAGTCAGGAAAATCGGAAAATGTGAAAAACTATTGAGAAAATATTTTGGGCCATATCGAATATTAAAGAAGCTGTCCAACGTAAATTACTTAATTGAGCCAAAAGATAATCCTGGCCAAGACCCATTGATTGTCCATGTCTCAAGACTCAAACCCTATTTTGAAAGAATTGATAAGGTCACTCACGAGGACGTGACGACCTCTGGAGAGGGGGAAGTGTTGCATCATGATTAATGCGCCTATTTTTAAAATTATTTATAATATTATTTTTAATATATTTAAAATTCAAATTATAAATTTATTTATTTTTATAAAACAGATTATTAATATAAAATATTATGTACTATAAAACATTTGTATTTTGATACACTAAATACCCTACATGCTTTAAACTTTGATGTGGTAAATAGAGAGAGATTCTAGGTGCTACCTAAATTTATAGTTGTCTTATTATTGACTGGTTTAACCTTGTAAGATGGTTGAGACACGTTCTGGAAAGATGCAAGACACGTCTGAGGAGAGACTCAAGACTGAAGAATCTGCCAAACCGCAGCCCAGTGCAACAATATATGCCATAAAAGTCGGTGGACGAGTGGGTAACACCCTCGATTCCCGACAGCCACGAACCGGGATTAAATCCCACGTTAACCTTTTGTTTAATATGTGAATAACTCACATATTATCCATTGTTTTAATTATCATAAACTGGGTTGCTCTTGTTGAGCGATACCTAATCAAGTGATTTTGTAACCGAATATATGCCATACATGCCTCGTACATAGATGCTAAATTTCTCAGTGGTTTGGTAAGAGGTAGAATAACAAACACATCATTGTTTCATTACAAGGATAGATTCGTTATTATAGATTTGCCGGGTATTCGTTAGTATTATTAAGAAACATATAGAAAAATAGTGTCTACAAATTTCAACGATAGATGACAATTAAAATTATAATAAATCAATTATTATTTATTTGTATGAAAAAGAGCGCCCTGGTAACACGTACCTAATATCGCCAGCTATCTTGGTTGTCCTTAATTCTTCTTTGTTCTAGTTACAAAATCTTTGGAGTTCTAATTCATGAGGTAGAGCCAAGTAAATTTATTTCTTAACAGATTTCCATAGATACTGATAGACTTGATTGGCGATTCCTAGAAGAACGGCCGTCTGGATCCTTTGACATTGTAAAGATGGACACCTAAAGAGGTATTGTACAGAAATGGTAATAAAATTGAAATAATGTTTACACGGGTCTTTAAACCTCACTTATATAATTGACCTTCTTCTCGGGTGATTGTTCGCCGAAAAAATCCTATTTCTGCCCATCAAACGTGATATTGTATTATTATATTCATCATTTTCTGATTAAAAAATAATAATACAGTAGAACCTCCCTGTATAAAGGACACCTAATTGTAGATCCAAAGTGTCCTTTAGGGAGAGGTGTCCTCTTACCGGAAAGTTGCCGAATTGTAAAAATGGTAATTTTACAAACGAAAACTGTCCTTTGTAGAGAGGTGTCCGCTAATGGGGTGTCCACTAAAGGGAGGTTCTACTGTAAGTCTAGTATTTGTTTTTAATTTGAATTTTCATCAGTTGAGATTGTGACAAATACGATATTTACAGATTCTACTCTATGTCCAGTTATTATACAGTTAAATTATCCAGATTGATCAAATATTGAGGAAACGCGTATAAGGCACATTTATTCTTATATTATATTGTATACAATATATATATATATTATACTTAGAGACTTAAATAGAGATTAAAATTCGATATTGAAAATCTATAAAAATTTCAATCAGAAAAAAAGTATAATGCGATAAAATTAAAGCGCATATGCAGTTTAAAAAACTATATAGTAATGGATTGTCTAAATATAGAGTAATGCAATAATTACTATTACTAAGATTGAAGATCATTTTAGTATTGATATTATTTACCGCCGAAGTCACAACATTGTTGCCTAATTGTACACGGGAACTGTCAGAACGAGAATATAATATGTAGCTAGGGAAAAAAAGAGAATACAAATATATTTTAGTAGAAAGAACATCCAAAGATATCGGTCCACAAGCCTCTAACCATGTAAATATGTGAATACACTGTAAATGTGAATATTTTGTACATATTATTCACTGTTAATATCATATTCTAGGTTGCTTAATTTTGAATGGTACCACACAAATTTAATTTTAAACAGGAACCTCTTAATTTTAAATTAACTAGGAATAAAAAATAGGGCCGCATGGCCTCCCATACTTTCCGGTCCTCTGCCATCCTCTTTATCTCCTCGTGTCGTCTAGTCCATTGTTTTAGATCGTCTGTGTATCCCTGTCATCTCCTTCCCCTCGATATATTTACCTAGAGATTTCCTTCCAACACTGTCAGCGATACACCAGCTCCTTTTAACCCTATGAATGCACATACCTAGGAAACGCGAGGGAGCTGAGCCGCTACATCTCGTGAGGCAGCAAGATAAGGCATGAACGAGAGGATGATAAAATTAAATGGATTAGATAGATTCAGGCTAGGATTTATATTTGAAAACACACTATAGAAGTAGCTGCATCACGTCAATATATTCTAGGTGTCAGAAAAATTGCTAAGTTACTAATTGGAGACTGCACTGAAGGCATCTGCGCAAAAAATGGGTCAGGGATTGAAAGAAGTGTCTTGGGGTCTTCGTTCTCTTTGGTCGGGGGCCGCTGCTCTTTTATATAGTATAGTGTCGTGCGTACACATGGCGTGTACTATAGATAGGTACACAATATGGGTACTATAGAGATACATGGCGAGCAGCAGCCCCCTTAACAGTCCCACCACGAGAAGGTAGAGAATAAGGGATCGCCTGAAACACACGGTTAGACACGTGGAGACTTCCTTCATTGAACGCGAACCGGTTTCGAATGTTTGACACCCGCTCTGATCTCCCATATCGTACTTGAGACGCATAAGCCCGCTCGTACTCGACTGTGGCCAGATTCAATCCGAAGAGAGTCTCGACACCACAGTCTTGCGTACATGGTAAAGCTGCGTCTCGTTCCTCAGGGCTGAGAGGTCATTCTACTAATGGTTGGAACTCAGGAAGTATCTCCCTAAACTATAAGATAGGGTAGAGAGAATCTGCACGCAACAAGTCAGATATGGCTACTACCTGAACGACGCCAACAGTGGCTTCAGCTTCTGACCTGCAAACGTAATTAGCTGTTAGTTCCAACAAGCAGCTCACATCAACCTGGAGTACAAAACAAGGTTGGTGACAGAGGTTGAAAGTTGCAGCAGGTTCTGGGTTTTGGGCTGCAACAATTATTCATAAAAATATCACTCACCGGGCACCCACCTTCGGCAACTTGCTTGACATAGAAGTGAAACAAGAGATGTTAAATCGCAGTTTGTTGTCAATATCCGCTGGCTAACCTGGAGAGGAAGCTCCATTAAACTTTTTCTTCATTCTTGTGGAACGCCATCATGGAAGAACTGGAACACCCAACACACAGCCTCCTCTCTCCCTAGCTATACTTTCTTACTCGGTTGTCTGGCTCCACCATTGAAGAACTGGAACACCCAACACACAGCCTCCTCCCTCTCTAGCTATACCTTCTTACTCGGCAGTCTGGGCTCCACCATTGAAGTACTGAAACACCCAACACACAGCCTCCTCCCTTCTAGCTACACCTTCTTACTCGGCAGTCTGGGCTCCACCATTGAAGTACTGAAACACCCAACACACAGCCTCCTCTCTCCCTAGCTATACCTTCTTACTCGGCAGTCTGGGCTCCACCATTGAAGTACTGAAACACCCAATACACAGCCTCCTCCCTATCTAGCTATACCTTCTTACTAAGTAGTCTTGGCTCCACCATTGAAGTACTGAAACACCCAACACACAGCCTCCTCCCTCTCTAGCTATACCTTCTTACTCGGCAGTCTGGGCTCCACAATTGAAGTACTGAAACACCCAACACACAGCCTCCTCCCTCTCTAGCTATACCTTCTTACTCGGCAGTCTGGGCTCCACTATTGAAGTACTGAAACACCCAACACACAGCCTCCTCCCTCTCTAGCTATACCTTCTTACTCGGCAGTCTGGGCTCCACCATTGAAGAACTGAAACACACATCACACAGCTTCCTCCCTCTCTAGCTATACCTTCTTACTCGGCAGTCTGGGCTCCACCATTGAAGAACTGAAACACACATCACACAGCTTCCTCCCTCTCTAGCTATACCTTCTTACTCGGCAGTCTGGGCTCCACCATTGAAGAACTGAAACACCCAACACACTGCCTCCTCCCTCTCTAGCTATACCTTCTTACTCGGCAGTCTGGGCTCCACCGTTAAAGAACTGAAACACCTAACACACAGCCTCCTCCCTCTCTAGCTATACCTTCTTACTCGGCAGTCTGGGCTCTACCATTAAATAACTGAAACACCCAACACACAGCCTCCTCCCTCTCTAGCTATACCTTCTTACTCGGCAGTCTGAATTTCACCATGGAAGTGCTGAAACACCCAACACACAGCCTCCTCCTTCTCTAGCTATACCTTCTTACTCGGCAGTCTGGGCTCCACCATTGAGGAACTGAAACACCTAAAATTCTTTAAGAATTTTCTTTCAAACATTGTAAAGAAAAATCTGTTTCAAAATCCATTCATGAAGCCTGAATATGAAAAACCACTAATTACATTTTTAATAACTGAATATAGTTAACACGTTTATTTATTTATAAAATCTTCATATACATTCACACACAATCCCACTTAAAATAACTGCCGCAGAAACATGAGGCTTAACCAAGACAATACAATAGCGTCGGTCTGAGATCACTACTGATGATCTCCATGCTCAATGCTTCAAATTTCAAGAAGATTGTATCAAATTATTTGATACAAGATGCAGCGCAAAATACCTCTAAATATCGATATATAACGTCAAATTGCTTGTGACGTAGGCGAAAGAGCAATTCCCGGTGTTTTATATGATTGTATTTTTCTATTATCCAATAATCATTTATGTTCATAGAATCTCTAAAACTCTTACTAAGAATCCCAGTGAAATTTTAGCTATATAAGCCAATCGATCCTAAACAACTGGAGAGAGTGTGGCTGTCTGGCCACTTGCATGTTCCACCAGCTTAGCAAGGAAGTTGGAAGGTAAGCTGGTTGTTGATTCTTGTTACTTATCCTCTTCCTTCAATACCTTCCTCTACCGAGGGTGGGCCACATGGTCTCTTTATATCTCCCTCCTTTAATGCCTTCCTCTACTGAGGGTGGGCCACATGGTCTCTCCATATCTCCTTCCTTCAATACCTTCCTCTACTGAAGGTGGGCCACATGGTCTCTCCATATCTCCCTCCTTCAACTATTAGTTGATAGTTTTCTCGAGTGATGGCGCAAGCAATCGGCAACTTTTAGTTGCACGATCAGGAAATGCCTTTTCTCATTTATCAACCAGAATACATTACAATATCGTTTTTGTAGTATTTTTTCATCCCTAATTTATTATTTTCAGAAGCGCGCTTGCGACGCAAGCATTTAAATGTAATTATACTTTCCTCAAGACTTATGTCCATAGTTTGCTTAGAAAGCTAACTAAGATTCCAACCATGACAGTATTATCAACATATATAGTCACGACCGTCTTTCCACCGTCAATTCCTCAATTATGTCACGGATGCGCGCGCATCATCATTAGTATAATATAAAAAGCCAACAATGAAGAATGAATGTAAGATAAAAAGCCAAAAATGAAGAGTAAATATGATATAAAAAGCCAACAATGAAGAATGAATGTAAGATAAAAAGCCAACAATAAAGAGTAAATGTAATATAAAAAGCCAACAATGAAGAATAAATGTAAGATAAAAAGCCAACAATGAAGAGTAAATATAATATAAAAAGCCAACAATGAAGAATAAATGTAAGATAAAAAGCCAACAATGAAGAGTAAATATAATATAAAAAGCCAACAATGAAGAATGAATGTAAGATAAAAAGCCAACAATGAAGAGTAAATCTATATATATAAAAATGAATGTATGTCTGTTTGTTTGTCCTTTATGCCTGACCAAACCACTCATTGGATCGCCATGAAACTTTGGGAAGTTATTTAGTATAGTACTGGGAAGGTTTCTAGCAAATAAAATTTTTGAAATAACTTTTCGCCTAGAAATAATCAAGATAAATATTCTAATTTATCTGTTATAATTCAACAATCTGCTCTAAATATTATCATGATGATACGATGATTTTGTAATGTAGAAAATTAGGAAAGACAAAATTCAGGATGACACGGCAATTTATTTGAGACAAGAATAATGATACAATTCAAAGGCAAGATACTATTCCTTTAACTTCCAATTACCGAGGAAACCAATTAATATTGATTTTATTCAACTTATCGAGTATTTTTTCAAGGGACCGGGAAAAAATGTTCAATTAATCGAGAGATTCGTTAAACAAACCTTTACTCGGGTAAAACCCGGGCGAAGCCGGGTACATCCATACAAGAATAATGATACAATTCCAAGGCAAGATACTATTCCTTTAACTTCCAATTACCGTGGGAACCAATTAATATTGATTTTATTCAACTTATCGAGTATTTTTCAAGGGACAGGGAAACAATTTTCACTTTATCGAGATATTCATTAAACAAACCTTTACTCGGGTAAAACCCGGGCGAAGCCGGGTACATCCATACAAGAATAATGATACAATTCCAAGGCAAGATACTATTCCTTTAACATCCAATTACCGAGGGAACCAATTAATATTGATTTTATTTAACTTATCGAGTATTTTCAAGGGACCGGGAAAAAAATGTTCACTTTATCGAGAGATTCGTTAGACAAACTTTTACTCGGGTAAAACCTGGGCGAAGCCGGGCGGGTCCACTAGTCAACATATATAGTCACGACCGTCTTTCCTCAATTCCTCATCGCTGTCACGGATGCGCGCGCATCATCATTATGATCATTATCATTATCTAATGTTAATAATAATAATTATTATTATTATATTATTATTATTATTTTATTATCAACATATATAGTCACGACCGTCTTTCCTCAATTCCTCATCGCTGTCACGGATGCGCGCGCATCATCATTATGATCATTATCATTATCTAATTATAATAATTATTATTATTAATCCCTATATATAGTCACGACCGTCATGGGCGGGCTGGCCGGCCGGTTCTGTCACGGATGCGCGCGCATCATCATTATGATCATTATATCAGTATCTAATGATAATATAATAATAATAATTATTATTATTAAATTATTATCAACATATATAGTCACGACCGTCATGGGCCGGCCGGCCGGTTCTGTCACGGATGCGCGCGCATCATCATTATGATCATTATCATTATCTAATGATAATAATAATAATAATGATAATTATTATGATCATTATCATTATCTAATGATAATAATAATAATGATAATTATTATTATATTATTATTATTATTATCCATCCATTATATATATAGTCACGACCTTCATGGGCCGGCCGGTTCTGTCACGGATGCGCGCGCACCGGCGCGTTCCGCCGGCATTACATCATAGATTATAAACACAAGGTAATAAGGCCAAATAAAAAAATAGTGTGTGATAAGGCACAATTTGGATTATCTACTTATATAATTGCCTTTTCTGTCTGTGTGAAGTTCACGGATAGATTTTGGTCAGAATGGATAAAATAAAAAAAGTGTCAAGGGATGGGAATCGAACCCACGACCTTCCGCTTACCGGGCAGATGCCATGACCACTAGGCTACCCTGGACATATTTTTCCGTTCACATTTTTATTTTTATATTTTCAAGACACACACAATTTGGGGCGGGACGTTTCACAAGAGAGACATCCACGGCGCCAATTTATAATTGTAACGAATAGTATTTTAATTAAAACATTTTTAAAATATATACGCACTCGCGTAAAACCCGGGCTTTGCCCGGGCCATTCGTCTAGTCCCTATATATAGTCACGACCGTCATGGGCCTGCCGGTCGGTTCTGTCACGGATGCGCGCGCATCATCATTATGATAATTATCATTATCTAATGATAATAATAATAATAATTATTATTATTATTATTATTATTATATTATTATTATTATCCATTCCTATCAACATATATAGTCACGACCGTCTTTCCACCGTCAATTCCTCAATTCCTCAATTATGTCACGGATGCGCGGGCATCATCATTAGTATAATATAAAAAGCCAACAATGAAGAATGAATGTAAGATAAAAAGCCAAAAATGAAGAGTAAATGTAATATAAAAAGCCAACAATGAAGAATAAATGTAAGATAAAAAGCCAACAATGAAGAGTAAATATAATATAAAAAGCCAACAATGAAGAATAAATGTAAGATAAAAAGCCAACAATGAAGAGTAAATATAATATAAAAAGCCAACAATGAAGAATGAATGTAAGATAAAAAGCCAACAATGAAGAGTAAATGTAAGATAAAAAGCCAACAAATTTGTAACAAATAGTATTTGAATAAAAACATTCAATCGGGTAAAACACGGGCGTTGCCCGGGTCATTCGTCTAGTCAACATATATAGTCACGACCGTCATGGGCCGGCCGGTCGGTTCTGTCACGGATGCGCGCGCATCATCATTATGATAATTATCATTATCTAATGATAATAATAATAATTTATTTTCCAAAAGGTTACAAGTTTTTCTCTAAAAAGTGTAGCGAATGGTCAGTCTATTTACATATTTTTATTTACAACTTCAATAAATGACAACAGTAAAAGTAAACAAAGATATTTACATTTGCTATCATGACTCCTGGTCAGTGCTGTGGCCCTTGCCGTTATGGTCCCCTGATGTCCTGCAGCTCTCCAGCAGTCTTTCTATGGCCTCTACTAGTGGCTCCTCGATAAGATGGTCCCCTGGCCTTGATCCATTCTTGTCTGTCAGGTCTCCTGTCATCTGCTCTAGGTCGTTCTCCTGGATCTCTTCTATGGTCGTCGTATCCCTGTGCTCCATGTCCGGTGTTCCACCTTCCTCGTCATCACATGCCAGCTCCCTACATCGTTCCAACAATCTATCCATGGCTTCCATTTCTTTATTTCTCTGTAACTTATCGTAAGGTTCATTCTTCTTTTCTGTTGAGATAATTTCCATCGTCTTTTTTAGCACCAGGGATTGAATATATGCAAAGTCCCTTTTTCTTATGTTTATTTCCTTCCTGTATTGTTTGTTATATTTGGTTACTATTCCATCCCATGTTAAGACTATCGGCACTACTTTTACGGGCATTTTTTCAGTTTGGGCCATTTCCCTCGCCAGTAGCTGGTATTTTCTTTTCTTTGTCAGCTCCGTAGTTTGGATATTGTCTTGGGAGGTAACCCCTATCTCTATAATTGTTATGTCTTTTTTTATTTTGTCATATACTATTATATCAGGTTTGTTAGCTCTGATATTGATATCGCTTATCATTGGCAGGTCCGTTATTATCTTGGCGTATGAATTTTCAATCTTAGTCGTTATTTTGTGGAGCTTTATCTTCTTGTTCTCTGTGAAATTATATTTTCTTGCCAAGTTGAAGTGGACGCATCTCACCACTTCATTATGCCTCTCAGTGTAGTCGTAAGGAAGCAATCTTCCACAGTTTGTAGCAAGGTGGTCCACCGTTCTCTGTACCTTTTCACAGTGAGGGCATTTCAGGTTCTTATCCTTCGGGAACACGTTTCTATCTTGTATGAACATGTAGAATCCTTCATTTTGTGGTGTGTTGTTTCCCGTTTTGAGCCACTGTGAGGATTCTATCATGTCCATTAGCGGTTGGTCTTCATTTTTAAAGAATGTTCTGTGGATTATTTTCTGGCCAATGATTTCTCTTAGATTTTCAATCTGTTTTTCTTTCAGAGTTTTCATTGTGATGTTTTGGGCTTCTATTTTGTACTTGTTTTCTATAATTAGTTGGATGTGCGTGAGCATTGTGTTTTCGCCCTGTTCACACGCTTTAATGGCTTCCTTTCTTTTTGTTGTCTTCCCCCCAAATATATACTTGTAGAGGCTTAGCAGAATTCTTTCGTTTTTTTGGACCAAGTTCACCAATCCTCTTCCCATTTCTTCGCGTTGAAGATATAATCTTTCTTTATTTGCTGGCTTAAGATGGATTTTGAATTTGCTCAGCGTTGTTCTCACCTTTTGGTCCAACATTTCTAGTTCTCGCTCACTAAACTCCACGATTCCAACGTAGTAGTTTATGAGCGAGAGCGAAAATTCGTTGAAAGCAGCGAAGAGGTTTTTAGCGTTCAGCTTGGTTTCCGCTAAAGATTCCATTCTGGATACTATTTCTCTTTTTATTCTCTCTTTATTTTCTGGGACGACTGCGCTGGTGTTATCCTCTAGAACACCTAAATATTTATATGTTTCTTTTTCTGCCAGTGTCCCAAATTCCTGAATTTCTGTGGAGTTTGTCGCTGTTTTTGTCGGGTTGATTTTGAAGCCTATATTATTCAAAAGCTGAGTTGTCTTGTTCGCTAAGAGCTCAAGATCCTTGTCGCTATAGGAAAATATTTTTATGTCGTCTATAAACAATAGGTGATTTATTTTAATTTTTTCCTCTCCCACTCTCATCTCCACTTGGGGACTGTCTTCTTTGTTGAGCTCCCTTGTTATCGTCTCGAGGCACATGACAAAGAATAGAGGTGATAGCCCATCTCCCTGCAATATTCCTCTTTCTATTTTCACTGTTTTGAGGCACTGCTTGCCATAGTACAACTGTGCTTGCCATTTGTCTAGGGCAATTTTTGCGAATTGTTGAATTTCTTTTGGAACTCTTGATGTTTCCAATATCTTAAGCAAGTATTTGTGGTCGATGCTGTCAAAAGCTTTCGCTATGTCGATCCACATGGTTTTCAGTTTATTTGCGTGTTCTTTGCATATAGCTTTGTTTAATAAGACCTGTTCCTTGGCGCCTTGAGTTCGCTGCGTCGTTCCTATCTGATTGATAGACAGATATCGTTCCTTATCTATGTATTTGTTCAGTTTTCTAGATAATATCCGCGTGATTAATTTGTACAGGTTGCTCATGCAACTTATGGGGCGGTAGTTGCTGGGGGTGTTCTCTCCTCCTTTAGGAAACAAGAAGGTTTTTGCAGTAAACATCCAGTCTGGAATTGTTTCTGGATTCCTTATAGCTTGAACAACGGCTTTATATAGATCTTCGTGTAGCGGGGTCAATTTTTTAATAAAGAAATTATAAATTTTATCTATACCGCCTGCTTTCCAATTTGGCAAATTTTTCAATGTTTCCTCGAATTCTTCTTTTGTTATTTCTATTTGCTCGATAGGTTTGTTTGTTTTCTCAATATTCTGGATGAGGTATTCCGGAATATCGAAGTCTTGATTCTTCGCCCAAGTTTTGGACCAGAAATTTGTTAAATCTTCTTCATTAATGGGGCCTTCATTTGCTTTTTGTGGCTTTAATTTTCTGTAAAATGCTCCCCTATTCAGTTCAAACATATAATTTGTCTTATTAAATTCACTTCTTTTTTCTGATACCTCTATTCTTTTCTGTATTACTTTTATTTCTTGGTTTATTTTTTCTTGAACTATTTTTAAATCTGATATTTTCCTGGGGTCGCTTCTATATTTCTTGGCTACTTGTTTTACCATGTGGTTTTCTTTGCTGTTCATTTTTCCAGATTCTATTCGTTTTTCAATTATTTTCATCATATTTTCTTTCTCTTGGATTGATTTGTTCAATGGATATTTCCAGTCCCCCGCTCTTTGCGGCTTTTTGGTTAACTGTTCATATGCCATTTGCGCTGCATAAATAATTTTGCTGATTTTTTCCAAGTTCAGATTCCCCATTAGGTTTTCCTCAATGTAATTGTTAATTTCCTCTAGAATATGCTTTTTATATTTTACGTATGGGATTTTGAACGTCGATGTCCACTCATTAACTGGTTTGTTCGAGCATTCTTCTGTCGCTTTCTCCATTGCCCTTGTTACTCTCAGCCGCAATTCTATGTTTACTGGGTTATCGCTGTTTGCCTCTTCATTTGTTTCTTTTTCCTTATCTGGTTGGCTTACTAGTTCTGATGAATCCCTATCTTCCCTTTCGTTTGTTCTCTCACCTTCCTCTTGGCCTATTTGGTTATTGGTGATTTCACTATCGCAAGTTCTACTGTCACTGGTTTGCTCGCCGTTGTCTGGAACATTTGAGGTACTTTCTCTTTCGTCTTCTTCCTGGCTTTGGCTTACAACAGGTGCAGATCCGTTGGATGTCCCTCTGTATTCATTGACGATATCTATGTATCTTTCGTCCTTGATAAGCTTGTAAACCTTTATTCTTAGAGTACCAAGATTTATTGCGCGTCCAAATCGGCTTTTTCGGTATTCTTCTTGGATTTTAGGCCAAGAATTTCTTCCTGCCCTTCCCTTTCTATCGGCATATTTATAAAATGATTGGATAAGAAAGATATTCTCACTTCTCTCTATATCTTCATCTGACTGGCTGGAGTGACCATTCTGCCTCCAAGTTAATGTAGGATTCAAGTTGATATTTTCTTGAAGGTTGTTTTCAGCCATTCACAATCTGATAAAGAAGAAAAATGGAAATAAATTTCACACACACAAATCCTACCAACATGAACAAAAAAAAAATCGCAAAATAAAATAAGGCTTAACAATACTATCACGTTTAAAAATTGTTTAATATCAAAAAGAATCTTACGCCTTTAAAATAGTTTTGAATTTTGATAACAGATGGCTAGCTAGTGCATCATACTATCACGTTTGTAAAAGCACGTGTTTGCAACTTTCTAAGACACTAATTGATCAAATTTTCGAAATTTCTCATTTTTTGATACAGATTTTTTTACCTTGCCCTTTACTATTTCGAAAATGCTTGTTTTTAATATTGAAAAATTATCACTTTGGCGCTATTTTTGATCAATTTTCCAGGTTTTTTTTGGGAGAGGGAAAAAAACGTGTTTACACTTACCCTCGTCGTGATGATGATGATAATAATAATAATAATAATAATAATAATAATTATTATTATTATTATTATTATATTATTATTATTATCCATCCATTATATATATAGTCACGACCGTCATGGGCCGGCCGGTTCTGTCACGGATGCGCGCGCACAGGGAGGTCACGTGCTCGCCGGCAGCCAACGGGCGCGCGCCGCCGGCATTACGTCATAGATTATAAACACAAGGTAATAAGGCCAAATAAAAAAATAGTGTGTGATAAGGCACAATTTGGATTATCTACTTATATAATTACCTTATTCTCTCTGTGTGAAGTTCACGGATAGATTTTGGTCAGAATGGATAAAATAAAAAAAGTGTCAAGGGATGGGAATCGAACCCACGACCTTCCGCTTACCGGGCTTACCTAGGCTACCCTGGACATATTTTTCCGTTCACACTTTTATTTTTATATTTTCAAGACACACACAGTTTGGGGCGGGACGTTTCACAAGAGAGACATCCACGGCGCCAATTTATAATTGTAACGAATAGTATTTTGATTAAAACATTTTTAAAATATATATGCACTCGGGTAAAACCCGGGCGTTGCCCGGGCCATTCGTCTAGTATTAATATAGTCACGACCGTCTTTCCTCATTCCTCATCGGCCAGCCGCCTCTGTCACGGATGCGCGCGCACAGGGAGGTCACGTGCTCGCCGGCTCCCTCGAGCCGGATTTGAACCAGCGACCTAAGGATCAACGTTGTAACATCTACAGTCGGGTAAAACATATTAATATAGTCACGACCGTCTTTCCTCAATTCCTCATCGCTGTCACGGATGCGCGCGCATCATCATTATGATCATTATCATTATCTAATGATAATTATTATTATTATTAATATTAATATAGTCACGACCGTCTTTCCTCATTCCTCATCGGCCGGCCGCCTCTGTCACGGATGCGCGCGCACAGGGAGGTCACGTGCTCGCCGGCTCCCTCGAGCCGGATTTGAACCAGCGACCTAAGGATCACCGTTGTAACATCTACAGTCGGGTAAAACACGGGCGTTGCCCGGGTCATTCGGCTAGTTATATATATATAGTCACGACCGTCTTTCCTCATCGGCCTTTCTCACAGATGCGCGCGCACAGGGAGGTCACGTGCTCGCCGGCTCCCTCGAGCCGGATTTGAACCAGCGACCTAAGGGTCACCGTTGTAACATCTACAGTCGGGTAAAACACGGGCGTTGCCCGGGTCATTCGGCTAGTTGCATATATAAGTAGAAGCGTCCGAAAGCGGTATGGTGGATTGAATTGGCAAAACCGCAGAAAGGTTTCACCACTGAGGAGCCAAGCCCTCCCAATATTATTAATCGCACTGAAGGAAATAGAAAGTTCTTTTTTATATCAATAAGAAGCACTCTGGATCAATATTTTTATTCAGATGACGGGCTATTGAAACAGATTATGTGTTGAATAGGGCATACTCTATATTGATTTGTAAATTGGGTGTTCCGAATCTGAGAGGGGTTATAGAACTATTATAAAATAAATGATATTGGATATTGGGAAGTCTTTGATTTTTCAAAATATTTTGTAACTCTTCTATTTTAAAGGTTTGAAATGAGCAATGGCTATGGATACGTTTAGTTAAGGTCTTTATGGTATTTATTTAATGGCTGAGAGGGCAGTAGGAGGAAAATCGGATATAGTTAGGGTTGGAAATTCGTTTGCAATACATGGTTGTTTGGAACTGTTGTTTCATGCGAATGATTTTTTTCAAATCTAGAAACGGAAGGCTACTGTGTTCGTTTTTTTTTTTTCAAATGTGAAATTAAGGTCGTGATGGTAACTGTTAAGATGAGTTAGGATATTGTAAGTTTGAGAATGGCAGAATAGATGCAAACGACGTTTTCTATGTATCTGTGTCATATGGTTCTGCCTAACGGTTACACAGAATAAAAAACGGAAATATTGGGCACTGGAATTTAATAATCCAATCCTAAATTGAAGCGATAACCCCAATGAAATAGTTAACCTATCACAAAGTCCATTTCAAATCCAAAATAATTAACTTTCTTATCCAAAGGCATGAATATAGTAATATGCAAAAACCGGATCCCATCAGAATTGTAAGTGGAGTCGAATCAGTCATATATCAAAGCTTAACCACCAGAAAAACAATACCATTAAAAACATCATTTAACCAATCTTTTAAGTGAACTGGTAAGCCTTACCCCCCATGCAATCCTCATGAGAACCGACTGACTAAAGACTTAGGAATAAAAAAAGAAATAACTATCACCCCATCAGATGAAGGAGGACAGTGATTCTCGACAAGACAAGGTAGAATACTTAGCAGCCAATTAATATCAAACCACCTTTAAACACATTTCTAAAGAATATAAAAAAACTCATGCTCACTTCTCATTCAAAAATGAACTTATCAAAATCCATGAAGGAACATAAAATTTGGAAATAAGAATTTAAAGACTTTTATCTGACATCTAAACCGATGAAAACATATATTGCCTCCATAAAATCACAAACAGGATCCTCCTTAGGGTTCCTTAGTTTCCCCTTTAGGGTTCCCCTTAGAATTCCCCAAGATACCCTCGTGACCTTCTGTCGTTTCCCAATAGCGCTTCCTTTCATGTTCATCTCAGCCTTTCTCGAACCCACAATCAAGAAGAAAAACTTCCCATTCTCCATTTCCAACACTAACACCTTCATAGAAGAAATACTCAAGTGCAAAGCCCAGCCAAAGAAGATCATGGTTCCGTTCGACATAGAATCCCTGTACTCCATTCTTCCACATCAGTTGATACTAAGCAGCACTGAAAAGTTATCAAGAGAAAATCAATCCTATCATCGGTATAGAAAATAACACAACTCATATCTCTTTGTCTCAAAACAAGTATCCTCTCATATAATATGAAACCTTATAAACTGATTAAATGCTCACCATTGGGGAGCCTTCTTTCCACTTCAGTCGCTGAAATCATCATACGTTCCATAGATAAGTGGATAACCTCCTTATTCCCGTTTGACATAACCATATGGCGTCGTTATATAGACATTTTTTACATTTGTCCTGCAAGTCAAACCAACAATAACTTACATAATCTTAACAGTTACCATCTAGATCTTAGTTTCACATTTTAAAAAGAAACGAACAATGACCTTCCGTTTCTGGATATAAATATCATTCGCATGCACCAACAGTTCCAAACAATCATGTATTACAAACCGTCTTTTAAACCCGACTATATCATATTTTCTCCTACTGCCCTCTCAGCCATTAAAAAATACCGTAATGACGACCTTAACTAAACGTATTCACATAGCCATTACTCACTTCAAACCTTTAAAACAGAAGAGACGCAGAATATTTTGACAAATCTAAAGACTTGCTAATCCAATATCATTATTTTAAAAGATATCTACGATTTCTTTAAGAATCGAAAACCCCCAATTTACAAATAAATATAAAGTATTCAAAATTCACCAATATCTGTGTGTGTTTAAATAGATCGTTATCTAAAGAAATTCGGAATAATAACGTTTTTTAGCAACTCCCTCAATAAAAGTTCATTACTGTGAAACCCAATAAAAAGGTACAATAAACAATAGCACAGGCCATGGTAACCATGGTGCATAGTGCTTATAATGTAAGAATTCCACAGGCCATGGTAACCATGGTGCATAGTGCTTATAGTGTAAGAACTCTACTGGCCAAGGTAACCATGGTGCATAGTGCTTATAATGTAAGAACTCTACTGGCCAAGGTAACCATGGTGCATAGTGCTTATAATGTAAGAATTCCACAGGCCATGGTAACCATGGTGCATAGTGCTTATAGTGTAAGAACTCTACTGGCCAAGGTAACCATGGTGCATAGTGCTTATAATGTAAGAACTCTACTGGCCAAGGTAACCATGGTGCATAGTGCTTATAATGTAAGAATTCCACAGGCCAAGGTAACCATGGTGCATAGTGCTTATAGTGTAAGAACTCTACTGGCCAAGGTAACCATGGTGCATAGTGCTTATAATGTAAGAACTCTACTGGCCAAGGTAACCATGGTGCATAGTGCTTATAATGTAAGAATTCCACAGGCCAAGGTAACCATGGTGCATAGTGCTTATAGTGTAAGAACTCTACTGGCCAAGGTAACCATGGTGCATAGTGCTTATAATGTAAGAATTCCACAGGCCATGGTAACCATGGTGCATAGTGCTTATAGTGTAAGAACTCTACTGGCCAAGGTAACCATGGTGCATAGTGCTTATAGTGTAAGAACTCTACTGGCCAAGGTAACCATGGTGCATAGTGCTTATAGTGTAAGAATTCCACAGGCCATGGTAACCATGGTGCATAGTGCTTATAGTGTAAGAACTCTACTGGCCAAGGTAACCATGGTGCATAGTGCTTATAATGTAAGAATTCCACAGGCCATGGTAACCATGGTGCATAGTGCTTATAGTGTAAGAACTCTACTGGCCAAGGTAACCATGGTGCATAGTGCTTATAGTGTAAGAACTCTACTGGCCAAGGTAACCATGGTGCATAGTGCTTATAGTGTAAGAATTCCACAGGCCATGGTAACCATGTTATCCAACTAATATCAAGAATGCCATATATTCCTTATAATGTGAATGAATGCAAGATCAGATATGTAGGTGAGACTGGCAGACATTTGACAAAAGGAATATCGGAACATAAGCGGAATATAGGCAGCCAAGACAACAGATCAGTATACCAGCATATAAGGGAAACAGGCCACTCTTTAACCTCTAATCAGAACCAGAAACCCCTTACTGTGATATCACAAATAATAACAACAGATGCTTAGAATAATATCAATCATATCACTAGAATACAATAGTATCAACAATAGGCGAGACCTTTTCGGATATTTATAATATGCGTTTTCCAGAACTCAACAAAGCTTCCAAATAGAGAATTCTCTTCTGAAGATCTAGAGTAAACCTAAAAAAAACATATCCTTGACAATGACCACAGTTTATTCAGTTATCCTTCTTCCATTGTCATATTTCATCTATCTATATTTTATGAATTATTTAATAGGTTTTTAAAGATTTTTGCCGCCATTTGTATATATAAAATACATTTGAGAATAGTATCTAATATGGCCGACTTATTGTATTTTCCCCTGTAGAAGGCCTTCATGTCCGAGAGATAAAGATCTGGATTACATTTTTTAAAAAGAAACTCATTCCTGGAAGCTTATGGTCTCCACATTAATATTAATATAAGGGATTATTTTTTATCAAAAAGTCATAGTGACCATGGAGTTACAATATAGTTATTATATTGTAAGAACTCCATGACACGAACTATAGTAACCATGGTACACAATGCTTAGAGAGTAAAACGTCTACATGCTCAACTATGGCACAAGCCATGGTACCATAGTGCATAGTGCTTATAGTTTAAGAACTCCACAGGCCAAACAATGGCACAGGCCATGGTAACCATGGTGTATAGTGCTTATATTGTAAGAACTCCACAGGCCTAACAATGTCACAGGCCATGGTAATAATGGTGTATGGTGCTTATATTGTAAGAACTCCACAGGCCTAACAATGGCACAGGACATGGTAACCATGGTGCATAGTGCTTATAGTTTAAGAACTACACAGGCCTAATAATGGCACAGGCCACGGTAACCATGGTGCATAGTGCTTATAGTATAATAACTCCACAGGCCTAACAATGGCACAGGACATGGTAATAATGGTAAAAAGTGCTTAGTGTAATAACTCCACAGGCCATGGTAACCATTGTGCATTATGTTTATAGTGTAAGAACTCCACAGGCCATGGTAACCATGGAGCATAGTGCTTATAGTTTGAGAACTACACAGGCCATGGTAACCATAGTGCATAATGCTTATAGAGTAAACCCTCCACACGTTCAACTATGGCGCAATCCATGGTAACCATGGTGCAGAGTGCTTATAGTTTAAGAACTCCATAGGCCTACCAATGGCACAGAACATGGTAACCATGGTGCATATTGCTTATAGTGTGAGAACTCCACAGGCCTAACAATGGCGCAGGCCATGCTAACCATGGTGCATAGTGCTTATAGTGTAAGAACTACACTGGCCTAACAATGGCGCAGGCCATGCTAACCATGGTGCATAGTGCTTATAGTGTAAGAACTACACTGGCCTAACAATGGCACAGGCCATGGTAACCATGGTGTATAGTACTTATAGTAAGAAGACGTGTTTGAACATTTTTTTGAGGGAATATGAACCTTGATGAGGTTCTCTCGTGGGCATCCATCAACAGTTAATGCGGATTAATTCTAAATTTTTTTAAATTGAAACATTTAATATGAATACCCATATAGAAATTCCGTAAATATAAGTTGTACATAATCACAATTTGTAATAAACACAAGAGGTAAAAGGGTTATAATATCAATGGCTACTGCATTAATCTGTTAGTATCTAACAACTAAACGGAACGAAAATTGTTCAGCATCTTTGCTAGGTGAATAAATGATGCCTATTTAGATCAAATTGTCACATTTGCTAATCAAAAGGTTTTTTTAACGATAAATCTATATGTATTCTCAAGTGGTTAAACAGTTATGAGACCCCATAAACACTTCTTAGAGGCAAAGAAGTAAGAAAAACATAATGGCATACATCTGGATATCTATTTTGTCCTCTTGAATCTTTCCAACTATCACTGATGTCCTTTATTGTCACAAATCCTCGAAATTGTTAAAAATGCGTTCAGAATTGGGCAACAGAAAACATATCATTTTGAATTAAGTCGCTAGGACACATTGAAATTATAGGTAGGATGGTTTCACAAATATTATATTATGATACATTAATGCGCGAACTGTTATGAGAATTAGAAACTATTATAGACGCGTATGATTTTTTTAAAAGCTTAACAAATTTCTGCTTCTCTTACTGCAATTAAAATTAATAGGAGGGCATGGCTCATCAGTGTTGAACTCTCACAGCGGTTTAGAAAGTTTAATCTACCATGGTAGATATACCATGGTTCACCACTGATGAACCATGCTCTTCCATTAATTTTTCATTGCAGTTAGGGAAGTAGAGAATTGTTAAATTGAAAATAATAATCTAACGCGTCTATGATAGTTTCGAATTCACAAATATGATGAGAAATAACGGAAAGCATAAGAGTGAAAGAAAAGAAGTTTCTTTTTTTATTATGATAACGTTGAAAGATGAATTTCTCAGTTCTTTTATAGGCGTGATTGTAATATTCTTATCAGGGTTAAACGTGTTGAAAGACGGATTGGATTGAAGGAAACGTAAAGAAAGGAGATTGAAAGCTCGTGCCTTAACGTAATGGCAAAATATTTTTCTACATTTTTAGGCTACCATTTATACAACAAATTTATAATACAATACCGCTGCCCGGTAAGTGGAACACTGTGGGTTCGATTCCCATCCCTGGACACTTTTATTTTTCCGTTTATCATTACTCTTCACAATTCATCCTTTCATACTTGTACCTCATCCCTAAGGTTAGAAATAATCGTTATTTCTCCTTAAAATGAATTTCGATTTTTCGTTCAAAAGAAACACATGTGGGATAATTTTCAAATCTCGTTTTACAACTAAGATAGGCAATGTAGGTAAATTGTGTGAAATATTTAGTTTTGTCACAGACGGTGGAATATAGCAACAGTTAGATGAGTTGTGTACAATGGATTTGTGGCTGTGATAGTACCTATAATGGAACTTCGAAACTATGATAGACGCGTGTTATTCTTTTACAAATTAAAAAAATATTTTAAATTACAAATAGTTTCTCACAATGAGTTTCTTTTTATTGAAAAAACGCTAGCTCTCAAGCGATAATCGCTCTTCAACGGGCTTACTATAATATCGACTTTATCCCACAAGAAATATTTACAAAAACAAACGCGCGCTGCGTGGATATTTATAACTGAAATTTTTTTTATTGGTTTGTAATTTAACAATTTTATGGTATATTTCATTTTTAGGGCATCCATAACCTATAAAATTGATCTATTGATTCACAATTTTATCATGAATAGAAATTAAAAAATGCAAAAATAACAGCGGTATGGTAGATTAAACTGGCGAAACCGCTGAGAGGGTTCACCACTGATGAGCCAGGACCTCCCATTAATTTTTACATTGCAGTAAGGACAGTATAAATTATTCATTTGTTAAAAGAATCATACGCGTCTATAAAGTTTCGAATTTTCATAACAGATGGCGAGCTAATGCATAATAATATAATATAGTAATAAGGTGATTGAAATTAGTTAAGGCCCGGGTAGTTGGCGTTCTGCGCTCCAGCAGGAACCTGGGTTATAAATACATATATTTGAGTTAAGAGTTGTGTGAAAGAGAATTAGTCATAACCCGGATTCCTTGGCGTGAAACGCCAAATACTCGGTAGGGGTTGTGATGAATCTTGTATATACAGTTAAACCTGTCTATAGCGCCCCCTCTTGAGACTCACCAAAATAGGGTGCTATAGAGAGGGGGTGCTATAGACAGGTCACTTTCAATGTAAATCGCATCGTACTACGTATTTAAAATCGGGCGCTATAGAGAGGGAGGCATTATTTAGAGGGGGCGCTATAGACAGGTTTAACTGTACATAGATTTTAGGAGTTGAAGTGAAAATATTGTAATTTAAAGGGAAAAAAATCGGAAATATTTATCATCACACATTTATATAAATCAATATGTTGAAGAAGGAATCAAAGTTCACGGCGACGTGTTTCTTTTATTTGTGCGGTATAATCGGCAAGCTTTCGGACTTTGACGTCCTTCAACAGGCAACTTTCCAAGAAACTAGAAGATAATAATATGTTGTTGTTGTCGTGTCCAATGAAGAGCCTCAGATGTCTCCATGTATCTCTATCACAGCAGTCGCAATGTCCTCTATCTTGGGAGTGTAAACTGTATTGTTGTTGTTGTCGTGTCCAATGAAGAGCCTCAGATGTCTCCATACATCTCTATCACAGCAGTCGCAATGTCCACTATCTTGGGAGTGTATACTGTAATGTTGTTGTTGTCGTGTACAATAAGAAGCTCAGATGTCTCCATACATCTCTATCACAGCAATCAGCAATGCCCACTATCTTGGAAGTGTAAAGCTGCTGCTCTGGGTCTATGTCAATTTTCTGCAAGGTTGCGGCCATTGCTGGCATTGAGAATATGTGAGTAGGTGTTAGTTCCACACCAGGACAGTTTTTGCATGTCTTATATGTTATTGTGCCATCTGGATGTATTGTCATTTTTTATAGTCTTTTTGAAGATAATATATGTCAAAATTTGTATATAATTGTATGCACCCCCGACCCACTATGCATGTACAATGTATGATTTTCAAAGATTTAATAAAGAATAAGGTAACTGGAGGAAAGAAAGTGGCAACAAGACATAGGAAGCAGGCTAAAAGCGGGCACAAGTATAAATAACTTGTACAGTCAATACTTCCTGGCAAGCCCGGACGTATCTGGTATCCGCAGAAGTTATATTAGTAGAGAGACGCCCAATATTTCCGGACAGGACCGGACGTATTTGATAACCGCGGAAGTAAATAGAGTCGAACACACCCGATACTTCCTGACCAGGCCGGGCGTAACTAACACCAAAGAAAGCCGCCGGTCCAATTAGAAAGTCTCCCCTAAATAGGTCAACCAATAGAAAAACGGGCACGTTCCATCCTTCGACCAATGGGAAAGAAGACGACTCTTGGTGTTAAATCGAAAGGCAAGAATTGTCAGTAGTGATTTGGCTCTCATAGGAACAACACCTACAGTTGCTCCTTCGCTCCCAACGAGGTGACATCTGCTCTGGACCTCTCTCCCTCTGCTCATCCCATAGCTAAGTACAATCACCGCCATGTGATCAGATAATTAACAATCAAAATCGCTCCGCTCTTCTCAAGCTTTCTTTCCTCCAACCCAGTTGCCTTTTATTTTCAAACCCCATCACGTGTCCTGATTATTCCTAACTGTATGCTTCAACTTCCACTCAAACGACTGCGTTTCAACCAATCCTCACCATTCAAATCGAACAACAAGAAATTTCGCAACGATATTGTCACAGAACGGTTAAGTCGACAGGATAAAGAGATGGAATTTAATCAGGATCCCATAGGCGTAAAAACGGACAACCCTACGAAAGAAAGAGGAGAAGACGGCAGCCAATTGAGAGAGAACGAACAGGCAGGAGAAAGGCAGGAAATGACCGGCCGCGAGACAACTGCGCCCCTAGCGGACTTCGTCACCCAACTGTCGGCCCTCTTGACCCGAACAAAGATTTCTGATGGAGTTGAGGCGACAATCGCGCTTTTCGATGGAACATATAGCGCGACACAGTTTTTCCAAGCGTTCGACCGAAAAATGGAAGACGCATCCATGGGAGAACAAGAAAAATTACTCCGCCTACCAAACTACCTGGTGCGACAACCCCTGGAGCTCTTCAGGAAACTTCGGCTGGCCGACCGGAGCTATTTCCAGGTGAGGCAAATCCTCCTAGATCTCTATCCTGAGTCAAGCGAAGCATCCTTTGCGAAATATTTCGCCATGAAGCTTACTGGGCAAGCCAACCTAGAGACCTACTACCGGGAGAAAACCGCCATGGGATTGCAACTAGGACTTCCACAGGAGGTGATTCTCGAGACGCTGACAGAAGGACTGCCATTCAACGACCAGCGCCTAGTCCGCGTAGTGCCTCCCGAGAACCTAGGAGAGTGGTTCCAACTGGTACAGCGGATCCACGGACCCAGTGTACCGACAACGCGACCCAGAGAAGATCAACCACCCACAATGTCGGGTCCGTATCACAACACACCCCGACGCCCAGGTGCATGGAATGCACCTCTTCCGCCGTCCAACTGCAAGTTCTGCGGCGCGAGGCACTGGCACAGCGAATGCCGACATCGACCAGTCCCGGCGACCCACGAAAAGGTTCGGACAGTGCAAACGGTCCCAAAATCACCAGTCCCGATTCCACAACAACCAAGTCAAGCCAGAGACACCCCAACCGAGCAGCCCTTTCGAGACTGAGGTAGGATCCCTAAACCAACTGACTATCAAACTTTTTCTAGCCCCTAATATACCATGCCCCTTTTTAATTGATACAGGCGCCAGCCTGAATATAGTGCCATATAATCTTTATCATATGTTAAAAACCCATCTGCCTAATTTAACCCTTGAGGGACATTCCCTGAACCTCCAAACCCTAAACGGTTTTGCAAAAACCATGGGTAAACTGTCTATCCCACTGACAATAGGGCAAATATCCCGAAGAGAGAATTTCCATGTAGTGAATGCACCGTTACCATTTGGAATTCTTAGTATCAATAGCCTCCATAAATTCAGATTAACCATAGATTTTAATAAATGCACTATATTCCAGCTGGGCGCCCCATTGTCTACCCCATCCTACCATTTTAACAAGGTACCAAATGTATGCACGTACTGGCAGTGTCAGGCGATGTCACAAAGACCTCACCATACAACCAAATCTTCCGCCTATGACAACCATTGCGTGCATTCATTGAAAAACACCCCCTTACCTACATGCCCTTTTTTCACTAAGGCCAATTGCCCCTTTTACATGCCCTCAAATAACCAAGTCACAACGACTTCAACTTGTAAACTTGCCCAAAACGCACCCACACAGCGGGACAACTCGCACACCAAGCACATAGGTGATCACACACCGTCACACAACTACCACATGACAAAACCACACAACGAACTCGACACTCCCATTGATACACAACAAAATCCTTTGCCACATGCATGCTACAACACAACACCTATTACTCACTATACACCGCAGTTCACAACACTTCTACAAAGATACACTCACATTTTCACACAGAACAAATTCAATGTACCATGCTTACGGATTCCACCAGTAAAAATACCCACGAATTCCGAGAAAATAATTACCATACGTCCATATCGTGTTCCGATATGTGACCAACAAGAAATACGTCATCAAATCCAACAAATGCTGGAGAACGGCATCATAGAGCAATCTTTTTCACCTTTCTCGAGCCCTGTCACCCTCGTCACTAAGCGCGACAAGACCAAACGGTTTTGTATCGACTACAGGAAGGTGAACGAGCTAATCAGCTCTGATGTCCATCCCCTCCCGAGAATCGAGGATATCCTAGACCGCCTCGCGCAGGCCAAATATTTCTCCACGGCAGACATATCCTCCGCGTATTGGCAAGTCCCGATACACCCCGATTCTCGACCACTGTTAGCATTTGCCTCCCTCGAAGGGTTATACCAACCCACTCGACTACCTTTCGGATTAAAAACCAGCCCTCAAATTTACGAACGAGCCATAAGTCAGGTCCTACAGAGACACGGACTTGACTGTGTGGCACATTACTTTGATGATTTCATCATCTACTCCAACACATTGGAGGAGCATCAAAACCACCTGCGACAATTTTTCGCCTTTTGCGAAGCGGAGAAGCTACAACTTAACTTCGTGAAATGCGAATTTTTTAAGCAGTCCATAGATTTTCTAGGTTACACCATTACAGCTGGTACAATTACACCACTCACACGCAACACCGACATTATCCACGCCATCAAACAGCCACACAACCGAAAAACACTACAATCCTTTTTAGGCGCTGTGAACGTCTATAACAAATTCATTCCGGAATACGCTCGCTTGCGAGCACCACTCAATAACCTCCTCAAAAAGGATGTCGTGTGGAACTGGAATGAAGTTTGTCAAGAGGCGTTCATTGACCTGAAAGGAAACCTCACACAACACCCCATTTTACACCTTTACAAAGAAGGTCTGCCATGCCAAGTGTATTGCGATGCATCCACCCTCGGTATAGCAGGCATTCTCAAACAAGTTCACCCTGATGGGAACGTATATCCAGTTCAATATTTCAGCCGAACATTGCCTCCACACGAGAAAAACTACTCCATCTCTGAACTTGAGTGCTTAGCAATCGTTGAGAGTGTGGAGAAGTTTCGCATCTACCTTATGGGCAGAAAATTCACTATATTTTCTGACCATCACGCATTACAGTGGTTGAAAACCATCAAAAACCCGTCCGGCAGACTGTTTCGATGGAGTTTACGACTATCGAGTTACGAATATGAGGTCCGCTACATAAAGGGAAAACTACAATATGAAGCAGATCTCTTATCCCGTAACCCGTTTTGTGGAATCTTGGACACCACCCTTATCAAGACACACCAACCTCCTCCATCGAAAGAGTCTAGTTTGACCATTGATCATAATGGATTACATACAGTTTCCCGAAAAGGTGTAACCAAGATTATAATTCCAAAACCACTCATACAACAACTCTTACAAACAGTACACACACAATACAATCACCCCGGTATTTCACAAATGTCACGAATCATCTCCACACAATATTACTGGCAAGGTATGTCAAAAGATATTAAACAAAAAGTTAAGACCTGCCCCACCTGCCAGTTAACAAAACGGCCATTGGGACCCACTTACGGGGAATTAAGTCAACCTCCGGAAGCCAAAGAACCCTTTGACCTATTATCCCTTGACACCATAGCAGGATTTGCCAAATATGGCAACACCAAAATATACCTCCATGTGGTAGTCGATCATTTTTCGCGCTACGCGTGGACTTTTCCATCTAAATCCACCAGCACCATCACCTACCAACAGGTACTTAAGCGAGTATTACAGGATGGCTCTCCAAAACGCCTTCTTACGGATAGAGCCCCTGCTTTCACTTCGCCAAAATTTCGTAGTTTCCTCCTTAATAGAAATATTCACCCATTACTCACAACCAGCAACAATCCACAGGCCAACGGTCTATGTGAACGCCTGAACGCCACCCTCACGGGAAAACTTAGGCTATTGCATCCAGAAAATCCTAAGATCGCATGGACCAAGTTGGTCAAAAGAGTTACAATTATATATAACAAAACCCCACACTCTACCACAGGTTTTCCACCCATCTACTTAATGTTTGGTATCCTACCCCCCGAACTCTCTGACCATAGCACACCTTACCCAGATATCGACAAAGCTAGAAAAATTGCACACACACGCACACAAAACAAGCATGTACAAGACAAAAACATTTATGATCAACGACACAAACAACCACATTTTGAAGTAGGTGATCTAGTGTTAGTAAAATTATATCACCACCCAAATACAGGGAAACTTGCGCCATATTTCACAGGACCTCACACAATATTAGAAATTATTTCACCAAATGTGGTCCGCATAGATCGACCAAATCAACCACTTCAAAGAGACACTGACACAATCCACGTCAACAAACTTAAGCTGTATACAGAAAAAATCCGTTATATATCACCACCCGCCGTTAGCACATATCACATAAAGCACAACCCCAATTACACGTTCCCTTTCAAACATTTAACACCCGAATTATTCCCAACAGAGTCATTAAGGTTCAAACCCACCAGCAGCGAACCTTTCAGGCATTTAGACCCTGCCATTTTTGCAACAAGGCGATTTGCATCACTCTTCCCCGATGTTAAAAACTGCAAACCTGACAACCAGTTCAATCATATCACACCACTCCCTAAAGATATCAAACATTGCGAAATTGAACGACCAACAATATATAAGATTCGAACAAATATTTCAGAGTCCCCATTTACAAAAATATGGAAGAACATGGGGCAATACCCTATCTTTCATCTGATTTTCATCCTTTGTTTGTTAGTTCTACCATACAAATGTATCCCAATTTTATTCATTAATTATTTGTTTATCTATACCATGCCCGCTCATAAAATTTTCGAACTACAAGAGGCAGTTTTTAATTTTGGACAAGCAGTTTTTCATTGTGGACAAACATTTATAAAACTTCTCATAATTTTAGGAACCATTTTTGCAGAAAATCTAAATAAACTCCGAAGAGATGGAAGTAACTGAAAGATGACCAACCAATGTCGGAGAAGTCACACTCCAAAAACAAGATGCAAATAGCACACAAAATCAATTAGGCGGACAGGAAACGTAGTTCCCCCACTTCCGGATCCAATTACGTGCAAATAGAGAGGAAGTCTTGCTGCCCCCACGTTCCATGTCCGGTTTCTAATTACCATCCCTCGACCAGCAGCTAAATCGAGGTCAAGCTGAGAACTTCTACATGTCATCCAATTTCATTCCCTCTCTTTTACCCGACACACCCCACTTCCGTATCTCTAATTACAATGAGAAGGTCCCCTATTGAGGTCAACTGGGAACCTCTCTATGCCACCGATTTTTGGATTCCAGTCGAGTCTGCGTATCGATTTTTACCATACAATTCCGCACGCACAAGACGTCACACACACAAACATTCTAAATGAGTTCCCATCCCTATTATAACAAATCAATTACTTTACAGACTTCTAACATTTTTCACAACACACACAAAGACAAAAAATTTATAGGGCATAATTGAGCAATTAAAAAATTTATAGGGCATAATTGAGCAATTAAAACATTTAGATCAGAGCATGTAGATACAAAAGGGTTCAAAACAATACACCTTATTGTTCATATTAATCATTTTCATCATTTTCTCTCAATTAAAATTTAAATATATAATCAATTTATCAATTTATTCAACTTATTATCACTTTTAATCATTAATTATCATTTTTTTTACCAATTAGTTTATATTATCATAGCTTCAAATCAACGAAAACTCATTGGTTTTCTTTTAAATTTGGATATTATATTTTATTTTTATTTACAAAAACATTCTCTCTTTTCCTTTTTTTTTCACCATGCAACAAAGCATTTTTTTTCTCACCATGCAACCAAACATTTACTTTGATTTCTTCCAACTTTTTATTTTTATTTTTGATTTCTCAAAAGACCTAATAAAAATCCCTCGATTTCCATTCCCAATTTCGAGCAAAAATATGGTTAGGCATTTTTCCTTTTTTTTCACCATGCATCAAGCATTCACTTTGATTTCTTCCAACTTTTTATTTTTATTTTTATTTTTGATTTCTCAAAAGACCTAATAAAAATCCCTCGATTTCCATTCCCAATTTCGAGCAAAAATATGGTTAGGCATTTTTCCTTTTTTTTCACCATGCATCAAGCATTCACTTTGATTTCTTCCAACTTTTTATTTTTATTTTTATTTTTTGATTTCTCAAAAGACCTAATAAAAATCCCTCGATTTCCATTCCCAATTTCGAGCAAAAATATGGTTAGGCATTTTTTCCTTTTTTTTCACCATGCATCAAGCATTCACTTTGATTTCTTCCAACTTTTTATTTTCATTTTTATTTTTTGATTTCTCAAAAGCCCTAATAGAACTCCCTCGTTTTTATTTCCAATTTCGAGTAGAAATTAGTTAGGCGCATTTTCTTTTCTTTTTAATCCACTATGTACCATAGCATTCATTTTGATTTCTTACAATTAAAATTTTTTTTTTGATTCCTATTAATTATACTCAACCTATATCATCAACACCATTCTATTTTACTTCTTATATCACCACCAATGCTTGTATATAACCTCTCAATGCCCACAACTAATTTTCCCACAAAATTATTTTTTACTTTACAGAATTCTCTCAGGCTAACCCCTTCTTGAATTCTTCACATGTAGGGGGCGCATCTGTCATAATTTGTATATAATTGTATGCACCCCCGACCCACTATGCATGTACAATGTATGATTTTCAAAGATTTAATAAAGAATAAGGTAACTGGAGGAAAGAAAGTGGCAACAAGACATAGGAGGCAGGCTAAAAGCGGGCACAAGTATAAATAACTTGTACAGTCAATACTTCCTGGCAAGCCCGGACGTATCTGGTATCCGCAGAAGTTATATTAGTAGAGAGACGCCCAATATTTCCGGACAGGACCGGACGTATTTGATAACCGCGGAAGTAAATAGAGTCGAACACACCCGATACTTCCTGACCAGGCCGGGCGTAACTAACACCAAAGAAAGCCGCCGGTCCAATTAGAAAGTCTCCCCTAAATAGGTCAACCAATAGAAAAACGGGCACGTTCCATCCTTCGACCAATGGGAAAGAAGACGACTCTTGGTGTTAAATCGAAAGGCAAGAATTGTCAGTAGTGATTTGGCTCTCATAGGAACAACACCTACAGTTGCTCCTTCGCTCCCAACGAGGTGACATCTGCTCTGGACCTCTCTCCCTCTGCTCATCCCATAGCTAAGTACAATCACCGCCATGTGATCAGATAATTAACAATCAAAATCGCTCCGCTCTTCACAAGCTTTCTTTCCTCCAACCCAGTTGCCTTTTATTTTCAAACCCCATCACGTGTCCTGATTATTCCTAACTGTATGCTTCAACTTCCACTCAAACGACTGCGTTTCAACCAATCCTCACCATTCAAATCGAACAACAAGAAATTTCGCAACGATATTGTCACATATATATTCAAGTAAATTAAAATATACATAAATAAATACACGAAAGTTGCCTGTTGATGGACGTCATAGTCCGAAAGGTTGCCAATTATACAGCACAAATAAAAGAAACAAGTCGCCGTAAATTTGATTCCTTCTTCGAATGATGTCTGGCGTTTCCTTTTCTTGTAATAAATCACTTTATGTATTATTTACGAACGGAAAAATATGTCCAGGGTAACCTAGTGGACATGGTATCTGCCCGGTAAGCGGGACATTGTGGGTTCGATCCCCATCCCTGGACAATTTTATTTTTCCGCTTCTCATTACCCTACACAATTCATTTTTTCATACCTCATCCCTAAGGTTAGAAATATTCGTTATTTCTCCTTGAAATAAATTTGGATTTTTTGTTGAAAAGAAACACGTGCGGTATAATTTTAAAATGTCGTTTTACAATCATAGGCCGCATTATATTATATTGTATCATAAATCAATATCTCTAAATCCTTTTCCAAGTATAAGCGGTACAGATTATGATAATCATGGTGTGTAGGTAGCGAATATTTTTGGGTAAGTGCGTTACATGTTTACACATTTAGAAAGCAGTTCGTCAGGGATCCGCTTTGTTATTTATACTAACTGGTTATATTGGACTTCTGAAAGAATCAGTAACCATTGACGCAATTCCTTTTTTTTTTCAGAAAAAAAGTTCCAATGCGGGATTTGATCCCGGGTCGTGTCTGTTGAAAATCGAAGGTTTTTTCCTCCTCCACTAACCCCATTTATGAATATAAAAATCATAATCGAAAACAAATTTTAAAATAAATACGTAGTGCTGATAAGACAATATCAATTTATTTATAAATTTTCAGTTATCTTGTTCAAATTTTCTCATCACTAGAAAACGCTGAATTCGTTTTTTTTTTTCCAAAGTTGATTATTTACGTCACTTCCGAAGACAATTCCGACATATGGATCTCTACCAGAACCTTTAATTCAAATCTAATGTTTTATTTTATTAATAAAAAAGGCCGAATAAATATCTTATATACTTCACATTTCTAAATTCTATATTAGAGGCTAATTATAATAAAGCAACTTTTCGAATTTCTTCGGGAGAATAAAAGGTTCGAATGGGAAGTTGACTTACCCCCATCTGCGAAGATATTCACTTAGATGAGACTTCTGACGACCACAGGATGCTTGGGAAGGCTCCACCTCGGACGTTGACTTGGGAGAAGAACGGGAAGGATGCGAAGAAGAAGCCTTCCAACACAAAGTAGGCTTGGGGGCCGGCCGCGTGCTGCTGCAGGCAACGTCGGCTCGCGCTGACTGCTTGTAGATCTTTAATGGAGAAAAGTAAAAATTAATCTTAGTCTTCAGAGGTTGAGAATCTCATTCATCATGAACTATACACAATAAAGTTTCAATTTTTATACACTGATAGCCACCCAAATTTCAACACCAAAAAAGACAAGAGATATCACAACAAAGATTATTTTGTAGATAACATGTTGACCAAGTATCAAATGATTAAATTTATAGACTTCTGCAAAGTGTGGTACCTGCCAGAATCAGTAGCCAGAGTAGCCGCCATTGTTGGAGATCACCGCTGCCACACGCCTCGGCATTGATTCAAATAGACTTTTGATGTGTTCTTGGAGTAGAGCAGACCAAACAGCTTCCATACGTTGCCAAATCAGCACATGGGTTCGATCAGGATTTCTATTCTCGAGATATTACTCCGATTTATTCTATATCTTCGACAATATAAATTTACAAATTTTGCAATATTTTTAATTAGATTTAGTTGAGAATAGTAACTAGAATATATATTTAGAAGAATATATTAAGTATTTTTACTAGCCGAATGACCCGGGCAAGGCCCGGATTTTACCCGATTAAATGTTTTTATTCAAATACTATTAGTTACAATTATAAATTGGCGCCGTGGATGTCACTCTTGTGAAACGTCCCGCTCCAAACTTTGTGTCTGAGAAGCGATATTTTTATAGAGAGATGATCTGGCTTTGTGTCTTCTGCTCGAATGAATTTTTTTCTGTTAGAATTTTGTTCCTGCATACTAAAAATGAACTGGCTTCACCCGTGGTCTCTGCTTTTTGGAATTTTTCCCGATATAATTCCAGATATAAACATGATAGAGCAATATTGTCATCATCATTTTCTGACTAAAAAACAACTATTTTTGCCCAGAACCTGTCAATTTTATTTTTATTGGCTACAATTCGGATAAATATATTTTCCAGATTTTTCTCTATGTCCTGTCAAAACGTTTTATATGTACATTAGGTCAGTTGATATTACTTCCCATCTTCACCGCTAGAGGCGCTGCTTGCGAGCGAAAATGCAAATTTGCAACGCAATTTGCTAATAACTCAAAGAATATTCGGGATAGAGACCTGAAATTTTCACTATAATTTTTTCCAGATTCTACTATATATACTGTTAAAATTTCAGTCATATTAGTTACGTATTGTGGACGTGTATAGCCGACATAGGAACAAACACACATACATACACTGACTTTTATATATATAGGGATTTCGCAAAAATGACCAAAATTTCGATTTTTAAATGATAATATAGATAATCAATGATGATGTGTCGTGTAATGACTCGTCTGGTCGAATTCCACCCCGAAGATGGTTATAGTCTTACTAATGGGGATGGGTTGGTAAAGGATTATGAGTTCAGGGTAGGGGCGGATTCTTCGCCACTGGAAGATACAGGCTTGCCTCTTTCTGGGGTTCAGCTCGAGTCCGTTCTCGGTACTCCATGAAGCGATTTGATCCAGAAATGTGTTAACACCTTTGGTCGGCAAACGGCCCCGAACTTGAGTCAACAGGGTGAAGTCGTGTGCATAAGCTACTAGTAAACGTTCTCTAATGGGATATATGATGAGGAACCGGGCGTTGATATTCAACAGGAATGGGCTTAGTACAGAACCTTGGGGGGTGCCAAGCTGAGAGAATGTGAAGGCGTTAGCTGTCCACGCGGAGAAAGACACTTTCTGTCTTCCAGAAAACTTTGAACTATACAAATCAGTGAATTGGGGACAAGCCATGCGTTCGAAACAATGTATGATGGCCGATCTCCAAACGGTGTCAAATGCTTTGCTTATGTCTAAGCTGATGGTCAACGTTTTTCTCCAGTGGGCCTGCCTTTCGTCGATAAACTGGGTAATTTTGGCGAGTTAATTTTCTGCTGACCTGCCATGAACAAATCCAAATTGGTTGTCCGAGAGCCATTCATGGCGATCGGCGAGCCATTGCAGTCTGGCCAGGATACATGGTTCAAAAACCTTGGCCAGGGTGTTCAAAAGAGTGATTGGTCTATACCTCGCCAACTGACTGTTGGCAAAGTTGGACGCCTTTGGCAGGATTATGAGGCGGCCTTCCTTCCATGGACGAGGGAAGTGACTCAGTCTGAGACATTTGGTGAATATCCCAGCTAGCAGGGAGTGTAGATCAGAGCCTCCAAGATCTAGGCAAAGGGAACCGAGGTTATCTGGTCCTGGAGCTTTTCTTTTACCACAGCGCTGTATAGCCCTTGTGACCTCCCACGATGTAAAGTCGGGTTGATCGGGAAACATTGCATGAGCGAATTTCCGAGGATGAGGTCTAGTGTCCTGAGGGAAAAGGTGATTCAACACAGCGAGGCAGGTCTCTTCGGGAGTGAAAGGAGAGCCATCATCATGTTTGAAAAGAGGAGGACCTCTTGGGGAGCTGCGTCCTCGAGCGATAAAACGGTGAATGGCACTCCACGCCGCCGTTGAAACCTCCTCGCAGAGGTTGAGCCAGAAGTGGCGTTTAGCTTTCCGAATTGCTGCCTTGATGCATTATATATATTATAAATCAATTAGAAGCAATAATACAAAAACGAACATTTTGATGATGATAAATAACATTTAAAATAACATTTGAAGCCAGAAAAATATACGATTGTAAAATCAAATAAATTACAAATAAATAAATCTATTAATATTTGGGATAGAGAAATAAAATGTACATATTGAGTAAAAATAACGAAAAAAAAATTGGTATATAGATCGCTATGTATAGTTAAGTATCTTTGTAGAAGATAGCTTTAAAATTTACAACTGAAAACTCTGTTAGCGTATTATCTATATAGATACTCTCAATATTTGTCATCTTTAGACTTAAATTTTATATAAATTGTGTGGGAATTATATTAACAATACCTGTGTTTAAAAATTTTCGCGTTCAAGAAAAGCTGGATGTAAAATATTATTTAACACTGTTATATATAAATATATTTGATCATATTCATTGGATCTCTATATCTCCAATCTAAATTAAAAAAAAAAAAAACGAATCGCGTGAATACAATAAATACTTTAATAAATATGGTATCTATATTACATAAATATATATATAGGTTCTAGTACAAAAAAAAAACGGGGGAAGGGGGGTGGACTTGGGAGAGGGGGGTTGGGTGGGATTAGCTGGAGAGGGGGTTGAGTGGGATTGGCTAGGGATGGATTAAGGAGATTTGCTGAGGGGTGGTTTGGCTGGGAGGGGGAGGAATTTGAGAATATAGGTTGGGGAATTGTTGGGGGAAATTGGATGGAGAGGGGGTTGAGTGGGATTTGCTAGGGATGGATTGGGAAGATTTGGTGAGGGGTGGTTTGGCTGGGAGGGGGAGGAAGTTGAGGATATAGGTTGGGGAATTGTTGGGGGAAATTGGATGGAGAGGGGGTTGGGTGGGATTGGCTAGGGATGGATTGAGGAGATTTGTTGAGGGGTTGTTGGGATGATTGGTTTGGCTGGGAGGAGGAGGGGGGAGGAAGTTGGGGGTATTGGCTGGGGAATTGGATGGAGAAGGGGTTGAGTGAGATTAGGGAGATTTGCTTAGGGTGGTTGGGGGGATTAGTTTGGCTGGAAGGGGGAGGGAGTTGGGGATATTGGATGAGAAATTGTTGGGAGAAATTGGATGGAGAGGGGGTTGGGTGAGACTGGCTAGGGATGGTTGGGAGATTAGCTTGGCTGGGAGAGGGAGGGAGTTGGGAAGATTGGTTGAAGGCTTATTTAGATTGACTGGATGGGTCCAAGTACAACAAGGGGATGAAGGTTATGACGTGACGTGAGCCGTTGGAGACATGGTCGTGGTGGATTCTTCAGTTGCCATTGTACCTAGGGACATCGCTGGCCGAAGTCTGGGGGGTCTGCACCACAGAAAGGCATCAGTCAAACACGACATCTCACACAATACAGACAGTGATACTGTACGTTTCAAAATTCATATTCAGAGAAAAAAGGAAAGTTGAACAGACTCCCACCATCACTACTAATATATTTGAAGCTATAATCGGAATAACGCATATTTATATTACCTGTCTTTCTTTGAAAACTGAAAAAAAAGGACTCCATTCCTGACAGAATAACGTAAAATATCTCCTCTATCTATATACCAATTCTACAAACTAGCAGACTATGGTCAGTGAAATGTCACAACTACACCAGGAATATGTTTACTTCTTTATTTGACAATAAGATGATTAAAAAATCTTCATTCTATTTGTACTTTATTTTAAAAACAAAAGTGTATTTTTCATATTTGCATTCATTAATTATTTCGATATTAGGCTTTTAATATTTGTATTAATGGCATCTGATTTTTTAAAATTGTTCTCTAATGGTAAAATTATAGGTTTGAAGATTATTCGATTTTGATATATCAGCATATTTTCATGTTCAGCTTATATTAGAAATGTTTCATCGAACCTGTGCAAAGAACTAATACTACACGTGTGAGTGTTATGGGATGTAAGGGCGTCACTTACCTAGATAGTCCCAGACTATACCTAAAGGAATTAAGTGTTGATATGTTTTAGATTGAAGTCAGTGGACTAGTGGTTAAGACCCTCGATTCCCGACAGTCATGAACTGGGATCGAATCCCGAATTAGACACTTTGTTTTAATATGGGAATAACTTCACACATTGTTGTAAATATTATAAGCTAGGTTGTTCTTTTCGAGCGGCACTTAGTAAAGTTATTTTGGAACCAGGATGTTATAGATAAATACTACCGAAATATAGAGGCCTCACCAGATCACCTCTTGGAATGTATGGAAACCTCAAGACAGGACCTGTATTCCAACCCTACCAAGATTGTGAATTGGATCTATGAATTTAGTCCAGGGGTATAATTATATAATGAAATAAAAAACTGCAGAAATATAATCTATTAAGACATTTGAAAATTATCCCGCATGTGTTTCTTTAGAACGAAAGATCGAAATTTATTTTAAGGAGAAATAACGATTATTTCTAACCTTAGGGATGAAGTATGAAAGGATGAATTGTGAAGAGTAATGTTAAACGGAAAAATAATGTGAATCGAACCCACAGTGTTCCGCTTCCCGTGCAGATGCCATGTCCACTAGGCTACCCTGGACATATTTTTCCGTTCGTAAATATTATATAAAGTAATCCCTGGAGACTTTATTTTTCCGTTTATCATTACTCTTCACAATTCATCCTCTCATACTTCATCCCTAAGGTTATAAATAATCGTTATTTCTCCTTAAAATAAATTTCGATTTTTCGTTCTAAAGAAACACATGCGGGATAATTTTAAAATGTCGTTCTACAATCATAAGCCGCATTATATTGTATTGTAAATAATCTATTAGATCTACTCACCTCTTCTTCTTCGTCATCGCTGTCCTCATACGGAGGGTTCATGAGTCTGGAGAGGGTGAATGACATTCTGGACACAAGCTGTTAGGTTCGACACTTCAGTGCAAAATAATCCACTTACTCGTATTGGGCATACGCCTCCTCTCTAGTGAAGGGATTGCCGTAATCCGTTGTCCTGTACACCATCAGCATGTCAGTGTATCTGTAGGGCGATACCAAGTAAGATATCTTACTCGGCTTTACCCCCATGAGGACTGTATGGACACATTTCCAAAGTTAGAATAACAGGAAAATGGAATATATTCTATACAGTAGAACCTCCCTGTAAAATTCATCTAATTGCAAATCCAAAATGTACCTTAGGGAGAGGTATCTTCTTACCAGAGAGTTGCTAAATAGTAAAAATGGTAATTTTGAAAATGAAAACTGTCTTTTATAGAGAGATATCCTTTAGTGTGAGTGTCCTCTCATGGAGGTTTTACTGTTTTAAGAATGATAGGATAAATAGACATTTTTAAAGGGTGGAAATGCTGTGAATGAAGAGAAACTTCTTGAATTAGAACTGTAGCGAATAAATAGGTTAAATGGTTATGAACTGAAGAATATATCCCAAATTGAAAACTGTATGACAGGTGGAATTATTTCAGTGTTATAAAGGGGTAACCAAAGAATATTTTTCAAAAGTTGATAAATATATGATAGATGGATATATTAGGGTTGAATTGTAGGAAATAGGAAAACATTCTAGATTGAGAAAGGTAGTGTACAAATGGATATATTTGATGGCTAAAATGCTGGAACCTAAAACCATATCTGTATTTCAGATTAATATAATTCAGTTTATATAAAAAAGGTGTAACTAGATCTGTAAAGAAAAACAAAATTTTCTCAATATTTTTCGAGAGATTGCTCTATTTTTATCAATTTGATGCACAGGAAACTTATTTAATTGATCGCCTTTTGACTCAAATTATTATAATTCAGGTAAAATTGTGAGATTAAAGAGCATATTTCAGATTAAGAATTGTGGTAGGGATGAACATATTTCAGGATATAATGGTGGAGAGAAAAATAACATATTCCAGATTGAGAACTGTAGATATTTCAAGGTTAAGATGGTTCGGGGAATAACATATTCCAAGATTAAGGACAGTAGTATGTCCAATGCGGGAATCGAACCCGGGTCGTAGCGGTCGAAAACCAACAGTTTAGACTGTTGTGTGTCGATTTATTAGTCCAGCGATGGCCCAGAAAGTATTTCAAAGTCAGTGTTTTGTTGGTATTACTTATTATCTACATTTTATAGAGGAAGACAAAAGGATAACACCCTAGAAGGTCTTTTGGGTTCTCATTGACTTCCGCCGATCTGCCGCGCCACACAGCGGTGGTCATCTCCTATTTCATGTCCCGGCTTGTATGTTTGCCGTGGTCTGTCATCCCAGCAGGCTGGAAGGAAGTCTCTTGGCTCCCACAAGACCATCCCTCACCCGACCCCTAAAAAAGTGCCCAAGGCGGGAATCGATCCCAGGCGGTGGGTATCGAAAACCGACGTTTATATCACTACTCCACCGACAATAAGCATATTACAGGGTTAAAAGGTGCAACCTTCAACCATATTCCACATAAAGAACCCAAGGACAGATGGAACAGGGCTGAAATGTGGCAGGACTATAGATAATGATTCTAATTCAGATTATCATATTTCAGGGTTAATATAGTCTGATAAAGGTACTGTAGAATTACTTACCTGTGGTATTGATTCCATCCACCGCAAGGCCGCTTACAATGGACGCACCTGTACAAATATTTAAGTTGTTTGAATTGTAAGAGGAGGGTTTGAAGTGTATTTTATATTAATTCTATAAATCATATGAAAGTGAATAAATTCATAGTTTATTTTTACTCTGAATGTAGAGAAATCCATAATTAATATATTTTAAAAAATAGCGCTTATTTTGGATTTAATAAGATATTTTTATACACAAGGTAATAAGACCTAATCCAAACTAATAAATAGTGTGTGACGTTTCGTGTTGTTAAGTGTTGTTACTGAAACGTCACACACTATTTATTAATTTGGATTTGGTCTTATTACCTTGTTTTCATAATCTACCAGCCGAATGACCCGGGCAGCGCCCGTGTTTTACCCGATTGAATGCTTTTATTCAAATACTATTTGTTACAATTATAAATTTGGCGCCTTTAATAAATGCATATATTAGTTAATAACTATAGCCTATGTGCTTTATCTGTCTATGTACTGTTGGCTTCCGTAGGCGTCTCATACTGGGAAAAGGAAAGAGAGGATTCCATTTCGTTATTAACTAATATATGCATTTATTTAAAGAGTGACCCGCTCCAAACCAATAGTTACAAAAGCGAAAGAGCGAGTGGGGGAGGCATGATAGGGGGGGGGGCAAAGGTGGCGTGACCGTAGCCAACCAATAGGAGGGCGCCATTCCAAAAAAAAAAAGCAAACGGTGACAGAGGCCGATGAGGAATGACGCTCGTAACTGTATATAGAATAATCCAAATTGTGACTTATCATAAGAGTTTTTATTTTCCAAATATTTCGATTATTTTAGAAATACACCTATCCCCCGATTTACACGGTACTTGTTTTACACGTTTTCGCTATTACACGGTTTTCCAAATAAGTTTTTTTTTTGTTTTTATCGCACTATACTAAATGCTACTGTGGTTGAACACATGCGCTGTGTACAAATCTCACGAGGAATCCCGAGCTTATGTGCTGACTACATATTTTAACCTGTCAATGCATTTTATTTTTATTTCTGTGTACACCTATCCCCCGATTTACACGTTTTTCTCAGAAACGTATCTACAGTGTAAATCGGGGGATATGTATATAGATATTATGCACTGATTTATATTCAGAATGATTGTAACCTGTTTTGGTTCAAACAGCTTTGTCTCTCAATAAAATTGGAGTCCATCAAAAATATTGGATAAATTAAAACTCTTATTAAATCCAAAATAAACCTTATAATCAAAATATATTTTATTTAGTTATTAATATGTCAATATTTGCATACAATATTTTACTCTCAAGTTTATTATTTTGGTACTTTAGGAATGAAATAATAGTTTTTGATAGTTTTTATTTTTTGATGAAAAGTAAATTTAATTTCTTGAAAGCGCGAGCCTTATGGTAATTTTAAAAACGTAGGGAAGTAATGCTGTATTTTTATCAATTTTTATTATATTGATCAACATATATATACAACACGCACTTAAGGAAACTCAGTATAAATGCACACAAATACAGTAGAACCTCCATAAGAGGACACTCGCGCTAGAGAACACATCTCTACAAAGGACAGTACACGCTTGTTCGGCGGTACATATACTAAAATTGGAACGATGCAGAAAAGATTAGCATGGCCCCTGCGCAAGGATGACACGCAAAATCATGAAGCGTTCTACAAAGGACAGGTTTCATTGCCAAAATTATCATTTTTACTATTTAGCAACTCTCCGGTAAGAAGACACCTCTCCCTAAATGACAGTTTGACTCTGCAATTAGGTATCCTTTACAGGGAGGTTCTACTGTATATGTATACACAAAAACAGGAATGTTATAGAAATATCTGTTCATGTCTACACGATACTTACGGCATCAGGAGGTATGGAGAGAAGGTGGTCATCCATGAAGGAGTCGGCTGGTTTTCTGGTATCCGATAAATTTGACTGTACCTTGATCTGAAACGCCAATAAAGGTTTAAATTTTTGTAATAACATATTGTATATATATATATATATATATATATTTGATAATAAAAAAATCGAGAAAACATTCATTCTCTGCTGAGTAGAATTTTATAAATATATAAAAATAAATATTGACATATATTGTTACATCATGATTAATGGCGTATTTCTTATATTAGTTTTAATATATTTGAAGTTTAAATTATATATTTATTTATTTTTATATAAAATATTCTATGATATTTATTTAAAACAGATTATTAATTTATCATCATTTGTATTTAGGTACACTGTGACTTCACTGCTCTCTTTGATGTGAGAAAATAAAGAAAGGATTCTGGTGGCTACTTAAAGAAGACTTATCTCGTTATTCCCTTTTATAAATTTGTAGGATGGTTGAAACACGCTCTGGTAAGATGCAAGACCCAGCACAGGAGAGAATCCAGGCTGAAGAGTCTGCCAAGCCGCAACCTGGTGCAACAATTGGTAGAGATGCTAGTTCCGACCCAGTTGTCCTGAATCCCAACATCGACATCCCCAAGTATGATGGAACGGAAGACCCTCGCCCATGGATTGAATCTCTTGAAGAAATTGGCTTCTTGTACCATTGGGCAGACTACATTATCTCTCGTTATGCCGCCATGAACATGACGGGAAGCGCTAAAACCTGGTTGAATTTACACAAAGCTAGTTTCACGAGCTGGGAAAATATTAAAATCCGCCTCATTCAGGATTTTTCTTTGGACGCGAATAAAGAAGAACTTAGAATGAAGCTCAACAGAATGCAACACTGGAATGAACCAGCAATCAGGTTCGCGGAAGACATTCTAGTGTTGTGCAACAAGGTTGACCCCGCAATGGAAGAAGAAACAAAAATTGAACATGTTATTGGAGGACTGAAAAAAGAGTACTCATTCGCGCTCTACCTGAACCCTCCTAAAACGACCGATGACCTTCTTGTCGTGTGCAAGAAAATGGATTCTTTTGAAAAGAAGTATCGGGAACGTGTGGAGAAATCCAGAAACCTATATAACGGTCCACGCTATTCTAGACCCCAACAACAATCGAGGTACGTGCCGCCGACTGCCGCACGAAACTACCAGACCACTTCCAGGCCCCAAGCCCCTGTTTCCAATAATTACAAGAACGACTCCCCTCCTACCCCCAGACAGTATCGAAACAACTTTCCCCAGCCCTCTACCCCTAGACGTCCTTATAATCCTAACTTTGTGCCGAAACCAAACCTTCAGAGAAACACTTACAATAAAAGCCAAGAAGTGAGCAAAAATAGGACGGAAGATGGAAGACCAATCTGCTTTAAATGTAACAAGCCAGGGCACGTGGCCCGTTATTGTAGGGTCAAGTTTATAAGAATCCTAGAAGAGGATCCAGCAGATACCCAAGAGAAGGTCGAAGAAAAATGCCAAATGAATGAAATATCAGAGAAATCAGGACCTCGGCTTTATGCTGATGTATGTCATAGCACACAGACAAATATTCCTACCCGGAATAGATATTCCGTGTTGGAAGATTTAAACTAAGCGTCGCGCCTGAATCTGTCAATCAAAGCAAGTCGACCATAAACGGAATCAAGAAGTTGGACCCTAAATACAAATTAAAAATTAATGTGGACAAGATAGGGACTTTTGAAGCTTTGGTTGATACAGGTGCTGACCTCTCAGTGGTCGACCTCAGAACGGCCCTCGATACAGGCCATGGTATAAGTAAACTCGCAAAAATTTGTGCAGGACCCGATGGAAAAAAATTGGACATGGTAGGAAGTATATTTTTAAATATAAAAATTGATGACGAAATATTATCACACAACTTTGTGATATTGAAAACGCATTTACGGACATTAATTCTTGGGAGAGATTTCCTTAAGAAAATGAACGCAAAAATAGATTGTAAGCAAGAAACTATAAAATATGATTTGACGAATAATCATGACGAAATCAATTTTGAAATGTTGAAAATAAAGAGTGCCAAGGATTCCATTGTACCGGAATGTTCCATGAAATTGATCAAGGCATTGGTAGAAACAGAGGATGGAGAATATATTATCGAGGAGAGCAGCAAAATGTTTCAAACAAATGGACTTCGTCTAGCAAGAAGCTTGATCAATGTTATAAATAGGGAAACACACATCTGGATAACTAATCCGTATCCTCGACCGTTAAAAATAATGAAAAACCAAACATTGGCTTTTGGAAGTAGTCCAGCGAAAATAAATGTGAGTCGAGAAAGAGAGGTAGAAAAGAACGAAGAACCTAGATTCCAAATAAACGAAAATCTTTCACCAAAGGAACAGAAGGAGTTAAAACAAGTTTTAGAAAGGTATGGAGATCTTTTTTCATCGAGATTAGGGAGAACCAATTTGGCAAAACATCGGATAGACACAGAAGACGCGAAGCCAATTAAACACAAGCCTTACCGGGTAAGTGCTAAAGAACGAGATATTATAAAAGAGCAAATTGACGAGATGCTTACAGAAGGCATAATTAGGCCATCTTCTAGCCCCTGGTCTTTTCCAGTAATATTGGTCAAGAAGCGAGATGGTAAATACAGATTTTGTGTGGACTACAGAAAACTGAATAATGTGACAGTAAAAGATGTCTATCCGATCCCTAGAATAGACGAAGTTATGGATACTCTCCAAGGATCTACACACTTCTCAGCAATAGACCTCAGATCTGGATATTGGCAAGTTGAAGTCGAAGAAAGAGACAAAGAGAAAACAGCTTTCACTACAGCGCATGGATTATATGAATTCAACGTGATGCCTTTTGGACTTTGTAATGCGCCTGCTACCTTTGAGAGAAATATGGAGAATATGCTTGGAAATCTGAGATGGCAAATTTGTTTGTGTTATCTGGATGATGTTATCATATATAGCCCGGATTTTCCAACGCACCTCAAAAGACTTGAAGCTGTTTTTAGATGTTTTCGTGAATCTAATTTAAGGTTAAACGACAAAAAATGCCGATTTGCTTTTGAAGAATTGGAGATTCTCGGCTATATAACGAGCAAACATGGTATAAAACCCGCGGAACATAACATCAAAGCTGTCAGAAATTTTCCTCGACCCAAAAAGGTCAAAGAAGTACAATCCTTTTTGGGAATGTGTTCATATTATAGAAAATTTATCAAAGACTTTTCAAAAATTGCTGACCCTTTGACCAACCTTATAAAAAAAAGTGTATCATTTACCTGGACAGAAAGACAAGAGGAAGCGTTTCAAACCCTAAAAACAGCACTATTAAGTCCACCAATTTTAGGTCACTTCAATCCAAATGCACCTACTTATGTTCATACTGATGCGTCCAACATCGGCATAGGTGCAACACTTGTCCAAGACATCGGTGGTGAAGAGAAGGTGATCTCATATTTGAGTCGTACCCTAAGTAAAGCGGAGCAAAATTATTCAACCACTGAAAAAGAATGTCTGGCCGTTGTCTGGTCAATGTCAAAATTACGACCCTACCTTTATGGAAGACACTTTAAAATAGTAACAGACCATCACGCCTTATGCTGGCTCAAAAACTTGAAGGATCCAACAGGTCGATTGGCAAGATGGGCATTGAAAATTCAAGAATATGACTTCGATATAATACATAAATCGGGAAAGAAGCATCTGGACGCCGATGGCTTATCTAGGGGGCCCTTACCAGAAACTGATTGGGATGAGGATTTTGAAAGGCTATTTTTAAATCAAATAACAGACGAAGAGGATAAATTTATCGAAAGTGTTAAGAAAAACCTTAATGGAAGCAGGCGATCAATTGCGCAAAACTTTAAAGAAGAAGATGGATGCCTCTTTAAGAAAAACCCGAACCCTGAAGGCAGGGCGTGGTTGCTTGTGGTTCCAGAGAATAAAAAGAGAGAAATTATGAAAGAATATCACAATCATATGTCGAATGGCCATCTGGGCGTCGCCAGAACCATGTACCGAATAAAGAGTAAATACTTTTGGCCATCCATGCTAAAGGATGTCTCAGAATTCGTTAAGACGTGTCACCTTTGCCAAAGTAGGAAAGGCTCAAACCAATTACCTTCTGGACTACTACAGCCCATCCCCCCAGCCAACTTTCCTTTCGAAAGAATTGGAATTGACTTTGTTGGTCCACTACCATCTACGAAAAACAGGAAAAAATGGATAATCGTGCTGTCGGACTACTACACTAGATATGCAGAAACAAGAGCAGTCTCGGAAGCAACAGTGAAAGAAGTTTCTAAATTTCTAGTAGAGGATATTTTTCTTCGGCACGGAGCCCCACAATATCTTATTAGTGACAGAGGTTCTCAATTTACCAGTAATTTAATGAAAGAGGTGATGAAAACGTGCAAGATTAAACATTGCTTCACAACGAGCTATCATCCCCAGACTAATGGATTGACAGAGCGGTTAAATAGAACATTGATCAATATGCTCAGTATGTATGTGAACACTGATCAGAAAAATTGGGACGAAATACTCCCATTCATCACTCACGCTTACAATACTACAATTCAGGAAACCACAGGATATTCTCCCTTTTTCCTGATGTTTGGAAGAGAACCCACGTCTCTTTTGGACGACAGGAATATCTCGGTGGACATTGACAAAGATGATTATGATGAATACATAAAACATCACTTAGACAAAATAAACAGAACAAGAAAATTAGTTATTAACAACACAATAAAGACTCAAGAAAGAATGAAAAAGAACTATGACAAGAAACACATGGAAAGAAGCTACGAACCAGGAGAATTAGTAGCAGTTTGGACACCAATTAGGAAAATAGGAAAGTGTGAGAAACTACTGAGAAAATATTTTGGCCCATATAGAATATTAGAGAAGCTGTCCAACGTAAATTACTTAATTGAACCAAAAGATAATCCTGGCCAAGACCCATTGATTGTCCACGTCTCAAGAATCAAACCCTATTTTGAAAGAATTGATGAGGTCAATCACGAGGACGTGACGACCTCTGGAGAGGGGGAAGTGTTACATCATGATTAATGGCGTATTTCTTATATTAGTTTTAATATATTTGAAGTTTAAATTATATATTTATTTATTTTTATATAAAATATTCTATGATATTTATTTAAAACAGATTATTAATTTATCATCATTTGTATTTAGGTACACTGTGACTTCACTGCTCTCTTTGATGTGAGAAAATAAAGAAAGGATTCTGGTGGCTACTTAAAGAAGACTTATCTCGTTATTCCCTTTTATAAATTTGTAGGATGGTTGAAACACGCTCTGGTAAGATGCAAGACCCAGCACAGGAGAGAATCCAGGCTGAAGAGTCTGCCAAGCCGCAACCTGGTGCAACAATATATATACTACACTATATGATCTTATCTAACAGGCCGAGAAGCGGTATTTCATATATAGATATGATCTGGCTTCGACCATGGTCTGCTTTAAGGAATATTTCTCGAAATAATTTTGTTTCTTACAATCAACCATGATACAGCAATATTGTCAAAATCATTTTCTGACTAAAAAATAACTTTTTTTTGCCTTGTAGTTGGTCAATTTATATTTTTCTTGGCTAAAATTGAGGCAATAAACTCTTCCAGATTTAACTCTATGCCCTGTTAAAATTTCAGTCAGATTAGGTACTGAGAACGTGTATTGCCGAAATTCATATATACATCGACATATATAAAGAGAGATAATTTAATAGTACTCATTTCCACTACTAGCCACCAGGGTAGATCCTGTAATATAATTTATATGTTACCTTTTTGTGGTAAATTTTACATAGAATACAGTGAATAATTTGATAGTTCTTGGCTCTACTACAAGTTACCGGTGTTGGTTCTATAATCAAAATTAGATGTTTGATTTTTGTATTGATATCTTCCCTTTTCAGTGAATAACTTGATAGCTCGAGAATTTCTACTACTAGCGCTATAGTATAGCTTCTGAAATATTCATTAAATATTGCCTTTTGGGGTGATAGATACATACATATAATAGGGAATAATTTGAAGAATATTTTTCTCTACTAGAAGCTACTAGGGTATGGAATATAAATTAGAAGTTTGTGTCATGTCATATATTATACAGTGGATAAATTGATAGCTCTTGGTCTTATATTACCAGCGCGCGCGCTACAGTATAGCTTCTGAAATATCCATTAAATATTGTATTTTGAGATGGGAGAGACATAAATTATATAGGGAATAACATGATAAATCATTCTTCTCTACTAGCAGCTACCATGGTATGGAATATCAATTAGAAGTTTGTGTTGTATAAAATATTATACAGTGAATAACTTGATAGAACTTCATTTTCTACTACCAGCTACAGTAGAGTTTCTGAAATATTCATTAAATATTGCCTTTTGAGATGGGAGAGATATAAATTATATAGGGACTAGCATGATAAATCATTCTTCTCTACTAGCAGCTACCATGGTATGGAATATCAATTAGAAGTTTGTGTTGTATAAAATATTATACAGTGAATAACTTGATAGAACTTGATTTTCTACTACCAGCTACAGTAGAGTTTCTGAAATATTCATTAAATATTGCCTTTTGAGATGGGAGAGATATAAATTATATAGGGACTAGCATGATAAATCATTCTTCTCTACTAGCAGCTACCATGGTATGGAATATCAATTAGAAGTTTGTGTTGTATAAAATATTATACAGTGAATAACTTGATAGAACTTGATTTTCTACTACCAGCTACAGTAGAGTTTCTGAAATATTCATTAAATATTGCCTTTTGAGATGGGAGAGATATAAATTATATAGGGACTAGCATGATAAATCATTCTTCTCTACTAGCAGCTACCATGGTATGGAATATCAATTAGAAGTTTGTGTTGTATAAAATATTATACAGTGAATAACTTGATAGAACTTGATTTTCTACTACCAGCTACAGTAGAGTTTCTGAAATATTCATTAAATATTGCCTTTTGAGATGGGAGAGATATAAATTATATAGGGACTAGCATGATAAATCATTCTTCTCTACTAGCAGCTACCATGGTATGGAATATCAATTAGAAGTTTGTGTTGTATAAAATATTATACAGTGAATAACTTGATAGAACTTGATTTTCTACTACCAGCTACAGTAGAGTTTCTGAAATATTCATTAAATATTGCCTTTTGAGATGGGAGAGATATAAATTATATAGGGACTAGCATGATAAATCATTTTTTTCTACTAGCAGCTACTAGGGTATGGAATATCAATTAGATATTTGTGTTAAGTCATACATTTCATTCATTACACACATTCATTATACAACATTATGTTAGAAATTGCAGTAAAATATTTAATTGACTACACACTACGCAAAAGGTTTCTTTAAAATTTTCTATATACAGTACAACATCTTTTTAATGGACACCCCGCTAGCGGACACCTCCCCACAAAAGACAATTTTCATTAGCAAAATTTCCATTTTTACAATTTAGCAACTCTCCGGTAAGAAGACACCTCTCCCTAAAGGACAGTTTGGCTCTGTAGATTAGGTGTCCTTTACAGGGAGGTTCTACTGTATTCCAAATGGACTTCAATTATCAATCACTGTATAAATATTTTCATCAGTAAAGCGCATATAAAATGAGATATAAGAGAGCTATATTAGTGGATAGTAAATAAAGTGGGAATTCGATAAAATAATCCTTTGAAACAATATCAAAATAAGAGCATTAAGCCTCCAGGGAAAAGTTTCTTTTAAAGAAACTTTTCCCTGGAGAGAGAGAGAGAGGCATAATGCTCTTATTTTGAAAGTGGAAATTGACGATATTCTTGAGATCGTTACTGAAGGACGTTTGTCAAGGTATTGAAGCCTCCATTTCCGACAATGAGGGCAGTATCTGTGAAAAAAAGGCTGGTAGACGTTTCACAAAACACTGATGCGTAAATCGGTATAAGAATTCTCAGTGATGTTTCGTTTGTAGGCTGTTGCAAGGATTTTAATCAGATCACTAAATACCAGAAAGGAGAGGGTAAAAATCTCATTTTTACTAACTTTATTTGAATATATTAAAAAGACAGAGGAAAAAGACCAAATCGTCAGCAGACCACGCTACGCGCTTATCCTTTGTCGCCGGGTAGTGGTAGAGTAGGGTTTGTTTGCTTGCTGTCGCCCGGTCTGGCCGACGTCCCGAAGTGGATTTCTATAATTTTACAGTATCATTAATGATTATCCTGTCGTCAAGCTTCTTCCCTTGTTACCATTAGCGACAGAGTCTCTCCAAAATTGAGGAATTGTTTCTGTGCGAATGTTCTGACTTTCCATGCCCTCTCCTTCCTAAGTAATAATTTTATTTATATTCAACACTAATTTTTATTTCTATTATGCATTGGTTATAACAATTTTATACTCCATAGAATATTTAATGTACAATCAAAATTCAACCAGACATTTCTTACTTTGGTTTTCTCTCAACTACTCACGTGATATATATTGACGTTTATTATGACGGAAGAGGCGCCCTATGCTTTCTATGGATCAATTTCCTCCCGGCAGATTTTCCATTTATAGAGAAAAAAATTGTAATATTGATAATAAGGGTGATTTTTTAGAAAAGTAGTTGGAATAATTTGAAAATATAAATGAATGCAAATATATATTAAACAGAGAAGCATGCATACTCTGATTTAATATAACTAGAATAGAATGAATGAATGATACAAAAGAAAAACATATTGAGTAAGATAGGTTTGTACATTAGAACTTGAATATTTCTAACGTCTCTAATTCGAAAACGCCTTCAATTCGAATATTTATCTTGGTCACTAGAATTTCCTATAAACAGAATTTCTGTTTTTAATTCGAAATTTTGGATAATTCGATTTTTTTTTTGGTCCCATGGGCTTCGAATTATCTGAGTTCGACTGTATTATTATTTCTAGGTAAATATTATGAATGTATTAATGAATATTTGTATTGTTTAACGGCAAGATTTTAAAACATAACCAAGTATTTAAATCTCTCTCTCTCGGCTTTGACACGTCATAATCTTGTCCAAAAAACAAATAGGGTAACGAACCAGATATTCTTTATTATAAAAAAAAATAAAGTAATCTAAAAAGTGACTTAAAAAAAATATATATATTATATAAAAAAAAAAAAGATTTTGTTGTTTTGGATCATATTGATGATTATGCTATGGTGGTGCAGTCGTGGCTGAAATCTTCTTGAAAGTAAATAATAAAAATAGTATAGATTGAAAATTGTTTTAATTGAGCTATAGGATAAACATAACTTGGTAAAATTACTGCCTGGCTTAAGGCGTAAGAATAAAAAAAATGAAAAGCGTATTTACATAATGTACAAATGTTTTGGGTCGGCCAACGGGGAAGAACAACAACGAGTTTTTATAAGGGAAGCATGACCTCTGGCGGTCGATTTAGCAGTATTTGTATCTATGAAATATATTTTTAAATAAAATAATATTTTAATATAACATTTTAAATAATACCTTCATATAACATTTTAAATAAAATATTTTAATATAACATATATATATATATTCACCTATCCCCCGATTTACACGGTACTGGTTTTACACGTTTTCGCTTTTACAAGGTTTTCCAAATGTTTTTTTTTTGTTGTTTTTATCACACTATACTAAATGCTACTGTGATTAAACACATGCGCTCTGTACACATCTCACGAGGAATCCCGAGCTTATGTGCTGACTTGCTGCACACGCACACTGTGTCTGTATTTCTTCGCATAAAAATTTCGCGAAAATTTTTAATTTTCGATTTACACGTTTTTCTCAGGAACGTATCTACCGTGTAAATCGGGGGATAGGTGTATATATATATACAGTTAAACCTGTCTATAGTTCCCCTCTTGGAACTCACCAAAATAGTGTGCTATAGAGAGGGGGTGCTATAGAAAGGTCACTTTTAATGTAAATCACATCGTACTACGTATTTAAAATCGGGCACTATAGAGAGGAAGGCGCTATTTAGAGGGGGCACTATAGACAGGTTTAACTGTATATATTATGATATTTGGTAAATTTCCAATTTTTATGGTTGTATTCCTATTTATATATAATATTTTTTAGTGAAATACGAATATAATACACCTATCCCCCGATTTACACGGTAGATACGTTCCTGAGAAAAACGTGTGAATCGAAAATTAAAAAAATTCGCGAAATTTTTATGCGAAGAAATACAGACACAGTGTGCGTGTGCAGCAAGTCAGCACATAAGCTCGGGATTCCTCGTGAGATGTGTACACAGCGCATGTGTTCAATCACAGTAGCATTTAGTATAGTGCGATAAAACAACAAAAAAAAACTTATTTGGAAAACCGTGTAAAAGCGAAAACGTGTAAAACAAGTACCGTGTAAATCGGGGGATAGGTGTAGTTGTAAATTAAAGATAACCCCATTATATCAACAATGTTATAGTGAAAAGTATTTTTTGAAATGGAAGGGATTGATAAGAAGGAATTTTAAAACTTTCAAATTTGTCATCACTTTGTCAACTACTACAATGTCAAAATTACATGGCCTTTAAAAAGAAAAAGCTAATTATAAGATGTTTTTTTATTTATGTGGTTGGATATATAATAAAAATTATAATTTTTGCTAACTGTGAGTGTTTGAAAAAGGTATTTTAGACATAAGATAAAATAAAGATTGAAAATAAGATAAAGATAAATATTACACTGGCCTACAAAAATATATATATAGTTTTGCCCTAGAGAACCTCATGGTTTTTCTAGTGTAACTTTTCATGCTGAACTCAAATATATAATCAAAAATTTCCCATCACCCATGGTTTTTTGTGACATCCTTTTTTTAGTATTGGTAAAAATATAGTAAAAAATGCAAACAATATTACGTAAGCATATTTTGCTTAAACTTATTACTTTATACTGGTTCATCAAAATATATTTTTATTCGTCCCAAAAGAAACTGCATATTATCTAAATGTAACTATTTGTTCTGATTCCAAATATACCATTCGTTTTTTTCTATTTTCTAAGATTTCTGAGAGACATCTACTTGAAATTTGGAAATATTTTTAATATATAGGCCTATATGAACGAAATATATTTTTTTATTGAAAAGTAATGACAGTGGATTTTCTTCTATACTTTGCTTGTGGTACATCCCTCTTGAGTGTTAAGCAGTAGTCAGCAAGCATACCGGGACACCATTTACCATGGTACCGCTTTACCATGCTTGATATATCTTGATGAAACCTCTCACAATGCTCATCGCTAACTGCACCAAGATTGTCTGGAAAGAAATCTAGATGTGAATGCAGGAAATGGATCTTGAGAGACATGTTACATCCCAGTGCTTTGTAGGAAAGTAAGAGTTCATTAACTAGGTTACTGTAGTTTCCGGCCTTTACATTTCCCAAAGAATTCTTATAAACGTTTCTAAAAGAATTCCATGCTGCTTCTTCAACTTCATTTAAGCAATCTTAAAAATTCCAATCCTGCAGCAATTCTTGAATCTGAGGTCCAACGCAAATGCCTTCTCTAATTTTCGCATCACTTATGCTAGGAAATTTTTACTTTAATTAGGCAAATCCTGCAGTAATTGAATTCATTGCCTTGACAAAGTTTTCCATTAATCCCAGTTTAATATGTAGTGGTAAGTATATATATTTTTTCCAGATTTGACCAATGGAAAATGTGAAATATCTTTAAGTCCTGAATTAAGGGTTTCACGGTTTAGCCAGCTCTTTATGATAAATTACTTTTCTCGTCTCTACAATCTCATGCACACAGAAAACAACAAGATTTTGTTTATTCAAGATGTAAACCAAGCAAGAGAGCTATGACTTTCAAGTCACCACACATTTTCCAGCTGTATCTGTCGTGTCCTACCTTTTTCAAAAGCAGTTTCATGCTTTCGTAACTCTCTTTCATGTTGAATGTTCATGCTATTGGCACAAATGGGAACTTATTACCGTTGTGAAGGAGAACAGCATTCAAACTAACTTTAGAGGACTCAATGAATAAGCGCCATTCTTCTGTATTATGTTCATGATCAAGGGCATCCATCAGACTAACAACATCATTGCAGTACACTAAGTCATTTTCTTGTGAAAATAAGTTCGAGAATTGATGCAGGATGGGAATTTTGAAGATGGCTTAGATAAATTTGAAGCATCAGCATTTATTTCTTTTAGAAACGTTTTTAAGAACCTTTTGGGAAATGTAAAGGCCGGAAACTACAGTGATTTAGTTAATGAACTCTTACTTTCCTACAAAGCACTGGGATGTAACAAGTCTCTCAAGATACATTTCCTGCCTTCACATCTAGATTTCTTTCCAGACAATCTTGGTGCAGTTAGCGATGAGCATGGTGAGAGGTTTCATCAAGATATATCAAGCATGGAGAAGCGGGTACCAAGGTAAATGGAGTCCCGGTATGCTTGCTGACTACTGTTGGACACTCAAGATGGATGTACAACAAGCAAAGTATAGAAGAAAATCCACTGTCTCTACTTTTCAATAAAATAAATATATTTCGTTCATATAGGCCTATATATTAAAAATATTTCCAAATTTCAAATAGATCTCTCTCAGAAATCTTAGAAAAAACTAATGGCATATTTGGAATCAGCACAAATAGTTACATTTAGATAATATGCTGTTCCTTTTAGGACGAAGAAATATATTTTTTGATAAACCAGTGTAATGTGAAAAGTTTGAGCAAAATACTTACGTGACATTGTTTGCATTTTTTACTGTATTTATATAATACCAAAAAAAGGCTGTCACGCAAAAACCATGGGTGATGCAAAATTTCTGATATAAATTTTGAGTTCAGCATGAAAAGTTACACTAGAAACACAATCAGGTTCTCTTGGGAACACATTTTGTTGAACGGTGTTATTAAAAAAATAAAAATGCTTACGTCATAGTTATAAAGAGTAAATATATATAGAGCCTGGTGAAAATATAGAATTGAATGAAAAAATCAATAATTGACACTCTTTTTAGGTTTTGAGAAAACAGAGTTTGAAAAAATATATATATTAATAACATATGAACAGATTAATTTTCACTTTTCCAGACTCAAACTCAGCTTTGAAATTTCTGGTCAACTGGTTCAACACAGCAATAAAAACAGGACGCTAGTAAAAGCGCTCAACACTAGTCCATACTAGTGAGCTGGACTCCCCGGGTAGATGGCGTTCTGTGCTCCCTGGGTTATAAATATCTCTCTTTTTAAATAGGTTATTAAAAATTGAATTATAAAATTGAGATGGAATTTTATAAGCTCTAGTTAAATTTAAAATTAATTTCAACCGATAAGATTAAATTTATCACAATCAGGTTTAAATACCCATTTTAGATAAATTCTTCTGAGAGGTGTTTTCAATATCATTTATGAATGAGATCAAATCATTATTTATTCTGTATATTCTTATAAATTGTCCTAGGTAGATTCCTCTTGCGCAAATGATCGAAATGTTGAATTGGAAATGACAATACTTATCTTACAAAGCAATAAACGCGCCATCTATATATAACAAATGAAGACATTAAGACGCGAATGTTTCTTTTCACAAATAAATCAAATTTCTACTTTACTTACTGCGATGAAAAAAACATTGGGAGGGCTTGTCATAATGGTGGTGTATCCTCCCAGCAGTTTCGCCAATTTAATCTACCAGACCGCTTCTTTAGAGCTTAATAACTTCATTGGATCATTCTGCTTTTAAATGCAACACTGAAGGATGGACTCTTAGAAATGGTATTAAAGAAAACTATAGACATAAGCTTTTAGGACAGTAGAATTACATTTGAATATTTGCATCGAGCATTGCGCCGGCTAACAATAAGGTCAAGGAAGGGTTAAATTGATGCAAAGAAATAACGCGCCATTTATATATAACGAATAAAGACATTAAGAACGAAATGTTTCTTTTCACAAATAAATCAGATTTCTACTGTCCTTACTTTTTCAGCCCTTTCATGATTAATAACAGCCAATTATACAGGCTGACATGTTTCATACCACACTCTTCTAAAAGTGTTAAATAGCAAGAGGATACTAAGAAAACACGGAATCAGAACAAAATATTAAAATACTCCAAGCATTGGTACAATAGTAAGAAACCCCATAATCACAAAATTAATAAACCTAACCACCAATTTATAATAGTCAAGCCATTTTAACCATTTTTTTATTATCCCTAGTACACGTGGTACAGGCCATAATAATCATGGTGGATAGAAATTGGCGACTGCTTTTACTGTAAGTGCACCACATGTCTACACATGTGAAAAGCAGTTCGACTTTTCACTTACAAATATGCCAGAGCCCCGTTTGAATACTTGCACTCGCTGCTGATGTTGGACTTTTTTAAGAATTGGGGGCCATTGGAGCATTTCTTTTTAATTAGAAAAAAGTGCCAATGCGGGATTCGATCCTCGGTTTAGTCCATCCTTCCACTGATCCCCTATTAATATTAACCATAGAGTTTAACAATTTCGAGAGTGTATACATTAGTGAAACAGTAAGAAAGCAAAAGACAGAATGGAAGAGCACAATAGATGTATAAAATAAAAATACAAAAATTCCCTTATGATTCAACACTTAGAGAACAAAGGTTACACATTTAATTGAAAAGAACCAAGGCATTTTACATAAACAATAAACATGAAACACTAATTCTCGAAGCCATGATATCCTTAAACACAATAGCATCAATAAACACATAGATTCCAAAGTTTATAACATTTTTTACATAGCCCCAATATATAGGATCCTTTTTTTAAAACAACCATCGATAAATAATATTATACAATATATATAATGCGGCTTATGACTGTACTCCTAGAACGACATTTGAATATTATCCCGCATATGTTTCTTTTGAACGAAAAATCGAAATTTATTTTGAGGAGAAATAACGATTATTTCCAACCCTAGGGATGAAGTATGAAAGGATGAATTGTGAAGAGTAATGATAAACGGAAAATTAAAGTTTCCAGGGATTTATACTATCCTTATATTTGAGTTATTTTGAGTATTATTTGGCTGATTTTTTTTTATAAAATGAAAAATCCAATATTAATAAAGTAGTAGTAACATAAAGGTAACCCAGACTCCAGGAGCGTATCCTTGGATCGCCAACTACACGGCATATATTGATTTATATCAACACTTTGAGAAAAAATACTGGATAACAATACTGAATAAATAATAGTAACAATTTTTAAACATGTAAATCATACAAGATATTGTTGTGTGTAAACAAGTAGGCGCACTTGTCTCCTCAATATAAATTTTAGTTAGTGATTTATTTATGCCAAATACTCCTGTATAAATGTTTGCAAAGTTTGAGAAGAATACCTATATATATAAAAGTCCATGTATGTATGTATGTAGTTGTGTATGTTTGTCGGCTATACACGTGCACAATACGTAACTAATATGACAGATATTTTAAGAGTATATAGAGTAGAATCTGGAAAAACTTATAGTGAAAATTTTAGGTCTCTATCCCGATAATTCTTCGAGTTATTTGCAAATTGCGTTGCAAATTTGCCCTTTCGTTCGCAAACAGCGCCTCTAGCGGTGAAGATGGGAGGTAATATCAGCTGACCTGATGTACATGTAAAACGTGTTTTAACAGGACATAGAGAAAAATCTGGAAGAAATATTTATCGGATTTTATAGCCAAGAAAAATTGAAATTAACAGGCTCTGGGCAAAAATAGTTGTTTTTTTTTTTAGTCAGACAATGATGATGAAAATATTGCTGTATCATGTTTGATTATCAGATAAAAAATTATATCGAAAAAAATTAGAGAACACGGGTGAAGCCAGTTCATTTTTAGTATGCAGGAACAAAATTATAACAGAAAAACATTCATTCGAGCAGAAGAAACAAAAAGCCAGATAATCTCTCTATAAAAATATGGTTCTCAGACAAAAGGTTTGAAGCGGGACGTTTCCAAGTTCCAAAAAAAAAATCACTTTATTAGGTACCGCTCAACAAGAGCAACCTATTTTATGATAATTGAAACAATGAATAATATGTGAAGGTTATTCACATATTAAACAAAATGTTAACGCGGGATTCAATCCCGGTTCATGACTCTCTGGAATCGAGGGTGTTACCCACTCGTCCACCGACGTTTTTTGGGTATAGCGGGACGTTTCACAATCCATGGTTATAATTGTAACGAATAATATTTGAATAAAAATATTTAATCGGGTAAACCCCTGGCGTTGCTCGGCTCATTGGGCAAGTAATCAATAAAGCAAGAAACTCACTCTCGAAGAAGCATTTTTACTTATTATTTATATTTATTATAGCGAATTATTTCCCGAATTTACAAAAGTAAAAAAATGTATTCAACTTATGATAAGATGAATTACTATATGGATATTATATATAGAAATCTTTAAATTTATAAAGATGGACAAACACCACGTTCACCCGAAGATGTGAAGGGCAATTTCATATCCACTTCCATGGTTGCAAAGGTTTTCCCACTATGTACTAAGTGTCAATTCTCAAACTACAACCCCAAAATACATTATTGACTAAAGATAAAGGCTGACTGGCCGGCATTCATAGTTCTACAAATTGAAGATACTTCGGTCAGTAAATATTTTTTATTATCTCGACGTTTCGACGAAAATCTTTTGTCCTCGTCAGGAGTGAACAAAAAGTAAAACATTTGGCAAAGCTTTAAAAATTGTTCTATTTTTGATCGCTCCTGACGAGGGCAAAATATTTTTGTCGAAACGTCAAGACAATAAAAAATATTTACTGACCGAAGTATCTTTAATTTGAAGAACATTATTGATTATATTGAATCATCCATTGATGAGTTCTACTTATCCCCAGCAGACATCATCAAAAGTCTCAAGCTAAACAAGTTTGATACCCTGATATGATTGAATGGAGATAAGAAAGAAGAAGAAAATATCTTCATCCCTGAGAATAAAGGATCCAGTAAAGAACACATAATCAGCCAAAATCTTTATGGAAGCATAAATAAAACTTTTGAAATGAAGAATAAAGGTTTGCTATTCGAAGATACGGTTGATATCAAAACAATAAAAGAACACTAATCTCCTCGAATATTGATTGAATTTTGAAGCTATGTATATTTTGACCTTAAGATATAAATGATGGTTTTCGAGGAAAGAAAGAACTTTCTATAATGGTCTAAATAATTGTAAAAATACTGAACTTCTATTTATAATTGGGAGGTTAGGTATAGAGCTATCTTTTTTACTTTTAATATCTTCACCTTTCCCTTTTTTCTATTTTCCGCATATATGACGCGTAATTGCCGAAGCTTTTATGTGAGCCTTGTTATAGCCCTTATTTGTTAATAAAAATTGAAAAAAAAAATTGAAATTTATTCTATAAATACGTCATTTATTCATTTCCATATTTCTATTTAACAACGTTTTTCAATGATGATTCAGATAGATTAATAATTTAATATATGATAATCATCACAAAAAATGATATACAAGTACTTGTATATATGTGTGTGTTGTTCTGAAAATAGGGCAATACATACTTAAATCATTAGATAATAAAAAGGCATATATCGAATTGAATAAGAGATTTATTTGCCAATATTTTATTCAATCCAATTTATGCCTTTTTATTATCTAATATATGTGTTAAAACTAATAAAAATTCCTATCGCTACGAACACTACAAAAATATTGTGTATTCCAAACATCCAATATTTGAACGAGTTCATTCGGCCATATTCTGATTCAATCCTTGTAAACATATCCATGTGATACAATGCAATGATATGTTAAATACAGTGTAGGTTAGTTCAACAAAACCAAAGGGTGACGATAAATATGTTTGGTAGCTATACAGTTCCTCAATATGTACCTGAGCTGATAAAATTTTAACAGAACATAGAGAAAAATCTGAAAGAGTTTATTGTCTCATTTCTATCCAATAAAAATAGAAATTGACCAAGTACTGGAAAAAATATTTATTTTTTAGTCAGAAAATGATGATGACAATATTGCTGTATCATGTTTGATTGTCAGAAACAAAATTCTTTCGAGAAAGATTCCCTAAAGCAGACCATGGGCGAAGCCGGATCATGATTTTTAGTAGGCAGGAAAAATATCCTAACAGCAAAGCATTCACTCAAGCAGAAGACACATGAAGCCAGGTCATCTCTCTATATAAAATATCGCTTTTAAATCTAAGATATACATAAAATAATGATAGCAAGTGATTTCTTGCCCCTACGCCGTCATTACGTCACTCAAGTTCGTCATTCTTGTGAAACGTTCCGCTGCACCAAAACCCCCGTCACCCCACCTGGTCCATCCCTGTCAACTTTATTTCTCGAAGTTACAGCAGTGAAGCGCTGGTTGCGAGTGAAATAGAGAAAATAAGTTAATAATTTGTTAATAACTCCAAGTATATTCGAGATAGAAGACTGAAAAATTGCCTATGAGCTTTTCCAGATTCAACTCTATATACTGTTAACATTTATTTAGTTACTTATTTTAAACGTTTATAGCCGACCAACATACACACATACATAAATTCACTGAATTTTATATATATATAGGGATAGTATAGAAATAGCTTTTGATTTTTAGAACGCCCATCTTTACTTTTTTCTATATTTCAAAAGCTATTTGCATTTTTTATATTTCAAACTTGTCGAATGCGAAGATACTCTTTTCAATACGTATAAATTGTAAAAATGAATATCTTCTTCTTCTATATATATAAAAATGAATGTTTGTATGTTTGTTTGTATGTCCGGTATACAAATTCGCAGTAGTTCACTAATTCAAACCAAAATTTCCATACATAGGTAAAAAAAATACGGGGAAGACGATAGGCTATTTCAAAAAATATATAAATCAATTAATAAAACTATATATTTTTAGTCAGAAAATGATGATGACTATATTGCTGTATCATGTTTGATTATCAGATACAAAATTATATCGGGAAAAATTCCAAAAAGCAGAGATCACGGGTGAAACCAGTTCATTATTTTGTACGCAGGAACAAATTCTAACAGAAAAACATTCATTCGAGCAGAAAAGAAAAGCCAGATCATCTTTCTATAAAAATATCGCTCTTCAGACACAAGGTTTGGAGTGGGACGTTTCACAAGAGTGACATCCACGGCGCCAATTTATAATTGTAACGAATAGAATTTGAAAATCAAAATAATATAATTTTCAAATATAGTTGTGAAAATTTACATGTTTATTTTTATATTTTAAAAACAGACAAATTTGGAGCGGGACGTTTCACAAAAGTGACATCCACGGTGCCAATTTATAATTGTAACGAATAGTATTTGAATGAAAACATTTAATCGGGTAAAACCCGGGCGTTGCCCGGGTCATTCGGCTAGTAATAATATATAAATGAGTTTTTAAAATTGTAAAAAAAAAATGCATCGGTAGGGAATCGAACCCGGGCCACCCGTGTGGCAGGCGAGCATTCTACCACTGAACCACCGATACTTATAAGAAATGGTCATATTTGGGTATTTATTCCATTCACAAAAGCAAACGATGACAGAATTGATTGTTGATGAATCTGATACTTGTATAATAAGATATAATGAATCAATGTATGCATAAATATATTTATACATTGTTAATATTGAAATATATATGTGATATATCTATTATCTCTCTCTATGAATAAAGGTTTTATAAAGAGGGAGCCATAAGCCTCCCTATGTGCACTAGGTGCAAAACCGAAGAGGCCACTCCCCATCATAAACTAAATTGTATTGGAAAGGACAAAGGATCCCTGTACAGAGAACCAAGAAGAGTTCTTGAACCTCTTTATGAGCACGACCTCCAAGATCTTGTCTAATTTAGAGTAATAAAAGGGTAAATTTTTAAAAAATGAATAAAGGTCAATGTATATATATCCTTCCTTATATCTATCTATCTATATCTATCTATCTATCTTCTATATCTATCTATCTATATCTATCTATCTATTCTATTCTATATATATATATATATGACATAATAAAAATATAATTTTTATTATTCATTAATATAATTATATTTTAAATAATCATAGAATTAACACAGAGTTAATTTTTTTAAAATCCTTAACAAAAGGAGTACAACCCAAGATGTTTTTTGTATATACTTAGATTATATTTATAAAATTATATGTATGCAAAACTGTTTTGTTCTTAAAAGATAATCATTAAAAAAATACAATTTTGGATATAAAAAAGTTATCATTTCACTTCAATCCACGACTGCATGAATGAATTGGTAACGTACCTAAAATACATATTTTTTTACGACATCTTTTATTAATAGTCGACAGGATGTATTTTAACCCTGTACGGGAAAGATTCCAATAGATTTCAAAGCCATATATTGCAACTAAGATATTTGGGAAAAGATATAGATAAAAGAATAGCAATTATGGAAGTCGAAACTTTAATTAAGAAATTAAAAAGGATAAAAAAAAGTATAAAAGGCATTGAAGAAAATATCGAATCCATTGTTTTTATGGTAGATGTAAATGCGACGAAATGCAAACTAGAGTATGCAAATAATGATTTGATGAAAATGAGTGATATTTTCTTGCAGAAACTTGAGGATGAGGAATTGAATGACGAAGTGGAAAATTGCATAGCTAAGTGTATAAGATTAAAGTGTGAATTGGATTTAAGGCATAATGGGCAAGAAACATCTGAAAAAAAAGTAAATTTACATGTTAAAATGCCTAAACTTGAATTGCCAACTTTCGATGGTAGATTAGAATCATGGCTTTCATTTAAGGATCTATTTTTTTCTGCGGTTGGTTCTAACTCACAAATACCTAATATTGAAAAGTTACAATATTTAAAAGGCCAACTGAGAGGCGAAGCCCTAAGACTGGTCAACGCATTTCCAATTACAGCCGATAATTATGTTGAGGTTTGGCAAACCTTATTAACAAGATATGATAATCCAAAGGATCTGATTTTCACCCAAATAGATAATGCATTAAGATTACCAAAGTTAGCCGATGACAACCATAAGTCAATGTTTAAACTTCTAGATAGTTGCAACGAGATAGTAAGAACAGTGAAGGTATTAGGTTACCAAATCGATAGTTTATCTGATGTGTTTCTCGTCAAGATCATACAAGATAAGCTTGATAAAACCACAAGAAAACAGTGGGAATTGCAGAACAACCCAAGGGTTGTGCCTTCAATTAAGGATTTAATGGAATTTCTAGAAATTCACGCAAAAAGCTTGCAGAATTTGCCAAATAAAGATGCAAATGTGGAGGAGTCATCTATTAAAAGGGAAACAGCCCCAAGAATGGAAGTACAACCAAAGCAATGGGGACATCCAGGTAGAAGCCCTATGGACTATAGTTCTAAAAGACGTCCTTGCCGAATTTGCCTGAACCGGGGACATGCCGGACGCTTCCATCCTGAGAATAGGTGCTGGTTTCGCGAGAGGGCCGTGCAAGCCCCCCCCCGCTGCAAGCTTCATGTCCGTGCCGTCTCGATCCATGGACACCTTGACGCAGACAACAGCCCCTTCGAGCGAATGCCGACCAGCTCCGCCTCAACACTCCTGACGCCAAGGTCTGTATATAAATCTAAATGTGAATAATAATAGTATTGTAGCTCTCATGGATACTGGCTGTACCTTCTCTATAATTCCTCAACATATGATAGATAAGATTCAACCAAACTATGTTGTTTTTAATAATTTACCTCTTATTAAACAGACATCCGGTATGCTAAATATAAATTCAAAAATTAATGTTAATACAACTATAGGATTTATTACTAGAGATATTGATTTTTATTCCTCTGATATTAATTTGCCATATGTATTGCTTTCTTTACACCATATAAGATTATTTAAATTAGACATTGATTTTCAAAGTTTTACAATTACTCAATTTGGTAGAATTCTAAATGTTAATTACCATAACCCTAATAATAATAATTATACACATCATAATGTAATTCCTTTATTTAAATCTATTATTCCTCCTAATGAAAATGATTTTAGAAATTTTAATAGTATAGAATTTGATGAAAAACTTTCACCATATGAAAAATCTGATTTAATTAAATTAATTAAGGAAAATAAGGAAGCGTTTGCTGCCCATAAAATGGATATAGGACATATTAAAGCAGATCCAATTAGAATTAAACTTACCTCACAAACACCTATTTCATTAAAGCCTTTTAGACCTTCCTTCTCGGACAACATTGAAATTAAAAGACAGATTGAAGAACTTTTAAAATATAATGTCATTAGACCATCTTATTCCTCCTATGCATCCCCTGCTATGTTGGTGAATAAGCGAAATGAAGGTAAAATTCGACTAGTAATAGACTACAGAAAATTAAATGATATAATAAAAAGAGATTCTGAGCCCATACCAAGAATAGATTCTATATTAGATAAGCTTTCAGAAGCTAATATCTTCACTACACTAGATCTTTTATCAGGTTATCACCATTTAGATATACACCCAGATGATAAGGAATACACAGCTTTTACTACCACTCACGGACTTTACGAATTTAATAAATTATCTTTTGGATTAAAAAATAGTCCAAGTCAATTCCAAAGAGTTTTAAGGCAAATTTTAAATAAATATGATGTTGATTTTTGCATGAATTACTTCGATGACTTCATTATATTTTCAAATAATTTTCAGGAACATTTGACCCATTTAAAAGTAATTTTAGATATTTGCATAAAGGAAAATATTAAGCTAAAACTAAGTAAATGTAAATTCGCTACTTATCAGATTTCTTTTCTAGGATATGAAATATCAAACCATCAATTTTCACCCAGCACTAATAATATAGAAACGATTAGAAAATTGAATTCCCCAAGGAATAAAAAGGATTTACAACGAGTTTTAGGATCTATTAACATTTACTCGAAATTTATCCCTAATTATGCTAAACTCAGACTCCCTTTGAATAATTTGTTGAAAAAAGATGTAAAATGGAAATGGGATGAAGAATGCGAAACCGCATTTTCTAAATTAAAAAATATGATAACCTCAAAACCTATATTAGCTATCTATAATCCCAAATATCCTATACACCTTTACACGGATGCTAGCCAAGAACAGATCGGATCTATCCAAAAACAAGAACAACCCGATGGGCTTTTAAAGCCAATAGCGTATAGAAGCCGTAGAATGACATCTTATGAATCAAACTATTGTGTAACTGAGCAAGAATGCCTTGCTATTATTGATGCTGTGGATTTCTTTTTACCCTACTTAGATGGCGTGCATTTCACCATCCATACAGACCATGCTTGTCTAAAGTATTTGAAGAACATAAAGAACCCAAAAGGACGATTATTTAGATGGAGCTTAAAGCTCTCAATGTTTGACTTTGAGATAAAACACATAAGAGGAACTGAAAATAAAGAAGCTGATTTTCTCAGCAGATACCCCATAGCTCATTTTGTTTCTGACCCAGAACTAAAACAAGCTCAATTTGATGATAACATCAATGATAGGAAATATACTAAATTTAATGGACTTTTAACAATAAAGAAAAAGGATTAATCAAAAGTGTTGTTCCACCATCATTAAGAGAAAAAGTATTAATAAGAGCTCATCAAGATTACGGCCATATAGGAGTATCTAAAATGTTAAATCTAATTTCCCCTATCTATTATTGGCCCTACCTAATTCAAGATATTTCTAATTATGTAAAACACTGTGAGGTGTGTCAACTCAATAAAATATCTCACCAGAAGAAATTTGGTCTGTTGGAAAGTCTCCCCCCAGCTAAGGATCCTTTTGATCTTGTGTCTATAGACACAGTAGGTGGACTAAATTACTATAATTCCACAAAGAAATTCCTTCACATCATCGTAGATCATGCTACTAGATACATTTGGGCTTTCCCCTCAAAAAGTCAAACTACTGACTCATATATAAATTGCCTAAACAAAATTTTTCAAATACAAAAACCCAAACAATTTTTAAGTGACAGGGCACCATCATTTACTTCACCAAGATTTAGAAAATATTTGATTAACAATAACATTAAACAATTATTGACTTCATCATCAAGACCTCAGTGTAATGGGTTAAATGAACGACTTAGCCAAACTATAATAACCAGGTTAAGATGTAAATTCAATAACTTGAAAGGAAAATCAATACCATGGACGAAATTGTTAGATTCAGTACTAAATGAATATAATAATACTCCCCATTCCATAACAGGCTATACTCCTACTTACCTTTTGTATGGTAAGCTCCCTTATGATCCCCCCTTAAAAGAATCAGAATTTTACCCCCCTATAGACACTGCCAGAACAAATGCCTATAATAATACATTAAAATTTCATCAGATAAATAAAATTAGATATGATCAACATTATCAACCTTCCACCTTTAGAGTAGGCGATAAAGTTTGGTTACAAACCTTTTACCATCCAGATAACCGAAAATTAATGCCTCCAATGTCTGGGCCATTTACAATCTTAAAACAGATATCCCCAGTCAATTATGAAATTGATAAACCCCAATCTAATTTAGGAAAAACTACCATGGTAATTCATTCATCCAAATTGAGGCCATACTACTCAAAAGAAGGATTTGAGTTAAAACTGACAAAAAGTAAAATACCCACTTTAGAGAAAAAAACAAACCAACAAGTGGCACCTAAGGTAGTGAAAAGTAGAATCCCTCTTCTTACTAAATAATGGTAGGGAAATCTTAATATAAATAAGACAATACCAAAAATAACTACGCCTAAAAATTAAGCCTTGAGAATATAATTTTGGTGCACACATAAGATATAACTTGACACTTTTCTTTTCAATTGTTGTAAATATTTTACATTTTGATTTTATTTGTTGAGAAATTCACTCATATGATTCTATATATTTTTCCCTCACAAATTTTATATGGAACATTTCATATTCGAACATTCTTTTTTTTTTAAATGTAAATAATAAAACTTCATGTGTAAATATTTTTCATTATGTGGAAGTAAATAACCCATTATTTTATGTTTTTATTCTGATCAAACCAAATAAATGTGAAACAAGATGTTGGATACCACTCGTCATTATGAGAAATAAATTTGTGATTTTCAAAAATATATTTTTTGGCATGTGGCAAAATACCTTTTGAACCTGAGAGCCTGAGAAGGCCTACTCAATTCATGAGGTAAATCCCCTTATGAATTATAGGAAGGAGACACCTATAAATTCAAATAAGATTGGATAATTTTCAGCTACTGTCAAGAAAAAAGGTACCAATAGGAATATGTAGAAGAAATAAAGAGCATCATTGATATAGTTTCAATTGGTATCCTCCATCTTAATTGATAATCTATGTAAATAATAATGATACTTTTTTTTTACTTTGAAAATTACTCCCTAATTTTTTATCCTTGGAGGGAAGAAATGACATAATAAAAATATAATTTTTATTATTCATTAATATAATTATATTTTAAATAATCATAGAATTAACACAGAGTTAATTTTTTTAAAATCCTTAACAAAAGGAGTACAACCCAAGATGTTTTTTGTATATACTTAGATTATATTTATAAAATTATATGTTTGCAAAACTGTTTTGTTCTTAAAAGATAATCATTAAAAAAATAAAATTTTGGATATAAAAAAGTTATCATTTCACTTCAATCCACGACTGCATGAATGAACTGGTAACGTACCTAAAATACATCTTTATTTTACGACATATATATATATATATATATATTTATTATATATCTATTAAAATGAAATCAAAAATCGATGTTTGTTATCGCGTTGCGCAAAATCTACAGAATAAATCTTTATGAAATTTCGCATGTAGGTAGCTGAAGATTTCGTTTAACATATAGGCTATTCAAAAAACTAAAAAAGTTAATGTGCTTTATTTAAAAAATAAAAAACCAAAAAGCGTTAGTTCCAGCCTTTTACCGCTTGGGCGCAGCACTGGTCGCGACGATAAATGAATTTGATTGGTTAATAATTAACACGTGGTTTGTTTACGCGATGAATGTTAGTTTGTTCACACTATGAATGTTTTTATAAGGTAAGATTATCCAATCGCCGTGAAACTTTAAGGAGTTATATTTACTATACTACTGGGAAGATTTCTGGTTTGAATTTGATTTGAAATAAATATTTTTTGCAATTTTATTTGCAAATTTTCTACTCTCACTCGCAAGCAGCGCCTCTAGCGGCGTCTGGTGGGTTTATATTTATAAATTGAAACAATGCTTAAAAGGTTTTCCAAGTATAATAAGTTTAATTTGAGAATTTAGTAATATAATATTCGAATGACGTAAAAAATACTTGGCATTTCAATATTAATATATATTCAAAGAAAAAATTGTAACGTTTTTGTGTTAAATGTTAAAATGTAATGTTAAAATATATTTTTACATTGTTAATTTAATTTGCTGTTGTTTTATAAAAATGATGATGCAACTTTAATTGTTGTTGTGAAAATATCTTTATTTACGGAGCTGCTAACCATAATAAATGATTTTTGAGCCAATTGTTGTTGTTGTTTATTATCGTTTGTTTGTAAATTAAATTTTATTGCCATCTATCGTTAAAATTTTACACAAATAAATTTACAGGCAATGTGTTTCTTTTAAATATCATCAAATATTATCTCTACAGACCTTACTGCAATGTTATGAGTTATTGAATGAGAGGGCTTGGCTCATCAGTAGTGAACCCTCTCAGCGGTTTCGCCAAATTAATCTCTAGACCGCTCTACTATTGTATTGGACTGTTTTTGTTATATACCCTGCATTTTCTATGGAAGGCAGCTTAGGGGTGTTTAGTGAACTATGGACATAAGCTTATAGGTCTGTAGAGGTACATACATATAATTTCAAGGTATTGCATCGAGCAAAGCTCTTCCGCAAAATATGTTTTCATAACCAATATATATTAGTAAATTAAATTTTATTGCCATCTATCGTTAAAATTTTACACGAATAAATTTACAGGCAATGTGTTTCTTTTAAATATCATCAAATATTATCTCTACAGACCTCACTGCAATGTTATGAGTTATTGAATAGAGGGCTTGGCTCATCAGTAGTGAATCCTCTCAGCGGTTTCGCCAAATTAATCTCTAGACTGCTCTACTATTGTATTGGACTCGGCAGGGTATATAACAAATTGCAGTAAGGTCTGTAGAGATAATATTTGATGATATTTAAAAGAAACACATTGCCTGTAAATTTATTTGTGTAAAATTTTAACGATAGATGGCAATAAAATTTAATTTACTAATATATATTGGTTATGAAAACATATTTTGCGGTAGAGTTTTGCTCGATGCAATACCTTGAAATTGTATGTATGTACCTCTACAGACCTATAAGCTTATGTCCATAGTTCACTAAACACCCCTAAGCTGCCTTCCATAGAAAATGCAGGGTATATAACAAAACCAGTCCAATACAATAGTAGAGCGGTCTAGAGATTAATTTGGCGAAACCGCTGAGAGGGTTCACTACTGATGAGCCAAGCCCTCTCATTCAATAACTCATAACATTGCAGTAAGGTCTGTAGAGATAATATTTGATGATATTTAAAAGAAACACATTGCCTGTAAATTTATTTGTGTAAAATTTTATCGTTTGTTTATATAAAAAAATACATTGTATGTCATGATGATAACAAAAATAAAATTTTAAATCTATATTAATAAAATGCAAATTTCATAAGAGGACATCACTAAAAATTTTCGTTACAATGCATCAATTTCGACCAAATTTTCAACATTTATGTAAAACGAGATGGAGCAGGTTTTGCTTAACGTCAAAATATTTTTCCCTAACATTAACATGCGTAACTTCGCTGTTATCGATTAAATACAAAAAAATCAACAGAGTTAATTTTATTTATATATAAATACAAAATTAAATTTCAACAGAGTTAATATTTTTACATACTAGCTAATAATCTCAATCTAAAAATATAATATAAAAAGCCAACAATGAAGAGTGAATGTAAGATAAAAAGCCAACAATGAAGAGTAAATGTAATATAAAAAGCCAACAATGAAGAATGAATGTAAGATAAAAAGCCAACAATGAAGAGTGAATGTAATATAAAAAGCCAACAATGAAGAATGAATGTAAGATAAAAAGCCAACAATGAAGAGTGAATGTAAGATAAAAAGCCAACAATGAATAGTAAATGTAATATAAAAAGCCAACAATGAAGAATGAATGTAAGATAAAAAGCCAACAAAGAAGAGTAAATCTACTTATATAATTGCCTTATTCTGTCTGTGTGATGTTCACTGTGTGAAGTTCACAGATAGATTTTGGTCAGAATTTAATATAAAAAGCCAACAATGAAGAGTAAATATGATATAAAAAGCCAACAATGAAGAATGAATGTAAGATAAAAAGCCAACAATAAAGAGTAAATGTAATATAAAAAGCCAACAATGAAGAATAAATTTAAGATAAAAGCCAACAATGAAGAGTAAATATAATATAAAAAGCCAACAATGAAGAATAAAGGCAATGTGACACGGCAATGTGACACGGGAAAAAATGTTCACTAGATAAAACTATGATTTTCTAATGTAGAAAATTAGGAAAGACAAAATTCAGGATGACACGGCACACAGGGACCGGGAAAAAATGTTCACTTTATCGAGAGATTCAAATTTACGAGTTTCAAATTATCAAAATATACCTTTTTTTAAAAATAAGTTTTTAGAGAATTGTTTTAACAAATGTTCGCTAGACAAACCTTTACTCGGGTAAAACCCCGGGCGAAGCCGAGTACGTTTTATAAGTTTATAGAGAATTGTTTTAACAAATGTTCGTTAGACAAACATTCACTCGGGTAAAACCCGGGCGAAGCCGGGCACATCCGCTAGTCTATATTAATAAAATGCAAATTTCATAAGAGGACATCACTAAAAACTTTCGCTACAATGCATCAATTTCGACCAAATTTTAAACATTTATGTAAAACGAGATGGAGCAGGTTTTGCTTAACGTCAAAATATTTTCCCTAACATTAACATGCGTAACTTCGCTGTTATCGATTAAATACAAAAAAATCAACAGAGTTAATTTTATTTATATATAAATACAAAATTAAATTTCAACAGAGTTAATATTTTTACATACTAGCTAATAATCTCAATCTAAAAATATAATATAAAAAGCCAACAATGAAGAGTGAATGTAAGATAAAAAGCCAACAATGAAGAGTAAATGTAATATAAAAAGCCAACAATGAAGAATGAATGTAAGATAAAAGCCAACAATGAAGAGTGAATGTAATATAAAAAGCCAACAATGAAGAATGAATGTAAGATAAAAAGCCAACAAAGAAGAGTAAATCTACTTATATAATTGCCTTATTCTCTCTGTGTGAAGTTCACTGTGTGAAGTTCACAGATAGATTTTGGTCAGAATATAATATAAAAATCCAACAATGAAGAGTAAATATGATATAAAAAGCCAACAATGAAGAATGAATGTAAGATAAAAAGCCAACAATAAAGAGTAAATGTAATATAAAAAGCCAACAATGAAGAATAAATTTAAGATAAAAAGCCAACAATGAAGAGTAAATATAATATAAAAAGCCAACAATGAAGAATAAAGGCAATGTGACACGGCAATGTGACACGGGAAAAAATGTTCACTAGATAAAACTATGATTTTCTAATGTAGAAAATTAGGAAAGACAAAATTCAGGATGACACGGCACACAGGGACCGGGAAAAAATGTTCACTTTATAGAGAGATTCAAATTTACGAGTTTCAAATTATCAAAATATATCTTTTTTTTTTAATAAGTTTTTAGAGAATTGTTTTAACAAATGTTCGCTAGACAAACCTTTACTCGGGTAAAACCCCGGGCGAAGCCGAGTACGTTTTATAAGTTTATAGAGAATTGTTTTAACAAATGTTCGTTAGACAAACATTCACTCGGGTAAAACCCGGGCGAAGCCGGGCACATCCGCTAGTTAATATATATAATACATTGAGAAAAAAGAAATAATTAATTATCAAATTCACAAAAGTGACAATATCTTATTTAAAACTATCGGACGTACCCGGCTTCGCCCGGGTTTTACCCGAGTAAAGGTTTGTCTAACGAACATTTGTTAAAACAATTCTCTATACACTTATATAAAAAAAGATATATTTTGATAATTTGAAAATCATAAATTTGAATCTCTCGATAAAGTGAACATTTTTTCCCGGTCCCTGTGTGCCGTGTCATCCTGAATTTTGTCTTTCCTAATTTTCTACATTACAAAATCATCGTTTTATCTAGTGAACATTTTTTCCCGGTCCCTTGAAAAATACTCGATAAGTTGAATAAAATCAATATTAATTGGTTCCCTCGGTAATTGGAAGTTAAAGGAATAGTATCTTTTCCTTGGAATTGTATCATTATTCTTGTCTCAAATGAGATAATCTTACTTTTGAAAAATAATCTTTAAGATAATAAACTTAGTGATAATAAAACTTATAGATAAAAAAACGTGTTATCATCGTCGCAATGGTGGCGCTGCTTGCGAGTTAAATCTAAAAATCTGCAAATAACTCTAAGGATATTGAAGATATTCAATAAATTAATTTTCAGAAACCTTCCCAGTACTATACTAAATAACTTCCCAAAGTTTCATGGCGTTCCAATGAGTGGTTTGGTCAGGCATAAAGGACAGACACACACATACATCACACACACCATTTTTATATATATAGATTCATATACATTTTTGGGTTATATAAAAACAATATCTATGAAAATGACTTCAAATTTTCAACACACTCACTCGGCATGACAATGTAATTTTACGGAATTTTAAAAAAAAGGTGTCAATTATTAAAATAGAATTGCTTTTTTAAAAGGTATAAAAATTCGAATAAAAGGGCATTTACCAGGTTTTTAACCGCAATGTGTATGTATAAAATAAAATGCTGTTTTATAAGTTAAATATTATTCGATATAATTATCACAAAGCTATAACGCGCCATCTATACATATAAAATGAAAGGAATTAAAAGCACGAATGTTTCTTTTATTTGAATTAATTTTACTGTGCAATAAGCTTATGTCCATAGTTTTCTTGAAAACCATTTCTGAGATTCCATCCTTCAGTGCTGCATATATAAGCAGAATCGTCCAATACAGTATTAGAGCTCTGAGAAGCGGTCTGTTGGATTAAATTGGCGAAACCGCTGGGAGGGTTCACCACTGATGAGCCAAGCCCTCCCAATATATTTTTTCATTGCAGTAAGGGCAGTAGAAATTTGTATTATGTATAAAAGAAACATTCGTGCTTTTAATTCCTTTCATTTTATACGATATAATTATATTTAGACCTTGCTTTACCGAGTTTCTCCTATAGTGAATGTTTACCCTATAATAATGCTTTAACACATAGTATTTATGTGTATTCATTTAATTATCCTTCTAAGGTTAAATAATTTGAAAATCCCTTATACAGTTAAACCTGTCTATAGCGCCCTCTCTTGGGACTCACCAAAATAGGGTGCTATAGAGAGCGGCTGCTATAGACAGGTCACTTTTAATGTAAATTGCATCGTACTACGTATTTAAAATCGGGCGCTATAAAGAGGAAGGCGCTATTTAGAGGGGGCGCTATAGACAGGTTTAAGTGTATAAATATAAATCAAAGTATTGTCGGCTATGAACGTCCTCAATACGTGTAACTATTCTGGCTTAAATTTTAACAGTATATAGAATTAAAACTTGAAGATGTTATTGATGTAAATGGACTTAAAGTTACGCAGACTTATAAAAATAATTAAATTGTGTATATATTCATTTATTGGGTTTTGACTAAGACTAGAGTAAAAACATTCTGTCGAGAGATATGTAAATTTTGATTGTTTAATTTTTGGATTGAATTTGTTTTGTTAAATTGCTTTTAGGTAAATATTTTTAAAGCAAGTAAATAAACTTATTTTTTATTATAAAAAAAAAGTTATTGCCATCTTTTCAACCAATAAATAAATTAAGAAAACATACAAATACTAAAATTCTACATATTTTGAGTGAGAAAATGATGATAATACAAGGTGTGTCCAATAAATAATGAGACTGGTAAAAAAAAAAAGAAAAAATAGAATGATTTTTAAAATATTTATCAGTATTTTTCAAAATAGTCCCTCCCACATCTATACATGATTTCCATCTCTTCTCCCATGATTTAAAAGATTTATAAAAGGCATCTTTCGGGATGTTCTTCAAGACCTTTTTCGAATCCGCTATGATGGACTCTCTAGTGCCAAATCTCCTTCCTTTTAGAGCCATTTTGAGTTTTGGAAAGAGAAAACAATCATTTGGAGCCATGTCTGGGGAATAGGGAAGTTGTTGAAGTATTTGGATGCCGTGTTTAACCAAAAAAGTCGGTACAGATGTAGTGGTGTGTGTTGGTGCATTATCATGATGGATAATCCAATTTTTGGAACTCCACATTTCACTTCTTTTCAGACGAATTGATTCACGTATACGTCTCATAATGTTTAAATAAGACTCCTTATTGATTTTTCGACCTTCCTCTATATATTCATAATGCACAATTCCCTTTATGTCAAAGAACGTGACCAATAAGACTTTGTTTTTTGACTTGCAAAGTCGGGATTTCTTCGTTCTTGGTTCATCTTTTCCTTTCCACTCTATGGATTGGCGTTTTGTTTCCGGGTCATACCTGTAAACCCATGTCTTGTCTCCAGTATTACTTTTTCCTTCCAATTAGCGTTTTCTTCCATCATTTCAAGTTTTATTTTGGCAACTTCAACGCGATTCTCCTTTTGTTAGATTGTGAGCATTTTAGGGACAAATTTTGAAGGTGTCTTCTTTAACTGCAAATCTTGTTTAATTATCGATCCAATTAATGATTTTGATATCCCTATTTCTTTCTCAATGTCCCGTAACCCTATTCGTGGATTTTCTTTTATCAAATTTAAAATTTGGCTCACCTTTTCAGGGTTCCTATGCAGAATTGGACGCCCAACACGCTTCCCACTTTCACCGATTCCATTCCATTTTTAAATCGTGAAAACCATCTAAATGTGGTGGGCTTATTTACATTTCATTCTCAAATTCAGTCGAGCAGCATATGAAATAAAAAGGATTGAAAGGGAACCTTCACTTTTTTTCTATTAATATTTATACACAAAGTGAGTCATAAATATTTGCTTATTAAACAGATAAAGGTACGGATAAGTTTGCAGCTTGAAATATAGGCAATTCAAAACCTAATCAACTTAAACCAATACCTAATTTACATTTTTTGTGAAAGAAACATGGAGTATATCTATATTAACTAATTTTAGCACAGTACTTAATAAATTTCAAATTTTATTGGCTAAAAATGCAAAATTAAACTCTTCCAGATTTTTCACTATGTCCTGTTACTATTTCAGCCAGTTTAGGTAATTATTGAGGGCGTGTATAGCCGACAATCATATAGACAAATATATATTTATATTTTTCAATTAAAAAGGCATATATTGAATCAAAAAATAATTTATTTTACCAATATTTTGATCCAATATATGCCTTTTTAATTAAAGATCTATTCATAAATTGCTCTATTTTCAAAAAAAAAAAAAAATATATATATATATAGATGGAAAATGTGCCGGGAGGAAATTAATCCATAGAAGCAATGGGCGCTTCTCCCGTCAAAATAAACGTCAGAATCTGACGCCATCTATTGACCGTCGCCGCAACTAGCGGCCTCGGATAGGTGACAAAGCCACAACACCAACTTTGGCAAACTGATAAGCGTCCACCTAGAGACCATGGTTTCGGGCTAATGGCCCTCGTCAGTTTATGGCGGATTTGGCCCAGCCACATTGCCAGCTAAACACCTCTTTGGTAGATTGTGAGGATTCCATTAGATCCCGTGTGGATCTCATGGAATAAAGTCCGCCCTAGACTGACGAGGGCCATTAGCCCGAAACCATGGTCTCTAGGTGGACGCTTCTCAGTTTGCCAAAGTTGGTGTTGTGGCTTTGTCACCGACCCGAGGCTGCTAGTTGCGGCGACGGTCAATAGATGGCGTCAGATTCTGACGTTTATTTTGACGGGAGAAGCGCCCATTGCTTCTATATATATATGTTTCGAAAATAGAGCAATCCATATTTAATTTTAGATAATATATGTTTATATTAAAAATAAAAAAAGGGATATCCTGATCAGGAGCACATGTGCCTTTTAGAAGGCAGACCGCCATTTGGTGGAACAGAAATCAACTAATCATTGATTTAGCCTGTTCCCTATTTTTTATTTTTTCTGTTGTATTTTAATATATATATACATGTGTATATATATGTTTGTCGGCTATACACGTCCTCATCAAGTACCTAATATAGTATATAGTAATAGGTAACTAGCGGGTGTGCTGTATTACTAAACCTATTATACCAAGTGTAAAAAGATTGACAAGGTATCGACTTATATAATTGCCTTATTCTGTCTGTGTGAAGTTCACTGTCTGAAGTTCACGGATAGATTTTGGTCAGAGTCATCAATTCTGTCATCGTTTTAAAAAATTAAAATATAAAAAAAAAAATGCCGAAACCCGGGATCGAACCAGGGACCTTTAGATCTTCAGTCTAACGCTCTCCCAACTGAGCTATTTCGGCTTATTTTATTCATTTCTATAGAAGCTTCTATCTTTATAATTATGTATATTTTCAAAAGGTCAATTCACACCTCTTCGCTGGAGACCATGGGAATACTGACTAATTCATTATGCTAACATAATCATCATCATCTACTTATATAATTGCCTTATTCTGTCTGTGTGAAGTTCATTGTGTGAAGTTCACGGATAGATATTGGTCAGAATGGATAAAATAAAAAAAGTGTCAAGGGATGGGAATCGAACCCACGACCTTCCGCTTACTGGGCAGATGCCATGACCACTAGGCTACCCTGGACATATTTTTCCGTTCATAAAGTTAATATATGATGCCAATATATATAATAATTGTATAAACGAATGCAAGACAAAATCACCGCGAATGTTTCTTTTTTTTTAAGGCAATTTTTGTTTCGATTTTATTGAAAAACAAAACGATATGGTGCCTTTAAAAAATGATCTTTATTACTATGCAGTTTTCTATTTAGTCAATATACCTAAGTTCATGTTGCAAATGTAATTATCTCTATCGATTTAGTAGGTGAAATGCAAAAAAAAAAAATCGACATGATGAAATCTTTATGAAAATTCACATTTTTATTTTTATATTTTCAAGACACACACAGTTTGGGGCGGGACGTTAAACAAGAGAGACATCCACGGCGCCAATTTATAATTGTAACGAATAGTATTTTAATTAAAACATTTTAAAAACACACAGTTTGGAACGGAACGTTTCACAAGAGTGACATCCAAGGCGCCAATTTATAATTGTAACGAATAGTATTTGAATTAAAACGTTTTTAAAATATATACGCACTCGGGTAAAACCCGGGCGTTGCCCGGGCCATTCGTCTAGTGTAATTTATAAATGAATTATATACTACTGAAAGAAGAACAAGTGCAAAATAGACAAGAAATTCAAAATGGGCGGCCAGGATTAATACAAAATTTGTTATAGATATCTAGTAACTATCTTTCTTTTGATGCTGTGAAGTTTGTTGGATTCTATTGCTTCCAACACCAATCTTTAATTCAGGTTGGAATATGTTCATAGTGGGTTTTATAATTGTTAAAATTGTAAGAGAGTGGCCTGTTGTATATATATAGAAGTATGCTGAAATATTAATTACCGGGAATCTCTGTTTCTAACATTTCTATAGCGTTCAGATATTCGGATTCCTACAGATCTACCCGTCTGTCCACAACGTAACCTGCCACTATGGTCGTCAGGATTCTACCTGTTCCAAAATATCTTTATTTGAGCACCCTAGCTTATGATATTCACAATGAGAATAATATGTACAAGTTTTTCACATATAAAAAAGAAGTGTCCAATGAGGGATTCGATCCTGATTCATGGCTGTCGGGAATCTATGGTTTATAACGTTTGTTCACCGAAGGTTTTGTTTGTAGGATTCTAATAATGATCAAATTGTTCTATAGAAAAGATAAAATTTGAAAAATTGTAATTTAAAAATGGCTACTGATTTTTTCGAAATAAAATTTGCGACAAAGGGTGAAAATTTAATTATTTAGTTGATTATTCAAAACGGCATGCTTTGTATTGTTGAAAATTTGAATTACAGTTAAACCTGTCTATAGCGCCCCCTCTAAATAGCGACTCCCTCTCTATAGAGCCCGATTTTAAATACGTAGTACGATGCGGTTTACATTAAAAGTGACCTGTCTATAGCACCCTCTCTCTTTAGCACCCTATTTTAGTGAGTCCCAAGAGGGGGCGCTATAGAAAGATTTTACTGTATATGGGATATTTGTATAATTTTAATACTCGTATGCAGTATTACCTCTTTTATGGGGTTTCAAGGGATTACCATAAATCTGTATTACGATTATATTTGAAATTTTGATTAGCAGTTTTGAGAACATAATTGTACTTTATGAATGAGTCGTAGGGCAAATACTATTCGAATTATTCAATTTCATAAAATAGATTAGATTTTATGGAATGGAAAGACAGGAAAAATCCGAATTATTGTAAATTAAGCATTAGAGAATACACTGTAGTATGAAATTTGCACTATTTGAATTTCAAAGTTAGTACTACAGTTTTTTTTTTTCTTTTATTATCGGAGTTAAGCTGAGGGGGGCTCAGCTGGCCCGGCTGATAGTACCCTGTAAGGGCTCCTGATCCAGGTATACAGGATGAGACTAAAAGAGCGGATAAGAAAGAAGAAAAAGCTTGTATAAATCAGAAATTTTCTTTGCAATAAGACATTATTATAAAAAGAAGTTACAGCATTAATAAGAAGGTGTCATAATATTTATAAACCATGTTTTAAAGTTGATTTAAAGTAATGTTAATAAAGTAGGCGTTAAAAATTATAAAATTATAGAATAATATTTAATGCCTAGCCAAATGCTTTATTTTTATTTCTACTGATGAAGACAAAATATTTTTAAAACTTTACACAAATAAATTTACTGGCAATGTGTTTCTTTTAAATATCATCAAATATTATCTCTACAGACCTTACTGCAATGATATGAGTTATTGAATGAGAGGGCTTGGCTCATCAGTAGTGAACCCTCTCAGCGGTTTCGCCAAATTAATCTCTAGACCGCTCTACTATTATATTGGACTGGTTTTGTTATATACCCTGCATTTTCTATGGAAGGCAGCTTAGGGGTGTTTAGTGAACTATGGACATAAGCTTATAGGTCTGTAGAGGTGCATACATATAATTTTCACTACTGATGAGCCAAGCCCTCTCATTCAATAACTCATATCATTGCAGTAAGGTCTGTAGAGATAATATTTGATGATATTTAAAAGAAACACATTGACAGTAAATTTATTTGTGTAAAGTTTTAACGATAGATGGCAATACAATTTAATTTACAAAATATTTTTGCTTAAACATTGATAAAATAAAACTTTAACTGGTTGAAGTGTCTATTTTTCAAAATAAAAATAGTTTTTTTGTATGAAACCTACATTATATAGGACGTAGGTTACCGCTGTGTAACTATAGAATCAAATTAATAAATTATGCTGGGACCCCAATATTTTAAACATTGTATTGATAATTCTCCAATTTGTTTCTAGGATATATACTTTAGGTCTCACACAACACATAGGTAAATTATAAAGCGTATAATTGAGCTAAAGATAGGATTTTTATTTGTGAAAATAAAAACACACACAAAAAAAAAACTTTTATTTTTATTATAATCGAAGTAAATATTGGATATTTTTAAGTGAAAATTCATTGATTTATGGATGATTTTTCAAAACCTTTCAATCATTTCTCATTCACAGCCTTGTTGATATATTTATAAAATATTTAATTTCAGAAAATATCAATATGAAATTCCGTTTTCTTCAATAATAAAAGAAAAATAATATAGCCTATCAATAAGGGAGAAAATATTCATTATGCTTGTGGGATGGTTGCATGCGTGTTGGTGTGGCTTGTGGAAAGGCCGCTGATAAAATTATAATTAAAATTGATTTATTTAAAGCCAGAAATATATAAAGAGAAAATAAGTAACGGCCGTTGAAAGCAAGCCTTGTTGTTTACGACGTGAGTAGCCAGCCAAAAGTCCCGGATGACGCCCCGCACGCATGCGTAGTGTGTTCTCCCAGCCGACGCTTGCCGAGGCGTAGTTGGGTATCCACTCTACCGCCCGTATGTGTTTTGAAGCTTTGTCCCAGTTCGCGCTCGCTGGAGCAAAGTGTGGTCGCCATATGCTCATTAGCGTCATATTCAGGCGGCCTATATTCATTTTGCTGATGAAAAAAAAAACCTTCTTGAACAATATAAATAGAAATCAATTCTGACATACACATCTTAGTTTGCATTATGTAAAACTGATCCTCATATATTACCAGTTAAAAAGATGGAGTTTTAATACATAAAAATTCTTATAAAGTCTTTTATTTCAAAATGTATGTATATAGGCATATTGCAAATCAAGAGAAAGAACGTCACAGATATGATTAAGAATAACAAAATAATAGAAAAAATAAAAAATAATAAAAGGATCAGGTGTTGATATTAAAAATAAGAAAGGCATATCCTGAACAGGTGCACATGTGCTTTTCAGAATGCAGAGCGCCATCTGGTGGAACAGAAATCAACTAAACATTGATTTAGCCTGTTCCCTAATATTTGGTCATTTATCAAGAAATTGGGTAGGTCAAATATCAGGGAACAGGCAGGATCAATCTTTAGTTGATTTCTGTTATACCAGATGGCGCTCTGCCTTCTGAAAAGCACATGTGCTCCTGGTCAGGACATGCCTTTATTATTTATAATTCAGAATATAAAAAGCGCAATCAAATTCCTCAATTATCTTTATAATCCTATTAATGAGCTTCGTTTTATCATATAATGAGATGATTCAAATCATTATAACTTTGAAAACGTTGGTCATATCGAACATCTGTTCTAATGTATATATGGCGCCATTTCAACTTGGGGGATTTTATCACTGTCCCTAATAGATATCATTATTATAATTCATGAACCCCCCCAAATTTTAGTGACGTGAGTCACATAAAAAAATACATATAAATATCGAGCCATTTACTTCAGCCTTATTCAAGCAAACAAACTTAATGATCTTACTCTGAAAAATTGAAGCAACAATAAAAATCATATTCATATTATTGAAGGTTTTCTCTCAGAAAAGTGATATACAATTTCAAGAGCCTTCAGTCGTAACCATGCTGGCCATCCAGCTTTTATATTCAGCAATGTGCTTAAAGAAACAAAATGAATAATCGAAATAATCATCATCCAACATAAAAAATGATGCATATTCTCAAAGGTGCCTTAAAAGATCCAAGTAAAAATACAAGGGCATTTATCTAGCCATAAGGGCGACATCAGGCCATTAATTTCAACTTTATTTAAACAATTACATGAAGTTCTTGTGTGCATCGATAAATTAATTGAACATAAAATAAAATGCGTTATATATCCTAAAAATGCATGTAGAAAAGCACTGGTACCATAAAGTCATTAACCTCAGCATTGTTTTAAACAAACGACATAAGACTTTTGCATCTTCAAATTTATCGAACATTATCGAATAATAGGCATTTTTATGAAGCTTCACTTTATCTATGACATGTCCTTTCTAGTAACCTAGGACCGAGAAGCGTGAACTGGGTCCAGTTTCACCCCTCCTCTAAAAAAGTTCCAAACCTCGCCTTTCCTAACTGGAAACCATTGTCATCAATCTGTGACATTGGTCTTATCAAAAGAGTTATCAACCTGAGCAGGTTGTTTAACCCCTGAACTTCCCCCTGTAACCCGACGACCTGCAATGGCTATGCGGATATGAACAAGGGCGTAAAAATGACAAAAATCTATATAAAGAATAAATATTGAATAAATATGAAATATATATATATATATATAAGAATGTTTGATTATATATAGATTTTCCAATCCATTTAAAAAAGTAAATATAAACTATTTACAAATAATAAAAATGGAACTCGAAGCAAGATTACCTGAAAAAAAATATGAAGTTTATACTGCGGTAGTCCGCTATGGTGAGGAGATAGGCCTGTAACCGCCGATCCTAGAACTGCCGTGGGACTTGGGATCCAAGTAAATACTGCGCAACGTTGAAGGAGGCCCCGCGGAGTTGGGAGGTTTCGTAGACTTTCTTGAAAGCGTCGACGAAGACGTCCTCGAAGGGCAAGTCGTCCCACCCGGGGGCCTTTCCGTGCGGCAGGCGGTGGCGATTTCTCCCGCGGGATCTCGGAAGAGAATTATCTTCTTCGAGGATGGGGGAGGGTGAGGAGTCGTCGTCCCCCGAATGAACTTAACGGCGACGTTGGGGTCGCGCGACAGGCTGGCGAAGCGGCGCTGGAAGATAGAGAAGACCCTGCGTCGCAACTCAGTGCACTCGATTATGTTGCCTGCTTCGTCGAGGAAGCGCGCGCCCGAGGTCGGGTAGTGATGGGCAGTCTGCTTCTGTCGAAGCAGCTTCGAGACTGGCCTGCAGGAACCGCCTGGTCCGCACGTTCTGATCATCGTCAGCGCCGGGATGGGAATGGGATGCTACACCTCGACTAATTGCCATTTGAAACGTGGTATTATAGTCCTACTCATAAGGCCGCACCAAGCAGTCCGATAAAAATGCACTGTGGCAATTTGTTTTTTAAATTATCCCTACTACACGTGGTACAGGCCATGATAATCATGATGAGTGGAAGTTGGCGACGGCTTTTACTGTAAATGCACATGTGAAAAGTAGTTTGACTTTGCACTTACAAATGTACCAGCGCCCCGTTTGGTTACTTGCACTCGCTGGTGGGGTTGTATCCTTGCAAGAATCGGGGTCTATTGGAGAAAAAAAAAGTGCTCAATGCGGGATTCGATCCCGGGTTGTAGGGGTCGAAAACCAACGGTTTAGACCACCCTTCCACCCGGGTCCAGGGAGGAAGAGAGTTTTAAAAAGTCTCCCAGGTAGAAGAGAATTCAAGTTAAAAAAAAAAATAATAATTTAAAAATAGGAAAGATACAGCGGCAGAAAAGATTCGGGATGGGATGGGAAGGGATTTGATGGGACGTTGAGGGATCTAACCTCCGCCAGGAGCTCAGCTTTGCCTGAAGACCAGCCGCTTCACAGGTCTCAACCGGTCTTATGGCGCTTCAAAGATTCAAAAATTCTAAATGTGATATATATTGAAAGTTAACCAATACTAACTCGCTTCCGTCCTTCAATGTGACATTATTTTTCATCATCATTCCTTAGGACATTTGCTGCTAAATAAATCTCTTCAAAACTTTAAATAAGGTTTTTCAAGATGGATTTTCAGATATATATATATTTTAATTATTCTTTGATGTTAGTTTTGAATTTTTGCCGATTAACATATTTTAAACAACGCCAAAACAAACTAAAACTAAAGGAGTTCAGGCTAAGCATGATCAATCCATATATGGAGTTTTTTAATTGAACAGGAATCGCTATACGATTTTTAGAAACAAAAAATCAAACCTTTTGAAGAGAAGTATATTTTTAATATCGCGTGCTTTTATTATATCTCTTAATATATCGTAATTCATGAATACATTGGATATGAAGAGATTACTGAAAAACCTATTTTTGGTTCTTTTGCTTGGAGAAACAGATAATAGAAATTCTCTTGGGCGACTTCTCCTTGTCTCAATCCGATAGTCAACAAATATATAACTGGATGAATACAATGACGTTTGATCAAGGTGTTTGGTTTATATAAATTCTACAAGGCCGCAGTCTCCGTTCGGAGGAGATTAATTAGAATCGCCGAATGGTGTGGTCCATTTGGATGAGGAAAGCGAAGACTAAAACGTGGCTGATTCCACACTCGCCTTTTCAGTTATACGCTAACCTATTCAGGGTGGAATCTGTGGCCACTGGACATACGTCGTAACTGGAGTATAGAAGCTCCATCTATACTTCCTTCCTATGGTGAATCTGTATAAAACCAGTGGTCTAAATAAGCTGTATTTATGTATTATATAAAAATGTTATTTTATTTAAAAATTATAAATTCCAGATCAAATTACTCTGCAAATCCACCGCGAGATGTCGCGGCTTTCCCTATATAAAACTATTGTTGTTGTTTCCCGTTGGCCGGCTCAAATCTTTCTGTAGATATGTAAATAAGCCTTTTGTTTTCTTTATTCTTCACGCCTTATTTCGGGTAGTACTTTATCAAATTATGTGTTTTATAATCCATAAGTTCAATTAAATCTAATTCTGATCTAAACTATTTTTATTAACATTACCACGACTGCGATATCACAAACATGTAACCTCAATAGACACTAACAAGTAATAATTCTATATCTCCTAAATATATCTCAAAAATATTTTTTATTACATATATATACTGAAAGGGTATATCAACAGATTTTAAGAGTGTAAAGCTCAACTAGCTAAATATTGACTTTGCTTAGAATATTATTAATGAAACTGATTCCAATAATTATTAATTAAACATTATATTAATTGATTTACAAGAGAGAAAACAAAAATATAAAAGGGAAACTAATATTGAACAAAGGAACTTTTTTTCTTTTGTTTTGGTTAGAGCCTATTTACCTGTGAGCTTACACACACTATGTGGTAACAAATAATTAATATATATACAACACACGCTCCCCTGTGTGTAAGACTTAATCAGCAAGTCCAAGGCTATCTGCACATTTACGTAGTTTGTCCTTATAGTCCACACCATATATTTGCACCCAATAGCAACCGGTCTGGCCGTTCTTTTATATATGCCGTCATTTGATGTTTTCTTCGTACTGTAGACCCATTTACTATTGATGACTTTCATGCCATTTTCCCTTGGTACTAGTGTCCATACTTTATGTTTCTCTATCTCACTGAGCTCTTCTTCCATTGCTTTGTGCCATTCATTTCTTTCTCCACTATCCATTGCTTCTTTAAAGTTCTCCGGGATATAATGATCTATTTCCATAATTAAGTTTGCATCATTCCTATCCTTTATTCTTTGTGAGCGTCGAACTCCTTCTTCAATCAATTTCCTATCTTGTTCTTCAAGTCTTGCTTTGTGCCGTTCTTCTAAGATGCTCTTTGTTTCTCCTTTCTTTCTTCCTCCTTTTGAGCATCTTTCCTCTATTGGTTCAGTTTGTGTTGAGTCATTTTCACAGTCACCACCTAGTTTTACTGAAGTATCCTCCTGAGACTTCATTTTACTCTCTGTGACAGGATTGTCTTCTTTCAAGATAAGAAAGTCTTCAACTATTTATTCACAATTTCCTTTATAGGTCAAATTATCACAATTAGTATCTTCCTGAATATCATTTGCATAATCAATTCCTCTCTTATCTTCACTAAATTTTACTGATCTAACTTCATGGATTCTCTTTGTCATTATATCATATATTCTGTAGGCTTTTATTTTAATGGAATAACCAATAAATATTCCCTTTCTACCCTTTGGTGAAAACTTGTTTCTTCTTGGTTTGCTCTCAAGCCAATGTGTCAAACATCCAAATATTCGAATGTGTTTGACCGATGGTTTCCTGCCATTCCATATCTGCAAGGGTGTATGGTGCTTGATAGACCTGTGGGTTGTACAATTCTTAATGTATATAGCTGTAGAAATTGCCTCTGCACAAAACCTCATGGGTAATTTTGAGTCAATTAGTAAGGTTCTCGCTGTATCTATAAGAGTCCTATTCACTCTCTCTGCGACTCCATTACTTTGTGGTGAGTATGTTGTGGTAAGTTGGTGATGGATCCCACTTCTCTTGAAAAATCCTTCAAATCTAGAGTTACAAAATTCAGTTCCATTGTCGGTTCTTACATCTTTTATTCTAAGACTTAATTCGTTTTCGGCTCTTGCTTTAAATTCTTTAAATCTCTCGAAGGTCTCATCTTTTGATCTCAGGAAATATACAAAGATTCTTCTACTGTAATAATCTACTATAACAAGAAAATAATTAGATCCTCATACAGATTGACATGGCATTGGTCCACATAAATCCATATGAATCAACTGCAGGGGCTTAACTGTATAATTTTCCGTAATATTATATGGCTTCTGAACCAGTTTTCCCATTATGCGTGCTTCGCACTCTGGTAACCTTTCAAATTTTAGATCCAATCCTCTTACAATGTGTCCTTGAATCATTTTTTTCATGTATTCTTCATTTATATGGTTTAATCTTTTATGCCATAAACTTATATTGCTATTTTTATTTGATAAATGTGTATTTATAGCCATGACATTTTCATTTTTTTTATATTGGTACATTTCTTAGTTTTGTTTACATCATAAACATTCTATCTTTAATATATGCTTCAGCAACTAAATCATTCCCTTCATTATAAATTTTTGCTCCTTCCTTATTGAAAATAACTGAATTTCCTTTGTTGACTAATTCGTATACTGACAAGAAATTATTCCTTAAATTTGGTACATGTAAGATGTCTTTGATGCGAATATTTTCTTGGCCTTCACTTGTGCATATAGTAAGTCTCATATCTCCTTTGGCCGTGGCTTGGGTAGTTTTGCCCTTCTCAGCTAGGTTGATTTGACTTTCATAATCTACCACATTTTCCATCAAAGTTAGGTTTGGGGTTAAATGTGCGGTGCATCCTGAATCTATACACCATATTTGCCTATCATTTCTCTCATCTGGTGAATCTTCAAATTCTTTTACATATGTTTCAAATGCTTGCTCATTAATTCCACTTTTCATAGTATCCATTAGGATATTTGAATGTTCCCTACTGTATCTGTGATTTCTATAATCAGGAGTCCATTTCTTTTGATATCCTTGTTTCTGTTTATCTCGAAACCAGCAATCATTAGCTAGCATTAAATAAGTGGAACATGAGTCCAGACCAGAACTGCGACTGTGGACAAATACAAACAATGCACCATATCCTAAGGGACTGTCCTCGAAGATTCTTCCAGGGAACACTTGGGGATATCCACCGGTGCACAGAGGAGGCCCTGGAGTGGATTCGTCACCTCGACATTCCACTCTAGAGAAACTTGCCAACATTGTTGTATTGTGCTGTAAAAAACAATATCATACGCAATAAATAAATTAGCTAGATGTCCCATTTTATTACAAACAAAACATATTTTTGGCTGAAATTGTTTAACTTTTCTATTTTTAATTCTGTATGCTTGTTCATGCCCATTCTCAACCGATTGATTTAATCTCATATTTCTTCTTGACTCTTCTTCTCTTAGAGTTTGTTGAATCTCTTCGATCGTTGCCTCTCTCTTAGATCGTAAGACAATAGCAATAATTTCATACCTTGGATGTATGCCTCTGACAATAAGAAATGAAAGTTATTTTGAGGTAAATTGATGCCCTAATGATGAACTTCTAGCAGCAATATTTTTTGCCCTTGTTATATATTCATCTACAGTTTCATTATCTTTCATTTTAATGTTCTTTAATTCTAAGCCTATATCAATAATTTTATCTTCCAAATTGCCTGTGTATGTTTTTCTCAGTGAATCCCATAATTTCTTAGAATTATTTTCTCCTATCAACATTCCAGCTTGTTCATTAATAATGTTGTGATGATTATCCCAAAAGCTTCATCATTTTTATCACTCCAAATCTCCCAAGAACTTTTGTCTTCCATATCAGGTTCTGGATCGGAAATTACACATTTAAATAATTTTCTTCCTCTCAGAACTGCGCCGATTTTCAACGCCCATATTTGATAATTAGTTCCTGTTAATGGTTCAATTTTTGTTTGGGATAAAAAATTATATTCAGCCATTTTCCCCTTTTGAGCTAATATAAACAACAAATATATATTTTAAATTTATTTAAATATTGGGTAGCTTTTAAACATGCAATATATAGATATAATTTAACTTAATCTATATAAATACTGTAGCGTAGCAGAAAGGTAGAGTCGGTGATCCGCAAACGAAGAACGTTATTTTATTAACCGAAAAATATATGCCTTAATGAATACACGCCAAAGTATATATAGGAATCAAAAATACAACAAACACCTATGCAAAAATCAGGCATTAAAAATAAATTAAAATATTTACATAAAAATGATAAAACTAATTACTCGCTACATAGCCCCCCTCTCAAAGGACATCGACCCGATGTTCAGCAGGAGACCTGCGCCTCCAGTCTACGAGCTCGCGACCGCGTAATAGGGCCAGGGATATCCAGGTCTCTTGGTCTGGGGACCTCCTCCTGGGCCAAGGGTGGTTGCCTCCCCTCCACTGAAACTTCTTCCCCTTGAGGACTTGATAAGTTGTCCTCCATGTCCTCCTCCAGGTGGTCCTCCCGCTTCTCTGGATCTAAATAGGGCTTCATCCTGCAGATGTGAACTATGTCCTTTGTTTTACGACGACCATGCTGGTCTCCGAATGTCTCCACTTCATATGTCACATCGGATATTTTTCTTGTCACCCTATACGGGCCGAAATAACGTCGCATTAGTTTTTCAGACAAACCCACCTTGCGCACAGGGATATAGATACAAACGAGATCTCCGCAGACGGCGTTCTCATCTCTGCAGACTGCGATTACATCCCCGAAGAAGGCGCCCCCATCTCCGTCGACGGCGTTTCCCCCTCTGCAGACGACGTTCCCATCTCCGCAGACGGCGATTCTCTGCAGGCGGCAATCTCTGCAGGCGGCAATCTCTGCAGGCGGCAATTTCTGCAGGCGGCAATTTCTGCAGACGGCAAATTCCGCAGACAGCAATCTCTGCAGGCGGCAATCTCTGCAGGCGGCAATTTCTGCAGGCGGCAATTTCTACAGACGGCAATCTCTGCAGACGGCAATTTCCGCGGAAGACGGTATCAACTCCGCAAAAGACGGCCTCACCCTCGCAGAAGACGGTCCCACCCTCGCAGAAGACGGTCTCACCTTCGCAGAAAGAGAGAGAGACCAGAAAGTTGCTTCAAGTCTTGTAAGCGAAGGCCTCCTCCCATCAAGTCATCGATGAGGGCATCGGTACCCAGCATCTCCACCAGTTGTAGCGTAGCAGAAAGGTAGAGTCGGTGATCCGCAAACGAAGAACGTTATTTTATTAACCGAAAAATATATGCCTTAATGAATACACGCCAAAGTATATATAGGAATCAAAAATACAACAAACACCTATGCAAAAATCAGGCATTAAAAATAAATTAAAATATTTACATAAAAATGATAAAACTAATTACTCGCTACAATACCTTTAATATTCTTAGAAGTGCTTCAGTTTACCGATCAGAATAAACTTCTTGCTTAATCTTCAGATTAAATATTTTCGTTTTGAGCTTTATATCAAATAACCACGCTCTGCTGCCAATTGTTGTCTTTGCTTAGAATTATTAATGAAACTGATTCCAATAATTATTAATTAAACATTATATTTATTGATTTACAAGAGAGAGAACAAAAATATAAAAGGGAAACTAATATTGAACAAAGGAACTTTTTTCTTCTGTTTTGGTTAGCGCCTATTTACCTGTGAGCTTACACACACTCTGTGGTAACAATTAATTAATATATATATACAACACTAAACTAAATATAATTTTATTAATTTTGAAAGTTTATATATACTGTTAATTTTATTCTGCTTACTCCACCAACGGATATGTCCTGATTAATAAAAAAATATTTTTTTATATTTTTACATATACACAGTATAACGAAAGAAAGATATTTTATAGGTCTTTTATTATATACACACATTTGAAAACAAAATCACTTTTACATATAATAAGATAAATAGTAACAAATACGTTCGGTAGATGGCGTAGTGAGTCAGGGAATGTTTAAATCTATCGTCGTGTAAGAATTTATAGTTTCATCAATCTTCTGTGTTGAATAAGTACTGATGCTAACTCTGGACCTCGCGATTTCTTGATATTTATTTTTTAAACAATATTTCCAACATATTTTATTATGATGCATTGGCGCGCCATCTGTTATCAAAATTCGAAACTATTATAGACACGCATGATTCTTAAAAAAAAAAAAATTTACTGCTCTTACTGCAATGGAAAAAATGAAGGAAGGGCCTGGCTTATCAGTGGTAAACCCTCCCAGCGGTTTCGCCAGTTTAATCTACCATACCGCTGTTATATTGTATTTTTCTATCTTCCTTTTATAGTGATACTGATGCTAGACTCTTGCAATGGATATTTTAGAAGAACTATGCACATAAGATTTGAGGACAGCAGAATTACATACATTTATAAATATATAAAATGCTTCGAGCAATCGCTCTTCCGCAAATATCAATTTGTTTAATAACAATTATACTATGATGCATTATGACATATTTTATGTCTATAAAAACGTTTTTTTATTATTTATTTATTTATTTATGCTTATGAGGTGATACAGCAGCGTATTTACAATTAGAGAGGAGACAAAATGAATTAAATCTAGAAAAAAGAAGTGAGGACATATCGGTCATTAAAGTCTGAGAGGCAAGGCCTTCAGCCAGTTCAGGGCTTCAGGTGTATCGTTCCTAATAATAATGTGTTTTTCTTTATCTGAACGTACATCACCATCTGGAAATAAATCATTCAATAGACTCTTCTCATTATATCTTTCTTTAAAGTGTCTGGTCTTGGATTATTCGGTCGTACCATACAGGATGTCGAGAGTTGAAATCACCACAGAGGATTATTGGCTGTAGCTTGAAGCTTTCCAAAAGTTCTTTAATTAATTATGGTGAGTATTTTCTAAGTTTTGTAGAGTGAATGTAGAAATTTGAAACGATAATATTTGACTTCTCTGAATGTATATAAATAGTTGTAGAAAAATAATTAGTGAATCTATCAATTGTCGTATATTTAATGCTACTGTTAAGAATAATCGTTGCTGTGTAGACTGTTTTATATGTTTTAGAGTAAACAATTTGTGAGGAATTATTGAGGAATATATCTGGAGGGTTGGACTCGACAAAGTCTCGAAGTTCATCTAATGCTATGATGACATTTCACCTTATATTTTGTTGAATGAATTTTATTCTTTGTTTAGTTACCATCATTGTTTTTTTTTCTTCCTCCGTTATCTTCTTTTCTCCTTTTTCTTTATTACATTTGTGATGGAGTATATATTTGTTCGTTTGTAGGAAAAAACACCGTTCTTTGTATAACTCTTTCAAATTGAATTTTGTATAGAGGATAATAACTAGGATTCAATTTAAGGGTTAGTAGACAGTTTTTGTTTATTTGGATGTTTTAAGCAATTGAGGCATTTTTCTATTCCGGATCACTCGTATATTCGTCCGAATAGGTTTAAAGATATGACTTAACAGGTATTATCTTTGAAATATGATAAATATTCATGTTTTATTTTTGTTTATTTTCAAAATTTTATTTCAATACACAAAACGCGATATCCTGGTTAGAGATAATTGCGTCGATTTACATTTTTAAACAGAAATAGTTATAAACATGTTATAAAAGAAAAAATAATTTAAAAAAAGAATATATATATATATATATATATATATATATATATATATATATATATGTTAGAAAACTGATCCTTTCAGATTTAAAGATAACCATAAATATATTTACAAAAATGGTTGAATATGTGGCAATTCTCTCTGGTATTTACAAATTGATATAGATCTGCAATATTATTTACTGTCTGTTGTCTAGCACTAAAGAAAAGTGGACATTCCAACAGTAGGTGTTTCGAGTCCTGGATTTCCTTGCCACAGTGACAGCTAGTATATATTTACGTTTGATTGAAATAGAATGCAGAGAAGGCACTGTACAAGATGAAACCAAACAAAACTCCCAGTTATATTTTCACATGCTTTTCTTCTGCCACAGACAGTCGATCACCTTCTCTTCATCTGTCTAGCCTTCCTAAGACATAGGATACAAACAGCTATCATGCTTGGATTGATCCACCTCAATCCTAGATCTATGGCCAGCCTATCAGACTCAACCTCAGCATGGAAATTTCTGGTCAACTGGTTTAACTCAGCAATCAAAACAGGACGCGAGTAAAAGCGCTCAACACTAGTCCATACTAGTGAACTGGACTCCCCGGGTAGTTGACGTTCTGCGCTTCAGGAACCTGGGTTATAAATCTCTCTCTTTCTGCTGTTGCAGTTTGGTATTCTTGACGAAGGTAACGGAATTCCTATTGATCCTACGGGGCTGCCCATGGGTTATATAGATATCTACATATAGTATAGTGTTTAGTATCTTCGTAGGAAAAATAGCTAAAAAAAATTATTTTTAAAACTCGTGTTTGTTCATTATATACAAGTGTATAATCCAGATACATGCACGTGGACAAACAGGAAATTCTGTAAAATATTGAAGTTCATGATCAAATATTTAAACTATTAAATTTTATTATTCTATTTTTGTATATATATTTCATCAAAAATATCACCAAAGAGATTACGACGAACCACCGCTTAGCTGCCACTTGTAAAGATAACATACATTAGTTTTATCTTATTGAGCCTAACCTTTTTCACCAAGATGCTGTCGAAAAGAAGCGCGCCTCGTCAATCCGAAGATCATCGAGGTAGCCAAGATTATCTCAAGAACGAAGTCCTGGATCAGACTTTGGTCCTACAGGAACAATAAAACTCCCCTCAATAAACCTGTTCCCTCAGGTAAAATTGGCCAAACAGTTAGTCTTCACCCCACAGGGAGAAGTCTTCAAATCTTGCCACTGCAATTAGCCGAGGGGGAATCCCTGGGGCCATTGAGTATTGGCAGCTGAGCTCAACTTACGGCGGCTCCATCTAGCCGCTTTATCCCATTCCTGTTAGGTGAGAGCTGGAGTTGGGGAATACATTGGCTAGGTAGTTAATACATGAGATGTGTAATTTTCTCACTCTCTAGTTTTTTAAATTTTATTTAAAGATTTTATAGTAACAAAATGCATAGTGCGATTTTACTTTGTGAGTATATATTAACGATTCAAGTTAATTTTATGAAGTTTTAAGAAATTTAAACTATTTTGATGCGTATGATTTTTTATAATAAAAAAATATATTTTCCTTACTGCAATGATAAATTAATAAAAGAGCCTGGTATAAATATAATAATATGCTTTGAGCAATTGATCATTCGAAGATAGTAAAAGTTTTCTTTTTTTTAGAACGATAAAAAACATACATGTAAAATATAGTTTAATGTCTTATAACAGATGGGACGCTAATGTATTATGTAAATATATATTTATTTATTGTTTTTTTTTTTTTTTTTGATGAGGCAAAACACGTTGTAACCCAATTCTATTTCGATTATGATAAGGGTTTATGACATACACACAAAACCTTTATTAAGACCCCATTGGTCTCACACAGGTTCTCCAGAGTGTAGACAACAATGATCAGGATGAGTGGAGTTTTATATGTACAATATTGAATGAAAGGCAGTGAAAAGCATGGTCTAATAAAAGAAGAAAAAAAATTTTGAAGATTAATTATCATTATTATAATGGAAAGAATAATTTATCAGATCCGCTTTTTTCATAACTCTTCTGAAGAAATTATATACAGATAAAGCAATATATCAGACTTGATAGAAGAGAGGTGAAGATCTCAGAAACAAGAGTTTCTCTCTCCGTCTTCAGAGATATACATTCAAATATATGGTGTTCTGGCTTGATTTTATTTGTGCATAGTAGGCACTTTAGTTCTTCTGCTTTCATATTTTTCACCTGGCTTTCTCGATGAGAAACAAACAGTATTCTTAGTTTACCTATTAGGCGCTTAGTTGACAGTGGCAGATCTGTAAGTAGGTAATTTTCCGTGGCTACTGATTTTTGTAGGTATTTATAATGGGGATACATCGTTGAATTGACAATTCGTACTTGATCTGATTGGCTAACGGATTGTGTAAATGTCCTCGAGAGCCAGTTCGAGTATCTAAGTCACCTACTATTGCCATTTTATAACCTTCGGTTAATCAGAGTTCAACATATTTAAATAAATTATTAAGATTTAATGATTGATGTTCATTTGGAGGAATGTATGCAAATATTAGACAAATTTTCATATCTAAATATATATTTTTAAGAATAATGCTACCCAGTATTTCCCTATATCCACCTTAGAAGCATTTTCTGTTGTGTACAGTTGATCCCTACTATGATTCTGCCTGGCGCACCTTCCTTGTCTTGAAGTTCTGGTGGCGAGTGATTCGTATAGATGGAATTCCTTCAGTTTATTTTTCAAGTGATGGTCGCACCAGGTTTCAATTAGGGCAAAAATATCGTATTTCTGGAGATAGTTGTAAAGGGGGTAAACTGAGTTAAGTCTGTGTACACCATTTACATTCCAGCTCATTAATGTACAAATATCCTCAGGAGAACTCTTCAAATATAAACGGATAAAATAATTACATGAGGAGCTTCTTTTTAGTTTTATTGCGAGCTTTCGAACCTTTCGGTTCTTCTACAGGCATGGGTAGCATAAATATACTAACTGTTAGTATATTTATGCTACCCATGCCTGTAGAAGAACCGAAAGGTTCGAAAGCTCGCAATAAAACTAAAAAGAAGCTCCTCATGCAATTATTTTATCCGTTCATATTTAAACTAAATTCTACTGAGTTCATTTAGTCGAAACTCTTCAAATGTTTAAAATAAAAGGATTTAAAAGCGTGAATGTTTCTTTTATACATAAAACGAACTTCTACTGTCCTTACTGCGATGAAAAAATATATTGGGAGGGCTTGGCTCATCAGTGGTGAACCCTCCCAGCGGTTTCGCCAATTTAATCCACCAGACCGCTTCTCAGAGCTCTAATACTGTATTGGACCATTCTGCTTTTATATGCTACACTGAAGGATGGATTCTAAGAAATGGTTTCCAAGTAAACTATGGACATAAGCTTATAGAACAGTAGAATTACATTCAAATATTTGCTTCGAGCAATGCTCTTCAGCAAACTATAAAGACAAGGCCATTAGGGATAAATTAACACAAAGCAATAACGCGCCATCTATACATATAAAATAAAAGGATTTAAAAGCGTGAATGTTTCTTTTATACATAAAACGAACTTCTACTGTCCTTACTGCGATCAAAAAATATATTGGGAGGGCTTGGCTCATCAGTGGTGAACCCTCTCAGCGGTTTCGCCAATTTAATCCACCAGACCGCTTCTCAGAGCTCTAATACTGTATTGGATCATTCTGCTTTTATATGCTACACTGAAGGATGGATTCTAAGAAATGGTTTCCAAGTAAACTATGGACATAAGCTTATAGGACAGTAGAATTACATTCAAATATTTGCTTCGAGCAATGCTCTTCAGCAAACTATAAAGACAAGGCCATTAGGGATAAATTAACACAAAGCAATAACGCGCCATCTATACATATAAAATAAAAGGATTTAAAAGCGTGAATGTTTCTTTTATACATAAAACGAACTTCTACTGTCCTTACTGCGATGAAACTGCGATGTTTACTTGGAAACCATTTCTTAGAATCCATCCTTCAGTGTAGCATATAAAAGCAGAATGATCCAATACAGTATTAGAGCTCTGAGAAGCGGTCTGGTGGATTAAATTGGCGAAACCGCTGGGAGGGTTCACCACTGATGAGCCAAGCCCTCCCAATATTTTTTTTCATCGCAGTAAGGACAGTAGAAGTTCGTTTTATGTATAAAAGAAACATTCACGCTTTTAAATCCTTTTATTTTATATGTATAGATGGCGCGTTATTGCTTTGTGTTAATTTATCCCTAATGGCCTTGTCTTTGTAGTTTGCTAAAGAGCATTGCTCGAAGCAAATATTTGAATGTAATTCTACTGTCCTATAAGCTTCTGTCCATAGTTTACTTGGAAATCATTTCTTAGAATCCATCCATCAGTGTAGCATATAAAAGCAGAATGATCCAATACAGTATTAGAGCTCTGAGAAGCGGTCTGGTGGATTAAATTGGCGAAACCGCTGGGAGGGTTCACCACTGATGAGCCAAGCCCTCCCAATATTTTTTTTCATCGCAGTAAGGACAGTAGAAGTTCGTTTTATGTATAAAAGAAACATTCACGCTTTTAAATCCTTTTATTTTATATGTATAGATGGCGCGTTATTGCTTTGTGTTAATTTATCCCTAATGGCCTTGTCTTTGTAGTTTGCTAAAGAGCATTGCTCGAAGCAAATATTTGAATGTAATTCTACTGTCCTATAAGCTTATGTCCATAGTTTACTTGGAAACCATTTCTTAGAATCCATCCTTCAGTGTAGCATATAAAAGCAGAATGATCCAATACAGTATTAGAGCTCTGAGAAGCGGTCTGGTGGATTAAATTGGCGAAACCGCTGGAGGGTTCTCCACTGATGAGCCAAGCCCTCCCAATATATTTTTTTCATCGCAGTAAGGACAGTAGAAGTTCGTTTTATGTATAAAAGAAACATTCACGCTTTTAAATCCTTTTATTTTATATGTATAGATGGCGCGTTATTGCTTTGTGTTAATTTATCCCTAATGGCCTTGTCTTTGTAGTTTGCTAAAGAGCATTGCTCGAAGCAAATATTTGAATGTAATTCTACTGTCCTATAAGCTTCTGTCCATAGTTTACTTGGAAATCATTTCTTAGAATCCATCCTTCAGTGTAGCATATAAAAGCAGAATGATCCAATACAGTATTAGAGCTCTGAGAAGCGGTCTGGTGGATTAAATTGGCGAAACCGCTGGGAGGGTTCACCACTGATGAGCCAAGCCCTCCCAATATATTTTTTCATCGCAGTAAGGACAGTAGAAGTTCGTTTTATGTATAAAAGAAACATTCACGCTTTTAAATCCTTTTATTTTATATGTATAGATGGCGCGTTATTGCTTTGTGTTAATTTATCCCTAATGGCCTTGTCTTTGTAGTTTGCTGAAGAGCATTGCTCGAAGCAAATATTTGAATGTAATTCTACTGTCCTATAAGCTTATGTCCATAGTTTACTTGGAAACCATTTCTTAGAATCCATCCTTCAGTGTAGCATATAAAAGCAGAATGATCCAATACAGTATTAGAGCTCTGAGAAGCGGTCTGGTGGATTAAATTGGCGAAACCGCTGGGAGGGTTCACCACTGATGAGCCAAGCCCTCCCAATATATTTTTTCATCGCAGTAAGGACAGTAGAAGTTCGTTTTATGTATAAAAGAAACATTCACGCTTTTAAATCCTTTTATTTTATATGTATAGATGGCGCGTTATTGCTTTGTGTTAATTTATCCCTAATGGCCTTGTCTTTATAGTTTGCTGAAGAGCATTGCTCGAAGCAAATATTTGAATGTAATTCTACTGTCCTATAAGCTTATGTCCATAGTTTACTTGGAAACCATTTCTTAGAATCCATCCTTCAGTGTAGCATATAAAAGCAGAATGATCCAATACAGTATTAGAGCTCTGAGAAGCGGTCTGGTGGATTAAATTGGCGAAACCGCTGGGAGGGTTCACCACTGATGAGCCAAGCCCTCCCAATATATTTTTTCATCGCAGTAAGGACAGTAGAAGTTCGTTTTATGTATAAAAGAAACATTCACGCTTTCAAATCCTTTTTTTTATATGTATAGATGGCGCGTTATTGCTTTGTGTTAATTTATCTTCAAATGTTTATTTACATGTGATATTTGTTTCGTTTGTTTGCTATAATGTAACTCCTTTGGAATCCATGACTTGACCTTCAAAGACTTTATATATAGTATTGTTCACTATTAGTTTGATGTCTCTGAGCTTAGTCCTGATGCCCTTCTCCCCTAATTCTCGTCTTTTAGCCAACAGCACGCGTCTCTGTTCCCTCACGTTTTCGCTATAGTCTTTAGATATTTTGTAAACTTTCAGGTTGAAGGCGGCCTATAGAAGTGTTAATCTTTCTTTGTGTTCTGGAACCTCAATCAGGATGGGTGCGTTTGGTTTCCTAGATAGGCGATGACAGCGGGCTATGTTTATTTTTTCAGTTATTTGCATTTTATCCTCAATAACCTTTGGAAACGTTGCAAAACGTCTTCATTCGATTCTTCCTTGATTTCATAGAAAATAAGATTTTTCTTTCTGCTATTCGCCTCCAAAAATTCTATTCGTTCTTCCAGTTCGTTTATTTGTTTGGTATTTCGCGACACTGCTGCGCCTGAAGTAACAAACGAACTTACCAGTTCTGTCAATATTTAGTCTATTCTTTGCGTTTGTTGTCTATTGAAGAAACACGAGTTTCCAAATTTTCTCCCCAGCAATCCAGCCAAGGGCGCTGATCAGTTCCTTAACCTCCTTATCCCTATCCAAACTTGTTTCCAACGTAGTCTGTCTAGATATCTTAGGCCCTGGATTACGGAGAGCGGCGTTATCCGTGACCAGCTTATTTGGCCTCCTAGCGGAGAATGATAAGGGTTTATAATTTAAACTGGTTTGTGTTATAGGAAATTGTAAATTTGACTTAATCCGTTTTAGTGTTTGGGTACGTGTGATGCGGAGGGAAACGAGAGAATTACACCCAAAAATAATATATTCTCAAATATAATTCTGATAACGACGGACCTTTAGGTTCCAAAGACCACAAAAAGAACAGAATACATGAAAAATCATCATCATGGAGTCGAACAGTCTAGGAACTAACATATTGAATAATGAATATATTTTTAATTTGATATTCACATGAAATGATAGCAAGTGATTTCTTGCCCCTACGCCAACATTACGTCACTCAAGGCTACTCTTGTGAAACGTCCCGCTCCACCAATCCCCATCGCCCCACGTGGTCCACCCTTTCCCAACTTCAACTTAGGATATTCGGTATAGAAGCCTGAAAATTTGCCTATACGTTTTTCCAGAATCAACTCTATATACTGTTAAAATTCAGCCAGATTAGTTACGTATTGTGGACGTGTATAGCCGACAAACATACATACATACAAGGTATGATCATAAAATTCGGGGAATTGGGTCATAAAATATTTATTAGATGAATATATACAAAAAATGGTTAATATTTCTCAAAGGTCTGTACGAGGGAATCTATACAGCGTTTCATTATTTTTCATTTCCGGAGGCACCCAGAAAATTCGTCAGAAGTAATGCCCCTCAAAACGCTCAGCGATTTTTCCTTTATGGCATTATGGCATTAACGGTATCAAATCTATGTCCTTTTAGAACTGACTTCCTTTAGAAAAGAGAAAGAAGTCATTTGGTGCTAAACCAGGCGAGTACGAGGGATGAGGCATTGTCAACATGCTATTTTTAGTCAAAAAAGCACCCACTGAAAGAGCTCTGTGTACTGTACTGGGGCGTTATCGTGATGAAGAAAATTTTGGAACAAATTTCGAAAATTTCTTTCAAATCAAAAATCCTCGGTCAATATTTTTGACACGTTCCATATGAAGCCTCTGTTTCTTCTATTAGTTCCCTGATCGTTGTCCTAGTGTTTTCCCTTATTAAAGCACCAATTTTTTGGGTCAATTCTTCATGATTTTTCAAAGGAGGTCTTCCCTGGCATGCGTCATCTTGGGTTGACTCTCTACCAGATTTTAAACGGGCAAACCACTAAAACGTTTTTAGTTGTGATAAGGCTGCCTCCCTGAACGCCAATTTAAACATTTGAAACGTTTCTGACGCCGTTTTTCCTGATTTTTGACAAAACCTTATTCTAACCCTTTATTCACTTTTAAGATCCTTTGTAAAGAAAACCCGCGCCTTTGTTTCTTTTCTTTAAAAAATGCTTAGAAAATTATTATTATTTGAGATATTGAAAAGATATAAATATTTTCTAGTAGAACGAGGTCTCGTGTTTATGATGATAATTTTTGTTTATCGAAAACTCTTCCAGAAATTTTTGACTGATTCCCCGACCTTTTTGCTCATACCTTGTACATACACTGACTTTTATATATTTATGGATAATAAATATAGATATGCTACACGCACTATGATCTCAACCAAAAGTCTGAGAAGCGATATTTTCATAGAGAGATGATCTAGCTTTGTGTCTTCTGCCCGAATTAATATATATTTTTTAGAAATTTTCCTGCATACTAAAAATGAACTGGCTTCACCCGTTGTCTCTGCTTTTTGGAATTTTTCCCGATATAATTTTGTATCTGATAATCAAACAGATACAGAAATATTGTCATCATGATTTTCTGACTAAAAAGCAACTGTTTTTACCCAGAACCCGTCAATTACAAATTTTCTTGGCTAAAAATTCGATAAATATCTCTTCCAGATTTTTCTCTATGTCCTGTTAAAACACGTTTTACATGTACATTAGGTCAGCTGATATTACCTCCCATCTTCACCGCTAGAGGCGCTGCTTGCGAGCTTGCAACCCAATTTGCAAATAACTCGAAGAATATTCGGGATAGAGACCTGAAATTTTCACTATAAGTTTTTCCAGATTCTACTCTATATACTGTCGAAATTTCAGTCAGATTAGTTACGTATTGTGGACGTGTATAGCCGACAAACATACATACTTACATACAATGACTTTAATATATATAGGGATAGTTTCTCTGGGGATGGGCAGGGTGGGGGCGATTGATATATATACAAATAAGGTTCACCTCTCTCGTAAAATCGAGATCTAGCAGACTAGAATAGATGATATAGCAACAACACCAGTTTGGACAATATCAGAAAACTCATTGATGGGGGCTAATTGCTCTCTTCAGTCCATGACGGGCCCTGATTCCATGAGATCCACACAGCCTTCATGGGATCCTCAGAATTTTCCAAATAGACATTCTCCTGTCAGAGTGGTTAGGATAATTCAATGGTCAAAATAAAGATTGGATAGACTGACGAGTGAGAGAGATAGAGATTGAAACTACTTTATTACATCGTTCATATAAGATTATATATAAGGTTGAATATAAAAGAGAAAGAGGTGGAGATTGAAAATTATTTATTACAATGTTCATATTTGGAAAACCCGCCGGGAGGAAATTAATCCATGGAAGCAATGGTCGCCTCTCCCGTCAAAATAAACGTCAGAATCTGACGCCATCTATTGACCGTCGCCGCAAATAGCGGCATCGGGTCGGTGACAAAGCAACAACACGGACTTTGGCAAACTGATAAGCGTCCACCTAGAGACCATGGTTTCGGGCTAATGGCCCTCGTCAGTCTAGGGCGGACTTTATTCCATGAGATCCACACGGGACCTAATGGAATCCTCACACTCTACCAAAGAGGTGTTTTGCTGTCAATGTGGCTAGGCCAAATCTATTGGGAAAACATAGATGGAAAACCCGCCGGGAGGAAATTAATCCATGGAAGCAATGGTCGCCTCTCCCGTCAAAATAAACGTCAGAATCTGACGCCATCTATTGACCGTCGCCGCAACTAGCGGCATCGGGTCGGTGACAATATTCATATTAGATTATATAATAAATATAAATATGAATTAAATAAGGATAAATATAGATAAATAAATGTAAAATATAATATTGATGAATATTCATATATATTAAAATAATGAAGGCATATCCTGACCAGGAGCACCTGTGCTTTTTAGATGGCAGAGCGCCATCTAGTGGAACAGAAATCAACTAAACCTTGATTTAACCTTTATGAAAAAAACAATAAAAATAATTTTAAAATCAGGTGTTGTTATATTAAAAATAATGAAGGCATAACCTGACCAGGAGCACATGTGCTTTTTAGATGGCAAATCGCCATCTTGTGGAACACCACAAGATGGCGATTTGCCATCTAAAAAGCACATGTGCTCCTGTTCAGGTTATGCCTTCATTATTTTTAATATAACAACACCTGATTTTAAAATTATTTTTATTGTTTTTTTCATACATATATAACAATTCTCTATAAACTTATAAAAAAAAAATATATATATACGTTGATAATTTGAAAATCGTAAATTTAAATCTCTCGATAAAGTGAACATTTTTCCCGGTCCCTTGAAAAATACTCGATAAGTTGAATAAAATCAATATTAATTGGTTCCCTCGGTAATTGGAAGTTAAAGGAATAGTATCTTGCCTTGGAATTGTATCATTATTCTTGTCTCAAATGAATTGCCGTGTCATCCTGAATTTTGTCTTTCCTAATTTTCTACATTACAAAATCATCGTTTTATCTAGTGAACATTTTTTCCTGGTCCCTTGAAAAATACTCGATAACTAACTTTGACTTGTGCGCAATTAATAGGTAGAAAATCTGACTTTTGATAAATAATCTTTAAGATAATAAACTTAGTGATAATAAAACTTATATATAAAAAAACTTGTTATCATCGTCGCAATGGTGGCGCTGCTTGCGAGTTAAATCTACAAATCTGCAAATAACTCTAAGGATATTCAAGATATTATTTTTAAGAAATCTTCCCAGTACTATACTAAATAACTTCCCAAAGTTTCATGGCGTTCCAATGAGTTGTTTAGTCAGGCATAAAGGACAGACAGACACACACACATACATTCATATATATATATATATATAAATGAATGTATGTGTGTGTGTGTGTCCTTTATGCCTGACCAAACCACTCATTGGAACGCCATGAAACTTTGGGAAGTTATTTAGTATAGTACTGGGAAGGTTTCTATCAAATAAAATTTTTGAAATAACTTTTCGCCTAAAAATATTCAAGATAAATATTCTAATTTATCTGTTATAAAAAATTCAACAATCTGCTCTAAATATTATCATGATGATACGATGATTTTGTAATGTAGAAAATTAGGAAAGACAAAATTCAGGATGACACGGCAATTTATTTGAGACAAGAATAATGATACAATTCCAAGGCAAGATAATATTCCTTTAACTTCCAATTACCGAGGGAACCAATTAATATTGATTTTATTCAACTTATCGAGTATTTTTCAAGGGACCGGGAAAAAATGTTCACTTTATCGAAAGATTCAAATTTACGAGTTTCTCAAATTATCAAAATATATCTTTTTTTAAAATAAGTTTATAGAGAATTGTTTTAACAAATGTTCGTTAGACAAACCTTTACTCGGGTAAAGCCCGGGCGAAGCCGGGTACATCCGCTAGTTTTTATATATGTATATATATACAATGTCGTCATTGGTAGCGCCCACCGTAGGAAAGACTCCGCCACTGATTAACTGCGAGAGTTCTTTCTCACAGAGTGGGCAGGTCGATATATGTGTATAGAAAGAGAAGAGAAAGAGAAGGTCATAATATTTTTCAATTTTTTTTTTTTGTAGTCGTCAAATTTGTTGTTTAAAATAACTGGATAAATGCCTAGATTCGTCCAAGAATTTCTCGAATGATGGTTTCCCCAACAAATATCGTTTTATTAAAAGTCTTTGGGATTTTCTGTATGATATTTATAGGTGTTTTATCATTATAAAAAATGTGTTTACATTTTTAAAAAATAGTTAGCTAGTATGATGATATAATGTCCTGCGTTTTTCTAAATCAATAAAGGACATTTTGAGTATAATATTAACAATTAAAATACATTAATTTTATAAAAGAAAGTAATGAATTGTAAAACAAGAGGAACACAACCAATCTATTATTTTGGTGAACAAAATGTCTGATCTATACGGGATAAGTTTTTTTTAATATTCTGAGTTTACATAAAAATCAAAAAGAAAATATTAACGTTATGAATAGAGCATATAGACAGTTAAACCTCTCTATAGCGCCCCCTCTTGATACTCATCAAAATAGGGTGCTATAGAGAGGGGGTGCTATAGACAGGTCACTTTTAATGTAAATCGCATCGTACGACGTATTTAAAATCGGGCGCTATAGAGAGGGAGTCGCTATTTAGAGGGGGCGCTATAGACAGGTTCTACTGTATATAAACAAAAATAACTTATGCAAAATTACAAAAATAAAGAAAGTACAGTGTTTCCTACTACCTAACTATGAAGAAAAATCAAGGAATAATTGAATATAATACATAAATAAATACAAAGCATATTACAGAGAAAGAAATATCGGTTTGAAAATATAGCAATTCATATATTCAGAGAGTGGAATATATGTTGAACAAAATAACAACAAAAAATAATATTTAGAAAAAATATAAATACCAAAATATAAAAAAATGGTCAAATTTTCTTGGAAAATAATTAAGAATTTCAAGATAAGTAAATTATAAAATTTTAATTATAAAGAAATACAAAACATAACTTGATTTAGTTTCTATTTTGTCTCATAATTACATCCAATTTAGTTTTATAAAAACATTTTCCTTATTTTCTCTCAGTTATAATTTAATTTCAAATAAGATCACGTCTCTCAATAAATCTTAGTTTAGCACTAAAGCTGATTTTTCCGCCATAAAGCAATTTTCTCACTTGGAGCTATAAAAACTTTATTACCAGAGCTCTATATAATTTAAGTTGACGTTATGAGAAAAAATACCCACAATTTATTTTAATTATTAGGTACAGCTATGCTCAAAATACGAAGATAATCTCCAAATAAATTAATAGTATGCATACAATACAGATTATATTATATAATATATTAGAATTTTTGATGGTAAAACAGAAAATAAGCTTTTTATAATTATGTTTGTTGTTATTCTTTAGTTTATCTTTGTTATCTTTATTGCATAATATATTAATACTTCATAAAAATTGTAAGAGTAAATTAATATATATTACTTTATTTTATTATTTTGCTGGGGGTCGGTGGAAGGATGGTCTAAACCGTTGGTTTTCGATCGTTACGACCCGGGTTCGATTCCCGCATTGGGCACTTTTTTCTTATTAAAAAAAAATGCTCCAATGGCCCCGGATTCTTGCGAAGTCCAACCCCACCAGCGAGTTCAAGTAACCAAACGGGGCTTCGGCACATTTGTAAGTGCAAAGTCGAACTGCTTTTCACATGTGTAGACATGTGGTGCACTTACAATAAAAGCAGTCGCCTACCTTTACCCACCATGGTTATCATGGCTTGTACCACGTGTACTAGGGATAAGCAAAAAAAAAAAAATTAAGGATACTAGGAAGCTGTTTTATTTGAAAAGAGAAAAATTTCGAACTACAATATTTATTAACCATCAAAAAATATTCAAACATCATTTTATTCCAAAATATTATATACAATCTAACAAATAAACTTTTCGACCATTACAAGGAAGTTCAAAGAAAATAAGAATGAACATGTAAGACAAATATAGATTTTTAAATACACTTAATTGAAGTTGCTCTCGCCAAATATTTTTAAACTTTAAAAATTTCGACGACAAGACGAAATAAAATAAGAAGAGTTTCTTTAATATACATATATCGAGGCAAGCTTTCGGGCAAAAAAACCCTTCTACAGGCGTGATTACGGCGACAAACGCCGTACGACAAACGTGACACTATAATACAGGTACTATGGCTAGAAAGAGAATATATACACATGATTATTTACATATTTCGTATATTTACCTAGGAAAATCAATATGTTGATTTTAGAAAAACAGCCTTTTGGAAAAGAAAAGTTTAGCCCGTTTAATTTTTAATAAAATAAGTTTTGGTTTAAGGTCGGGTTGTGTTTATTGAATTGATTATGGAGGGGCTGAGTGAGGGGAAGTGAAGTCAATTTTAAAAGTTCGCCTTCTTTTCTACACTTATGTTTAAACATATTATTTTAATAAAATAGAGTTTTTATTTTATTTATATAAAACATACGTATATATATTGTATATTAAGAATTCGTGTATATAAATGAAGATCGTAAAGAGAGAGGCTGCTTGGCCGGCATTCATTGTTCTTCAAATAAAAGACACTTCGGCAAGTGAATATTTTTTACTGTCTCGACGTTTCTGACGAGGACAAAAGATTTTTGTCGAAACGTCGAGACAATAAAAAGATTTACTGGCCGAAGTGTCTTTTTAGTTGAAGAGCTACAAATGAAGATTTAAATAAAAAATTCCCCTATGAGGATGTATAAAGAAAAAGAAGTGTTCTAAATTGAAAAAGGTTGAGCCTAGCGACTCCAATGTTGTCTGATGCAATATTTCTCTCTCCTACTTACAGATATCATGTCGAGTTCGAGATTCGCAGAAAAAATAGCTATGCAAATCTCTTATAAAGGAAATCTGTAAGTTATAGCAAGAGAGTATGTCAATGTCTTGTAGAACCTTTAAGAGGATAAAAGCTTTAGTTTGAAAATTGATAGAAAAGCTGGGTATCGATATTGAAAATTCAAGATTAGGCAAAACGTTGAGGAGGAAATTTCTGCTTAGGAGCTATGCTTGACTACCTTCCACTATCACCCTCTGATATCAAGCTTATCAATTAGATATCTCGGAATGAGAGTAAGCCTTGTACCAGAGTCCAACTTAATTTTTTCTTTTGAACATTCGGTTTTTGACCTTGGATTACGCGAACTATATCTATATATATAAAAATAAATGTTTGTATGTTTGTTTGTCTGTCTGTATGACCCGTATACGATTTCGCAGTAGTTCACTAATTCAAACCAAAATTTCCATACATAGGTAAAAAATAACGGGGATGACGATAGGCTATTTTAAAATATATATAAATCATTTATTAAAACTATATATTAAAATTATTCAACTTAGCTCACGAGCAGCGCCCTCTAGAACACTCAGGCGTCGACGGCGGCGCGCGACGATTGGCTGCCGGCGTGCACGTGACCTCCCTGTGCGGCGGAAATGGCGGGCGGTCGCGTGGGCCCTCGCGACAGCCATGCGCGCACAGGGAAGTCACGTGAACGCCGGGAGCCAACGGGCCCCCCACCGCCGCCGTGCTATAACTGATCTAATTCAGCGTTTAAAATAACTGCTCTTGCTATATTTTGCTATGTTTTATGTGTTTGAGTATTACATTTAATCGTGTAAACCCGGGCGTTGCCCGGGTCATTCGTCTTATTTATATATTTTTTATTTATATATATATATATATATATATATATATATATTATTTATATATTGAAATACGGCGCCAATTTATAATTGTAACGAATAGTATTTGAATAAAAACATTTAATCGGGTAAAACCCGGGCGTCGCCCAGGTCATTCGGCTAGTAAGGGATAAATTAAACGTTCAGAATTTGCCAAAGAGGTTTTAACTGGTAAAGTGGCTAGGCCAATGGTATGACCGAAATATAAATGGAAAATTCTTTCTTTTTTTTGAAGCACAATCTCCTCCCAGAAAATTTTCCATCTATAATTCAGTCACAGAACTGACTTAGAAACTTCACACCAACTAAACATCTCTTTGGAAATTCTGAAGATTCAATGCATCCCTTATGAATTTCATGAAACAAAAACCAATCGAAACCGTGGCCTTCAAGTGGAGTTTTGAATTTTCTAAAGTTGGTGTTGACTTTGTCGCTGTCCTGTATCTGGTAGATTGCAAAGACGCTCAATAGATGGATCATAGATTTTGCGTCTATTTTGAAGAAAGATAATTCTTTTTTTTTTTTTTTGGTAGCAATTTCTTCACACAAAATTTCGAGCTACATAAAATATACTATAAACAAGTTGCCAATACGAATTCTATTTTTAAGTACACTAATGGGCAAAACTAAAGGAATTTGTATCTTTTAGCATGTATATATTTTATTATTTGATTTTAATTTTTATTATTCTCTTTTTGAAGTAAAACTTTCGAATTTCCATGTATGGGAAATACTCTATTATATAAGCAAAAAACGAGTGGTTTATTAATATTGTCATAACCAAAAATGTACATAGCTTGTAACTGTAAATAATACATCGGCAGCTTGGCGAATGTTATGTACCTAAGCCCCGATAGGTGGCGCGCGCTGTCAGCTCGGCAAGTGTTATGTACCTAAGCTCCGATAGATGGCGGGCGCGCTAGGCGGGAAGTTTGTAAACAATAGCCGCCATCTTGAGGGATGTAGCCGATCGCCAGCCGTTTGGGTCTCTGACATTACTTCCTTAATTTACCATTATTTTTATCCTTTTAACTATTTCTTTTTAGGCTCAAACTATTTAACTATTAAAAGTCATCAAATAAATTATTATTTTATTCTACTCAAACGACTCGTCACCTTTATTACGGTGACAATATATTATGAAACTTATTTCTTACGTTTTGTCTTTAGGTGTAAATGGGGAAATTATTTAACTCAAGGCAGATACTAAACAGGTTGACGAATGTAGGTCTGTCAGCCTCTCTAGAAACTTATCGCAGCTAGGATTGAAGTCTTATCAGATTGTAGTTGCTTTAAGCATCTTCTCAACTACGCTTTTACCGGTCCCAAACCCGGATGAACAATGAGGAGGGGGAGCAGTAACAAGCTCGCTAAAAAGACCAGACTCAGCTGGCCCGGCTGATAGTACCCTGTAAAGGCTCCTAATCCAGGGATACAGGATGAGTCTGTACTCCATGTTAGTAGCGGCTGCACATGGCGTCTTTTCCTCATGCCAGAGGCGGCCATTTCTTTTGGAGCTAAGTCGGCATGTCACTTAGTATTGCTTCCAATCTTAATGACAAAGGCACCGCATTCTACTTCACCCAGTAAGTTATAAAAGAAGCATCAGTTCAAGCTTGTAGGTTTGAAGCAATCATGTGGTGAGTATGTAAACAGTTATAGGAAATGAGGACGTTAAGCAAAGTAGGTTCCCTCCCTCCGCCATTAAATCAGAGGGCCAATAAACAGGGAGGTTAAATATTTGCCAGGACTCCCTGGGGCTTCGGTTACATCTCTCGCCGCCATTACACTGGTAGACAGGGCATCTTACACAGGAAATACGATACCTTCCACTGATAGTCTCCGATTGAACGTTTGCCCAAGCTACGTATATTGCTCAACTATCAAATTAATAATAATATTTTTTAAATTTCTTTTATCTGTAATATAATGACACTATGCAGCACTAAGTTTTTTTTATACAAAATGTAATTAAAAATAAAAAGGCATATCCTGACCCGAAGAACATTTACAGAAGGCATAGCGCCATCTGGTGGAACAGAAATCAACTAAACATTGATTTAACCTGTTCCCTGATATTTGGCCAACACAATTTCTTGATAAATCAAGAAAAGCCATCCACGAACGCGTTTTGCGCTGTTGGCGCTCGTCAGCGTGGAACCGTGGATGTTTTGATAAAAGTTGTCGTTCAGCCTACCGAAATATTGGCAAAATAAATCGTTTATTCAATCCAATATTTGACTTAGTTTCTAATAATTATAATATGTTGGGGTGAATATTAAGGTGAAAATATCCGGCTTCCAGGGAAAACTTTCTCTCTAAAATTTTGGATTTACAAATCACTAGCTTTAAATCACTGAAATTTAATACAGTTAAACCTGTCTATAACTCTTGGCACTCACCAAAATAGGGTTCTATAGAAAGGGGGTGCTATAGACAGGTTACTTTTAATATAAAATGTTTACATTTAAAGTTTAAAATTGGGCGCTCTAGAGAGTAAGGCGCTATACCTAGACAGGTTTAACTGTATATTTTGAGGAAATCTTAAAAATTTATTATTCACTTTTTTTCGCTCGCTTCTCTTTCCATACTTTTATATATCAATTTCCTCTCTGTAAAATTGTCATCTATATTTTGGCTATAGATTTGACCGAGCCACTTTACCAGCTAGATACCTCTTTGGCAGATTTTGAGGATTTTATTAGATCCCGAGTGGATATCATGGAATAAAGTCTTGCTTGGACTGATGAGGGTAATTAGACTGAAACCATGGCCTTTAGATGGATGTTTCTTAGTTTTCCAAAGCTAATGCTGTGACTTTGCTACCTACCTGATTTCGCTAGATTTTTAGGAGACGGCACTTAGTTCAACATTTATATTTTGACAGAAATGGTGAACTTTGTTTATATATATATATATATTGTCGCGTATAAGGCCTCAAAACACCTACAACCTCCACTAGTGTGGATATCGCCGACTGCTGTGGTCCTGTTTCCTAGAGCAAATAGTTGTGGATAGATGTTCATATTGGCTCTGGAGTGTAAATAATTGTAAATACCCGTTGAAGGTTATTCTAGTTATATGTAATGTGTAGTAGAAGTGACAATAAAAAGAGGAGTGTTAGAAGTCTTGTTGCCGGTTGCTGTCACGACTCTCTCGCCGACATCGCTGCTGCTACTCTTCTGGTAAGTCTCTCGTGTCCCCCACCACTGGTAAGGCCGAGAGATACTGCCAGAGGAAAGGAGTTCCACTTGAGTGGTGGTTCTCGGAGGTCAGCAGGGTAAAGCATCAGAGGTGGAGCAACGGGAGCTCAGGTAGGAGATCCACGAAGGAAGAGGCGTCGTCGTCGCGAAGAACTGAAGGGGAAGCCCGCGACAATATGTTAATTTTTATTATTATCCCACAAATGCACATGGCCATGATAATCATGGTGGGTAAAGGTTGACGACTGCTCATACTATGAGTACATCACGTGTCTACACATGTGAAAAGCAGTTCGACTTTTGTACTTACAAATGTCTATCATAATAACATAGCCCCATTTTGTTACTTGCACTTGCTGTTAGGGTTGGACTTTTGCAAGAATTAGGATCCATTGGAAATTTTTTTCAATTAGAAAAAAAGTGCCCAATGCGGGATTCGATACCAGGTCGTAGCGGTCGAAAACCAACGGTTTAGACCATCCTTCCCACGACCCCCATAGCTATGTAAATGTATAAAGTGAGAGAGTCATTTATTATTATTATTTTTTTTATAAATTAAAATCTTTTATTGCAAATCAGCAAATGGTTAATGGAAAAAAACAACAAAATTGACAAAAAAAAATATGATAAAGAGATAATATTGTAGTGTGGGAAATAATTAGCAAGTCGTTTGGCAATCAAAAGCAATTTAATAAGCGAGAGAAGTTTAACCAACGCAACAAACAAAAAGATAGTTTTATATATATCTCTAACTAATTTACATATTTTGTATTTTTACAATAAACAAATGACAATGGATATATTTACATGAAGTCGGCTTTGGTACACTACTCCCTTTCCCATGAGAAGCTGTTCCACAGCTTTATCTCAGTTCCTCCTCTTCTCCAGACGTAGAGTTATCCTCACTTGACGAATCTTCCTGTCTTGATGGGTCATAGTACGGCTTCATCCTGAGGATATGGACGGTGTCACGTCCTTTTCGTCTTTTGTCACTCTTGCCGAATGCTTCCACTTCGTATATCACATCCGATATCTTTTTAATGACCTTGTAGGGACCAAAGTACCTTCTTAGAAGTTTCTCAGACAGTCCCACTCGTCGGATAGGTGTAAAAATCCACACTAGATCTCCTGGTTGGTAGACTTTTCCTTTATGCCGAGCGTCGTAATTCAATTTGTTGGTTTCTTGAGCCTTGAAGATGTGATGTCGGGCTATTTGTCGCGCCTCTTCAGCTCTGCTCGCCACCAATTGAATAAATTCTTCCCCCTCGGACGCGCTACTGTAGGGAAAGATAGTGTCGAGGGTCGTCTCCGCTTCCCTCCCATGGACCAGAAAGAATGGCGTGAAGCCAGTTGATTCTTGCCTCGCTGTATTGTAGGCAAATGTGATGAATGGTAGCATCTCATCCCAGTTTTTCTGATCGAGGTCCATATACATTGATAACATGTCGGCAATTGTCCTGTTCAATCTTTCTGTCAGGCCGTTAGTCTGGGGATGATACGCCGTCGTTGTCTTCTTTTTGATGTGACAGTTCTTGGTTAGCTCCTGAATGAGTCTCGACTGGAAGTTTCGACCCCGATCCATCACTATTTCTCGAGGAGCCCCATGCTTCAAAATAACTTCCTCCAAAAGAAATTTTGCAATTTCTTGGGCTCCCCCCGAACCTAGACTTTGGGTAACGGCGTATTTAGTTAGATAGTCGGTGCAAACAACTATCCACTTCTTCTTACCTTGCGATATGGGGAAGCGTCCCAGCAAATCTATACCGACTTTTTGGAATGGTCGGTCCGGTGGTGGTATGGGTCTCAGATAGCCAGGAGGAAGTTGTGGCACACTCTTGCGACGCTGGCAGTCCTGACAATGGCCAACATACCTTCTCACGCTTCTGTACATTCCTGGCCAATAGAACCTTCTCCTAATTCTGTCGTAGGTTTTTGCAAAACCCAAATGTCCAGCAGTAGGTGCGTCGTGCAAGTCCCCCAAGATCTCCATTCGAAGGTGTCTTGGGATCACTAACAGTAAAGGTAGGCTAGTCGGGTCATAATTCTTTCTATAGAGGATCCCATTGACAACCTCGAACTTGTTGTCTTTCTTGGCGGGTGACGGCTGAGATATCTCCTTGATTATTCCTGTAATGTAAGGGTCTTTCTCTTGTTCTTTACTGATGTCGCTCAAAAGGAATAATGTGGGGATGTCGTCATTGAAAACCTTTTCCGTATTTTCAATGGGATTTCTTGACAGACAGTCGGCGTCCTTGTGCATTCGCCCTGTCTTGTAGACAATGGAAACGTCGTACTCCTGAAGTCTCAACGCCCACCTCGCTAATCTACCTGCCGGATCTTTAAGATTGGTCAACCAGCACAGAGAATGATGGTCAGTTATAACTTTGAAGGGGCGTCCAAACAAATAGGGCCTAAATTTTCCAATTGCCCATACTATGGCGAGACATTCCCTCTCCGTGGTAGAATAGTTTTTCTCGGACTTTAAAAGGGTACGCGAAGCATAGGCGATGACCTTTTCACCGTTCCCTTGCTTTTGTGCAAGCACGGCACCTATTCCATATCCGCTGGCATCTGTGTGTAGTTCAGTCGGAGCGTCATCATCGAAATGTCCCAATACTGGTTTTGACGTCAAGGCATTCTTCAGTTTTTGAAATGCTCTCTCTTGGTCTGTGTTCCATTGAAACTTTGTTCCTTTAGATAGTAGCGAATTGAGGGGCCGCGCAATATCTGCGTAGTTCTTAATAAACCGCCTATAATAAGATGACAAGCCAAGGAAGCTTCTTAGCTGCTGTAAGTTCTTAGGGATCGGGAATTGACTGACCGCCTTAATCTTATCATCATCTGGTCGGATTCCATCCTTATCCACCTGGTGTCCAAGGATCTTGATGTTGCTGGCTCCAAAAGAACACTTTCCGGGATTGAGCTTCAGCCCAGCTCTCTTGAAACAATTCAGGACCACCTCTAGTCGTCTCAAATGATCTGGAAAATTATCCGCAAATATAACGACGTCGTCCAAGTAACACAAACATATCGTCCATCGCAGGCCCTTCAGGAGATTATCCATCATCCTTTCGAAAGTTGCGGGCGCGTTACACAGCCCAAAAGGCATGACCTTAAACTCAAAAAGACCGTCCGGTGTAATAAAGGCAGTCTTTTCCCGATCAGCTTCATCAATGCCAATTTGCCAGTAGCCCGCCTTGAGATCAATTGTGGAGTAGATATTCGCCCCCTTCAAGCAATCAAGAGCGTCATCAACCCGCGGCAATGGATAGACGTCTTTTTTCGTCATCTTATTCAAACCTCTGTAGTCCACACAAAAGCGAACAGACCCGTCTTTCTTTCTTACTAGAACGACCGGTGAGGCCCAAGGACTCTCAGAGGGCTGAACGACTCCCATTTCCATCATTCTGTCAACTTCTTCTTGAATTACCTTCCTTTCAGAAGGTGAGACCCGATACGGCATCTTTTTTGATGGTTTGGCGTCGCCCGTATTTATCCTGTGTTTAGTAATTATCCTAGAAGTAGTTTTATCGATCGGACCGAACACTTCCGAAAAATTTTCAAGAAGCTCCAGAAGTTTGGTCTTGTGAAGCAGAGGAAGCTCAGGAGAAATGCAGGCCGAGATTTGTTCCATTCTCATAAGCTGCTCGGAGCTCCCGACTTTAAAAAAATTTTCTTCGCGACACTCGAAATTGGTTATCCTGATGGGTGACTTGGCACTTTTGGACTTATTATTCGAATGATTTTCCATGATTGGGCAAACTTCTTGCGGCTGGACTCTGAATAAATGAGCTAGGCACATGCCCGAAGGGATTGTTTTCGGATGCTTGCTAAAATTGGTCACCCATAGATACGCTTGGCCATGCCATATGGTAAGGTAGGACGATGGTACAAATAGTTCTTTCTCCAAGAAAAGTTGCCGCGCACCTTCAACTGCGCAATTTTTAATCCCAGTTACGCTAGGCGTCCGGGTCAATACCCTCTTGGTACACTTTGGAGGAATGATGTCGTCCGATGCTAAGTGAAGTTGTGCCGCGGATTGGTCCTCATTTAACGTCTCTGAAAACGAAATTTCAGAATGACCACAGTCAATAACTGCTTTTGAAGACTCGAGAAAATCCCATCTCGAGATGGCGTCGTGGCTGCAATTTGGAAGAACGAGAAATTCGAAGATCCGCTGAAGGCCATTTATTTCTACTCTTAGGCGACATTTTCCTAGTGGAGCAACAAAACGATTGTTTGCGACCCTTAAAGTTATGTTCGGGCTCTCAAACATTATAGCTTTCATCGACTTTCTAAAATTGCTGGAAACGACCGAATATGACGCCCCTGTGTCAATGAGAGCTTCGACATGACGGCCATTGATACTCACCCACATGTAGTTATCGTCTAGGTCGGCTCGCGTCTGTGGAGGCTTTAAACAATGTCCGACCTTACCTCCCTTACAGGCCGTGCTTCCTAGTTTTCCTGCACGTCTCTATGAGGAGATCGGCTAGGAGCCCGGTCTGGCGATCTAGAGTAGCGACGTCTTGTCATCGGTCTCCCGCGTCCAGGATAGGGAGAAGAACTTCTTGGTAAATTGCGTCGAGGAGAGTTGTTCCGATCAGATTGTTCCATATGCGGCGTCATGAAGTCGGACATATAGATGGATCCGGGTCTTCTACGGCCATAATAAAATCGGCTTTGGGTCCTACTTGGTTCGTTCTCATCACGGTCGCGGCGTCGATCCCAACAATGCTTTGCGACATGTCCCGGTCTATTGCAATAAAAGCATATGGGAATGTTTTCTCTGGTGCGGAATTCGTCCGTTTTCCTTCTCACCGCTTCCCCTGCATTTTGTTGTCCACTTCGGAAATTCTTGACCGCCCTTCTGGAGTGGAACACTGGTGCTTTGTCAATGGGTGCTAGATTTTGTTCGACTCTCTGCCAAACTCTATCTTCTAATCCCTGCGGAGGAGGAAGATTATCTAGTTCATTCGGAGCAGATCGAAGCTCCTCCCTGATGATCTCTCTGATCATTTCCTTTAAAGGGTGGTACTCATTTTCATTAATCGCCGAAACGGTGGGGATTCTCTCAAATCTAACACTGCTGATTCTATTTTTATTTAGCTTTTCAATACGCCGGCAGTGTTGAGTGAATTCCCCGGTCGTTGTCACTTCAATTGCAAGAAGGGCCCGGTAAATGTTTTCAGCCACTCCTTTCATGAGGTGGCCCACCCTGTCCTCCTCCGACATGTTCGGGTTCAGTTGTCGACAGAGGTTCAGCACGTCCTGGATGTAGAGTTCGACCGACTCGTCTGGCTTTTGCGCTCTTACCTTGAGGGATGATTCAATCCTTCTGGCGTAGTCTTCTTTATCACCGAACGTTCTGGTGAATTCTTCTTTAAACGTATTCCATGTCGTGATGCTTTCCTCCACGTTGTCGAACCAGCATCTCGCTGCTCCTTCCAGAAAGAATACTACATTGGCCAAGCACATTGATTCGTCCCATCCATTGTAGGCAGCAACGCGGCTGTAATCTTTCAACCAGAGATGGGCGAGTTCAGAACCTTTTCCGGAGAAATTCGGGGGGTTTCTTGGTTGTTGCAGATATGTGAAAGCTGCCGGCTGCACATGCGGCTTTTCTTCTTCTTTCACCATTTCGACCAAGAGTGGTGGCAAACTTTGCAAACGTCGGCTTCTTCTCAACTTGACGTCCAGGTTAAAATACTAGAAGGGATTGTCCCGGCGTCTCCACCAGATGTAGTGTGGGAAATAATTAGCAAGTCGTTTGGCAATCAAAAGCAATTTAATAAGCGAGAGAAGTTTAACCAACGCAACAAACAAAAAGATAGTTTTTATATATATCTCTAACTAATTTACATATTTTGTATTTTTACAATAAACAAATGACAATGGATATATTTACATGAAGTCGGCTTTGGTACAATATTCATAGAAGAATATATATACTTACATTTAAATCTCAGCTAGGAAGGCTCCCACATTTGGAGAGAATACTCCTTAACGTAGAGAGGAATCTTCTTACACTCTTGACAGTTCCTAACTTAAGTAAAAATTGTATATTATTTTAAAAATTATAATTTATTATGTGAATACGTCACTATAATTCTAATTTGTAGTCTCTCTCATAAGGATTCCATTTAATATATCATCATTACTATCATCATAAATTCTTGTTTCATTTTGAATTTTATATTTCCAAATTATTACACTTTTGAAATATCATGTAAGAAGTTTCGGAAGATGAGTTTCTTTTAATTGTAAAACATTACAAGCTTTCGGGCAATGCCCTTCTACAGGTAAAATAAAAATAAAAATAAAAACAAAATTAAAGGTAAATTAAGGCAACTAAGTAACTGAGAATTAAATAATGTAAATATATATCAGCTAACCATAGTAAGCAAAAACAAAAATAAGATATATATACAAACTCGCGTGAGACTACTCGCGCGTCTGGATTTGAATGAATTAAAATTGTGTTAATATTTGAAAAATTAGAGAGTTATAAAAATTATTACAATGATATTACATAACTAAATATATCTAAGTAACTATTACGGGTAAATTTGTGTGGTTAAAGATTATGATATGGACTGCCATCTATGAATTGGTATTTAATGATTAGTGAGAGAAAAAACGATTTTTGAACCGGTGTGACTGAGGTGGTGGAAAGGGTTATTAATATACCAAAGGTAGAATCTGAAAAATTCAATTGGAGATGTAGTTTGTGTAGATTGCGGGAATGTATATTTTTCTATTTATGCTGTGTAGCTTGGAGGAAACAATGGATTCCAGAATTTCACCGACCTCCACACTTACAATCCCAACATCACATTCACTCTTGAGAGAGAACACGAGCATGTCATTCCTTTCCTAGACGCCCTAGTCATACGCACACCAAATACCTACCATACCACAGTCTACTACAGAATAGAAATTCGGCTCAATCACAGACTGAGCCAGGGATGATATAGGCTCAACAGCGGCCCTTGCATCCCAGGCTTTCGCTGAAATCTAGATCCACACAGCCAGAAGGAATGATGCATTCTCCATGCACCGAGCGGCCATTGGTAGGCCCCTCGCGCCCGCCATTATGGTCTGGCTCCATGGGGTTGACCATTCACCCACAGGCGTCACCGAGAGTTCATTGGCAAGGTTGCTGACCGAGCCCCCTCGTTCGGACTTAGAAAGACCCGTCCTACGCTCCAATAGGACTCCCCCCCCCTTTAGCCCTCGTACCCTTATCCAGTACTCCCTGAATCTGCCGTCGAATCAAGGACCTCTGAGGTACGAGGTGTACACGGGGCACCAACGTGAAGGCGGGAGGGTGGTACTGCTGTGTGCACCCCTTGGTTTTTCAACACCAGGCCTAGCCCTGGTGCAATTTCCGCGCACGGCAAGGACGCTCCCAATGGCGCACACACAGAGCGAAGACCCAAGAGTTTCAAGACACGTGCGCCTCGCCTCAGACAACCAAGGACAGACGGCCAGCTTACAGCTTCACTGGACGTCAGTCAGTGGCACCCCTACGGAGGACACACGCAGAGACGCCTCTCCACTCACTCCTCTAGAGTGATTGTAGAGGACGGGGAAAACTTCTACCCCGTCACAGTCTACTACAAGAAAAACCACCCCCCCAGATACACCCATTATAGGTCACACTGTCCAACCTTCCACAAAATCAACATAGTTAAAGCCCTCACCCGCCGCCTATTAACCCACTGCTCACTCCCCATCTACAAAACTATTGAAAAGAACCGCATCATCTCCCATCTTACAACTTCAGCTTTCCCTCTGTCCTTTATAGAAAAACACACCTACTCACCTGTTCCTCTTAACCCCCCTGCAGCCTACAAATTCTACCTTTGGTATATTAATAACCCTTTCCACCACCTCAGTCACACCGGTTCAAAAATCGGTTTTTCTCTCACTAATCATTAAATACCAATTCATAGATGGCAGTCCATAGCATAATCTTTAACCACACAAATTTACCCGTAATAGTTACTTAGATATATTTAGTTATGTAATATCATTGTAATAATTTTTATAACTCTCTAATTTTTCAAATATTAACACAATTTTAATTCATTCAAATCCAGACGCGCGAGTAGTCTCACGCGAGTTTGTATATATATCTTATTTTTGTTTTTGCTTACTATGGTTAGCTGATATATATTTACATAATTTAATTCTCAGTTACTTAGTTGCCTTAATTTACCTTTAATTTTGTTTTTATTTTTATTTTTATCTTACCTGTAGAAGGGCATTGCCCGAAAGCTTGTAATGTTTTACAATTAAAAGAAACTCATCTTCTGAAACTTCTTACTTGATATATCTTACTGGAAGAGTCTTTGACCTTTACACTTTTGAAAGATAATAGTATATATATATGGTAATTTAAACCAACAACCCTATATTGTATAATTACTTATAACAAGATTGTCATGTTGTATATAGAAACACATCTATAAATAATTATATGCATGATTAATCTGTGTCATTGCATCACCATATGTAATGTACTTTGTACAAACTAAGGATGAATAAATAAAACTATGTAATAGATGAGGAGCTAAGTTAAAGCAAGATTGAGCATCAAAAACGTCTAAATTCGAGACAACCCTGAAAAGGAATTCGGCAGCCCGTTGCCATCTGGTCCAAAGGGTGCAGAATGCCCCAGACGTTCAAAGTTCAAATTCGCAGATGTCTCCCCCCCTCCTCGGGAATGGTATATAAACACCTCGGTTTTAGCCGACAATAGTTAGTTAGTCTCTTCACCGTCGGCGCAAGCCCTTGTCGCTTGTAGCCAGGTCCACATCATCGCCATGTAAAACAGTAAGAACTCTATATCTCCATCTTGCTTAGCTCAACTCCTATCTGTTCATGGAACTTTCCTACTTCAGCTGTGTCTCTTCGTTTTGTGTGTGTGGTTCCCAAGCTTTCCACTCTGCCTCGACCACGACTGCCTGTACTCTGTGAAAACTGTTAAAGGTCTTCCAATGTGCAGAGAGGTACTGGAAAACTCTCCACGCCCTGACTGTCCCTCTCGGCTACTACAGGTTTTACCACCTCACTTTCATCACATATATTGTTATAATAGATAATAATTGTTTAAGTCTTATTCGTTTGCCAAACATTCACTCGTTGAGAACCTGCGTGAAGCGGTGTAAAAATATATAATTGTAACAAAACTTATTTATCTTAAAGTCCTTCCTTGTTCCAAAATCACTTTATTTGGTACCGCTCAAAAAGAGCAACCTAGTTTATAAAATTTGCAGCAATGGAAAATATGTGAGGGTCATTCGCATATTAAAACAAAGGGTCCAACGCGGGATTCGAACCCGGTTCATGGCTGTCGAGAATCGAGGGTGTCACCCACTCGCGTGCGTAGACTTCTATTATATATATATAGTCACGACCGTCTTTCCTAATCGGCCTCTGTCACGGATGCGCGCGCACAGGGAGGTCACGTGCTCGCCGGCTCCCTCGAGCCGGATTTGAACCAGCGACCTAAGGATCACCGTTGTAACATCTACAGTCGGGTAAAACACGGGCGTTGCCCGGGTCATTCGGCTAGTTTTTATATCTATATATATAAAAATGAATGTTTGTTGGTCCGTTGGTAAGTGATAATCTTCTACATCGCTCAACCGATCGTGATGAAACTTTGGGAAGTTGTTTAGTATACTACCGGGATGGTTTCTGGTTAATTACTCTTTAGAAATAACCTTTCGTTGCATTTTTATTTACAATAAAACGTAAATTCACTCGCAATCAGCGCCCCCTCGCGGCAGGCGTATGGCCTGAAATAGCTTCGCATGAGCGTATTTGTAACGTCAAGCTTAGCCTATAGGTTAGGTACACAGCTTCGTACCCCCACAACCTAGGTTCGAGGCTCAGCGTGGGTGTTTTTTTTTTTTTTTTCATTTCTTTTATATTATTGTAGCAAATTATTAAAAATATTATTTTATTTAAAATGTAGGCTTTTTAAAATAAAAATTAACATAAACAATTTTTAAATAATATTTATAACAAACCTAGGTTCGAGGCTCAGCGTGGGTGTCTTTTTTTATTTTCATTTCTTTTATATTATTGTAGCAAAGTCTTTTTTTACAGCATTATTATATTTTAATTGGTTTATTTTAAATATGTTTGTTATGAAGGCTCTATGTAATACTATTTAGAGCACATTTTACATTTTAAACACCTAAGCACCCCTCTTTTTAATATTGTAGCAAAGTATTAAAAGTATTATTTTATTTTAGATGTTTGTCATGAAACTTTGGGAAGTTGTTTGGTATACTACCGGGACGATTTCTGGCGAATTATTTTAAAATAATATTTATAACAATAATTATAGCAAATTTTAAGACCTATTTTTAAATTCTGTGTTTGTGCATATATAAATATTTTACAAAAATTGTGAGAACGTTCTATTAGAATATCTCACAAACAAAAAACAATACATATAAACAAGTTCACTGACATTTATTAATGCAGTGATTATAATCAATAATTACAATAAAGGGCTATATTATCTATATATATAAAAATCACTTTCAAATTTTAACGTAACGTTCCATTCTCAATCCCGTAGGGCTTTAGATCGGTTAAATTTTTTTTATATTTATAAGTGAATATTAACTTTACTGTACTGAATAGTTTAGTATAATATTAATTTAACATATTACAACTTAGCCACAGCAACGGTGGCCGGGTTCGCTAGTACTTTATATCTCCAAATAAAAATTCACTTGTGTGAAACATGGGCGCTGCCCTGTTCATTCGGCTTTATACAGATTATAATCTAATGGGTCATGGGTTTATTACTTAAAATGCGGGTAGTTTGCGATATAGGGATTCGCCACAGGATTCTGTGTTACCTATATGTTGTCACTTAAAATGTGACACATTAAAATATATATTTGAAAATAGAGCAATCCATAAATAAATCTTTAATTAAAAAGGCCATTTACTTTACCAATATTTAAGTTGGCTGAACGCCAAGCTTTATCAAGGTATTATAACATATTAACGTGATAATCAGTTTTTATAACTAATGTAAATTTGGTAATTTATGAATCTATTTGTGATACCTGTTCAAAATTATTTTAATAAGTACCGCTCAACAAGAGCAACCTAGTTTATGATATTTGAAACAGTGAATAATATGTGATGGCTATTTACATTTTATACAAAATTTTAACGCGGGATTCAATCCCGGTTCATGACTTTCGGGAATCGAGGGTGTTACCCACACGTCTACCGACTTTTTTTTTATATTTGTGATAATATAATCTCACGCACTACACCTTTTTAGGTTTAGTAAGGTGATGCTTTACTAATGCTCTTAAAACTGGCTGTTGTTCTAGCCTATACTTTGAATAGGCAAATATCTGATATAGATGATAAAAAAAACACCATTAACAATCACACAATTTAGCAATACCTATTAGCTTCGAATTCTATGACCCCAAAATAAGCAAGTTTGTCTGAAATCTAACGATTTTCAAATTACGGGGTCGAATTCCTTAAATATCTAACTATTAATTTCATAAAAGTGTAAATTGTTATTGGTTTATTTGAATAGGCTTTAAATATCCACTAATTTAGGCCTCAACTCTTCATATAGGCACCGACTCGATTTATTTATAATTTGTATCAGGAATTTTGATGGAAAAAAAAACAGTTAAAGTGGACGTTGAATTTTCCTATTATAGATATGTGACCTGCTATTACTAGTGCTTTATTCGAGTGAATAATTCGCTTAAAGATTTTTATTTTTCCCAAAAAAACATGATACAGCAATATTTAACCATTTTTAAGCTAAAATAGATATATCAGTCCAGTATTTGGTTAATTTGAAATTTCCTTAAATTATAATGCAACTAAACTTCTTTCAGAACAACTATTTAGACCGTTTAGAATATGTTAAAAACAAGGAATAAATATACGCTAAGAAAAATAAGGCTAACTTATGCATGATGGATTCTGTAGCCAATGGACATACGTCGGACCTAGAGGCTGTTGAATTGTGTGCTGCCTGGAGTATAGGAGTTCCATCTATGTTTTTTTTTTCTGTGGTGAATCTGTATAAGACCGACGGCCTTAATAAAGCTGTACGTGTGTGTGTGTTACTAAAATGGATATCGTACGCATAACGGTAAAGGTTTCTCCCCAGCGTCTTGAAAGCGTTCTCTAGTAACATTACATACTTTTTCTTGAGGCGTGAAGAATGTTTTATGATGAAAGTTTTATTGTCAAATCGTATATAGCGGGGGCCGGCAACCTTTTGGATCTGAAGGTTCAAAAATTACAATTTACAAAGTTTTTAAAGAGCCACAATTTTTTTTCTTGCCAATAATAAATAGTACTCGCATAAATAAAAACGTTATATTGGTAAATGGATTATTTTTTCGATCTAATAATTGTCTTTTTTTCAATTGAATATCTATTTATGGATTGCTCTATTTTCAGTGGTAATTGTTTCGATAAAATTAATTAGTGCGTGTCATTCTCAAGTTTGTATTACCTCTTTTTTTCTATGTGACATTTTGGTGGTTATGCTGGGTAGATTAGAGAATACCAACTGAAGATTGTAGACTTTGAGGCTATTAGCTGTTGTGACCTACAATTTCCGCGATTGATTCTATGATTCGGTCGCCGTTTAAAATTCAAGGAATTCTTTCTAAGAAGTCGATGTTCTTATAGACCATATAGTAGGGATTGGCAACCTGCTAGCCACATGCTGCTCTTTGGATATGTGAAGCTGCGTATAGTACTCGTATAGATAAAAACTTCATTTACACGCAGCTTCACATCCAAAGAGCCAAATGTGGCTCGCGAGTCGCATGTTGCCGACCCTTGGTCAATAAGAACATGGACTTCTTGGAAGGAAGTCTTGAATGTCACAAGACGGCTGAGTCATGGAATCAATCGCGGAAATTGTAGGTCACAACACCTATGGGCTCAAGATCTGCAGGAAATCTTCAGTTGGTATTCCCTAATCTACCCAGCATAACCACCAAAATGTCACGTAGAAAAAAGAGGTAATACAAACTTGAGTATGACACGCACTAATTACAGTAGAACTTGAGGATGACACGCACTAATTACAGTAGAACTTGAGGATGACACGCACTAATTACAGTAGAACTTGAGGATGACACGCACTAATTACAGTAGAACTTGAGGATGACACGCACTAATTACAGTAGAACTTGAGGATGACACGCACTAATTACAGTAGAACTTGAGGATGACACGCACTAATTACAGTAGAACTTGAGGATGACACGCACTAATTACAGTAGAACTTGAGGATGACACGCACTAATTACAGTAGAACTTGAGGATGACACGCACTAATTACAGTAGAACTTGAGGATGACACGCACTAATTACAGTAGAACTTGAGGATGACACGCACTAATTACAGTAGAACTTGAGGATGACACGCACTAATTACAGTAGAACTTGAGGATGACACGCACTAATTACAGTAGAACTTGAGGATGACACGCACTAATTACAGGAGAACTTGAGGATGACACGCACTAATTACAGTAGAACTTGGATAATTCGTCCAACGTCTTTAATTCGAATTTTTATTTTAGTCCCTAGAATTTCCGTTTTAAATCGAATTTTTGGATAATTCGAACATTTCTTTGGTCCCCTGGGTTTCAGATTATCCAAGTTCGACTGTAATTTATTTTTATCGAAACAATTACCACTGAAAATAGAGCTATCCATAAATATTCTTCAATTAAAAATATAATTATTGGATCAAAAATAAACTATTTACCAATATCAGTTAGCTGATGAGATTGTTTTGGACATAAATATGTTGTTATACCTTGAAATAGGTTGGCATTCAGCCAACTGAAATATTAGTAGAATAAATTATTTTTTTAATTTCTCTTGGGACTCACCAAAATAGGGTGCTATAGAGAGGGGGTGCTATAAACAGGTAACTTTTAATGTAAAATGTTTACATTTTAATGTTTAAAATCGGGCGCTATAGAGAGGAAGGTGCTATTTAGAGGGGGGCGTATATACATACAAATTAACTCCCTTATAATAAATCAATTTCCAAATTTTCCCTTCTTTTAATTATCTCCGCCACAATATTATAAAGTTGATATTCTATGGGGTTGAAACTATGAAAGCCGCAGACTTAACTCAATATTCTTGTAGAATTTCATCCAGATTGGTCATATTATCCCAGACACTTGGTTCTTAATACTAGTACTAGATGTTTGGTTGCATGGAAGCTCCTCAAAAAGCACTTCGAGCCATCACAGGTTACAAGGAGACTATTATAAAAACTGTCTCTACATAAAAAATTCCATATGAAATGCCTTTGAACATATTTCAATTGTGTTGGTTTTTTTTTCTTCTCTTTTTATCTTTCTAACTTTCAAACTAATTATCGTACATATTTCAAATATCTTTCATTTTTTTCAATGTTTGGTTTACCTTTTGAATGCAAGTTTCCCTAGGAAGGTCATAACATTCAAAGTCGAAATAAAATAAAGAAAAACACTTAAAATTCAGCAATTGCATAGAAAAAGAATTTATGAATACTTGCAGAATTTTATTAATAAAGAACGTGATCGAATATATATATATATTCAAAATTAAGAAAAACTTTATACACATATTGGTCAATCTTCTATCCAAGGAATTCTTTCTGGCAGACATGGACTGAAAGGAAGTTATCTTGGTCCTTGTAATTCTGCATCACAGCATGGTTTATTATGAATGTTCTTACATTTCACAATTTAATTAATAAATAGGAGCATTAAAGCACGAATGTATCTTTTACACATAAAACAAAGGTCCATTGCCCTTACTGCAAAGAGAAAAACATTGGGGAGGCCTGACTCACAAGTGGTAAAACCTTCCAGAGGTTTTCCCAATTTAACAGAATTTTCGGAGAATGTCGTCTTCATTATGACTTTGCAGATTGATATAGAGTGTTAACTGTTTATCCGGAGTTGTGATGGAAGTAGTTCCATGGACGATGCCAAGATGCCATTTCGCCTCTAACCATTGAAGAAGAAAATACCAAACACCATAGTACCTATGTATATCTATGTGAATTATAAACCATGGCGTATGCTAAAAGGTTGTCCCCGTAAACACTTATTATTACAAAGCAATAAGGCGCCATCTATATACAACGAATGGAAACATTAAGACACGAAAGTATCATTTCACAAATAAATCAAACTTCTACTGTCCTTACTGCGATGAAAAAATATTGGGAGGTCCTGACTCACAAGTGGTAAAACCTTTCAGAGGTTTTCCTAATTTAATCTACCAGACCGTTTTTTTTTAGATCTTTAATACAGTATTGGAAGTTTCTGCTAATATATAATGCACTAAAGAGTGGAACCTTAGAAATGGTATTCAAGCAAACTATGGACATGAGTTTTTAGGAGAGCAGAATTACAAATGAATATTTACATCGAGCAATGCTCTTCCCTAAACAATAAGGACATGGCTAGTTAGGTATAATTAATTAAAAGGTGATAACAGACAGTCAATGTAATAAGAAATATAATCATTAAAGGTCGATGTTTTTTACACACACACACACACACATATAAAATAAACTTCTACTGTCATTACTGCGATCAAAAAAGATGTGCCTGGAAAAGGAGTGCCTGGCTCATCAGTGAACCCTCCTCTCAGCGGTTTTACATAACAACCATAATTCTCTTATCAGGTATATAAGTAAAAGTCGTTTCAGTATAAAAATAATTTCAAATTTAAGATGCTAAAAATTCATAGAGATGTATCATAGCAGTATTTGGATTGATTGAATAGGAATATTTATAGTGATAATAAGAAATCATTAATATATCATCACAAACATATTGCCATCATTATATATATATATATATGAAAAAAAAAACAATAGAAAAAAAAATAAAAGATGAGTGGGTCAGGTGTTGATATTAAAAATAAAGAAGGCATCTCCTGACCACGAGCACATGTGCTTTTTAGATGGCAGAGCGCCATCTAATGGAGCAAAAATAAACTAAACGTTTATTTAGCTTGCTCCGAGATATTTGACCAACCCAATTTCTTTATAAATCAAGAAAAGCCATCCACGAACGCGTTTAGCGCTGTTGGCGCTCGTCAGCGTGGAGAAGGCTGTAACCACTGCGACCAAAAAGATTTTTGGTCCCAATGGCTTCCCGAAAAATCAAGAAATGGGTATTTAAGGCCAAATTTGCGTAAAGACTCTTAACACATGAAAAAACAACTTTACTCAAATTTGGCCTTAAATACCCATTTATTGATTTTTCGGGAAGCCATTGGGACCAAAAATCTTTTTGGTCGCAGTGATTACAGCCTTCTCCACGCTTACGAGCGCCAACAGCGCGAAACGCGTTCGTGGATGGCTTTTCTTGATTTGTCAAGAAATTGGGTTGGCCAAATATCTCGGAGCAAGCTAAATAAACGTTTAGTTTATTTTTGCTCCACTAGATGGCGCTCTGCCATCTAAAAAGCACATGTGCTCGTGGTCAGGAGATGCCTTCTTTATTTTATATAAGCTCTATGCAGTTCCCCGGGTAGTTGGCGCTCTGCGCTCCTGGAACCTGGGTTATAAATATCTCTCTTTCATATTTATATTTATCCTGTATTTAACCTTATATAATCTTATATGTTTCAATTTTAATCTCTCTCGGTCGGTGACCAAGATTCAGAAAACTGTTCTCAAGAAAGGAACAAAGCAACGCCATTTTAGTATACATTGTAGTAAAAATTGTAATTTTGCAAATGAAGTGTCATTTGTAGAAAGGTGTCCGCTAAAGGGAGGTTTCTACTGTATCTTTATAAAAATCGAAAAAGTTTAAATATTCGTTAGGAAAACTTTCACTCGAATAAAACCCGGGCGAAGTCGGGTACATCCGCTAGTATGCAAATAAAACTAATAACAAAAATTTGCATATTGGGAATGTATAGAATGATGAAAGCATGTTAATGAGGTACTCTCTATTATCACTTTTGCTACCTAATTCTTTGATTTTTATCCGATTCTTTCAGTTTTACGCTTTATAACATTTAGAATATCTCAAAAAATTGCTTTATAATGTCTGAAACAAGCTCATTACTTATCATAAGAGCGATTTGCGTATTTTAATATAAACATTTCAAAATTCTAATGTTTTATAAAAATATTTTTGTAATATATAATATTCAATAAATTGTATAACGAATACATTTACTGACAGTGTTTTTTTCTTTTTAAAAATTAGCATCAATAATTATTATTATATCTACAGACCTTACAGCATTTTTTTTCAATTATCCCTAGTACTCGTGGTACAACCATGATAATCATGCTGGGTATTTAGCGACTGCTTTTACTGTAAGCGCACCACATGTCTACACATGTGAAAAGCAGTTCGACTTTGCACTTACAAATGTGCCAGAGTCCCGTTTGGTTACTTGCACTTGCTGGTGGGGTTGGGCTTTTGCAAGAATCGGGGGCCATTGGAGCATTTTTTTAATCAGAAAAGGGTGTCCAATGCGGGAATCGAACCCGGGTCGTAGCGGTCGAAAACCAAACGGTTTAACCAGCCTTCCACCGATCCCCCCCAGCAATGATAGTTATTGGCTCATCAATTGTGAACTCTCTCAGCTGTTTCACCAAATTAATCTCCATTATTAATTACAGATTAATTTGGCAAAACCGCTGAAGGTTCACCACTGATGAGCCAAGCTAACTCATTCAATAATTTTGACATTGCATTAAGGTATTCAGAGATATTAATTAATGCTTTTTTTATAGAAACAAATTGCCAGTAAATGTATTTGTTACATTTTTTTTTAATAGATGGCAATTGGATTTATATAAATGAAATTGTCAATGCAACTTTTGAGCTAAAGAAACACTGAAAACTGAAACTTAGGTTGAATCAGAGTGAGAATAAATAAAATAACATATAGGGCAGTAGTCGGCAAACCTTTGAGTCGTAAAAGTCAAAAATTACCAAATTTTCAAAGAACCACAAAATGTTTTCTTGCCAACAATAAATAATACTCGCCTAAATACAGTATTTATACAAGTAGTACACACAACTTGACATCCAAAGAGTGGCTCGCGAACTTCAGGTTGCAGACACTAGAGTATATAAGATAAATGAAAGTTTTTCTCAATTTTAATTTGAACAGGGAGTTTTAGAATCATCTTTAATTTCTACTTACATCGTATAAATTGCCGAGGTTGTCATTGCCGCTCAGAACATTACCTCCTGCCATCAAATAGACGCCACTCATAGATTCTTTAAGACGTTGCAATAAAAACTTCGTCAGAAAATCAACGTTGATTGTTTTCTTCACTGCTAAGTGACTCAGATTCAATTTTTTGAAAATAGCCTCGAGATTTTTTTCTGGAACTAATCTTATCTGCAACACATAACAATAAATATTAAAACTTAACAATGAAGGTTTATTTAACAATAAAGCTTCTAATTACACAGACAGTTGATCATCATTTCTTCAGCTGTTCAGCATTCATAAGACATAGGATGCAAACAGTTATCCTACTTGGACTGACCCACCTCAATCCTACATCTATGGCCTCAATCTTAGCATGGAACTTCCTGGTCACTTGGTTCAACACAGCAATCAAACAGGACGCGAGTAAAAGCGTTTAGTACTGTTGTTGTTTCTTATCCCCTTGTGTAAAGATTACACGAATTCCATGAGATCATGCTCCTCGAGCTGTTTTATGATAAGCAGTGGCCTCTCCCAAAGGTCCTGTTTAGTGTATATAATGCAAGTCAAAATGTGTTCTGGAGCTGCAGGTGCCAAGCTACATTTTGGGCAGGTTTTCTATCTTCAATGGCACTTTTAGTACTAGTCCATACTAGTGAGCTAGACTTCCCGGGTAGTTGGCGTTCTGCGCTCCCTGGGTTATAAATCTCCCTCTCTCTTTTGTGATAGGGTAATTAGAAATTATCCTCAGAATCAATGTTAACTATTTGTATGATTAAAACATAACAATAAAAATAGTACAAGGGTGTACTGAGATTAGATGAATATATCAACCTCCTGATCGTGTAACAAAGTGTCAGAATAAATATCAATTATTGGTTGAATTGTTTACAGTGAGAATTGGTCAAATAAACCATTCTATGTTGAAAACATTTTCCAAAAACAAGTTTTCTTGATTCATTTTTTACCTTAATTATCCAACATGATATATATTATGTGTCAAACTCATATTATATTTATATACAGTTAAACCTGTCTATAGCGCCGCCTCTAAATAGCGCCTCCCTCTCTATAGCGCCCGATTTTAAATACGTAGTAAGATGCGATTTACATTAAAAGTGACCTGTCTATAGCACCCCCTCTCTATAGCACCTTATTTTGGTGAGTCCCAAGAGGGGGCGCTATAGAAAGGTTTAACTGTATATATATGTCATAAAAAAAGATGTATTTTAGGTACGTTACCAATTCATTCATGCAGTCGTGGATTGAAGTGTAATGATAACTTTTATATTCAAAATTGTATATTTTTTAATGATTATATTTTAAGAACAAAAAGTTTGCATACATATAATTTTATAAATATAATCTAAGTATATACAAAAAACATCTTGGGTTGTACTCCTTTTGTTAAGGATTTTAAAGAATTAACTCTGTGTTAATTCTATGATTATTTAAATTATAATTATATTAATGAATAATAATTTTCATATTTTTATTATGTCATTTCTTCCCTCCAAGGATAAAAATTAGGGAGTAATTTTCAAAGTAAAAAAAAAGTATCATTATTATTTACATAGATTATCAATTAAGATGGAGGATACCAATTGAAACTATATCAATGATGCTCTTTATTCCTTCTACATATTCCTATTGGTACCTTTTTTCTTGACAGTAGCTGAAAATTATCCAATCTTATTTGAATTTATAGGTGTCTCCTTCCTATAATTCATAAGGGGATTTACCTCATGAATTGAGTAGGCCTTCTCAGGCTCTCAAGATTCAAAAGGTATTTTGCCACATGCCAAAAAATATATTTTTGAAAATCACAAATTTATTTCTCATAATGACGAGTGGTATCCAACATCTTGTTTCACATATATTTGGTTTGATCAGAATAAAAACATAAAATAATGGGTTATTTACTTCCACATAATGAAAAATATTTACACATGAAGTTTTACTATTTACATTAAAAAAAAAAGAATGTTCGAATATGAAATGTTCCATATAAAGTTTGTGAGGGAAAAATATATAGAATCATATGAGTGAATTTCTCAACAAATAAAATCAAAATGTAAAATATTTACAACAATTGAAAAGAAAAGTGTCAAGTTATATCTTATGTGTGCACAAATATTATATTCTCAAGGCTTAATTTTTAGGCGTAGTTATTTTTGGTATTGTCTTATTTATATTAAGATTTCCCTACCATTATTTAGTAAGAAGAGGGATTCTACTTTTCACTACCTTAGGTGCCACTTGTTGGTTTGTTTTTTTTCTCTAAAGTGGGTATTTTACTTTTTGTCAGTTTTAACTCAAATCCTTCTTTTGAGTAGTATGGCCTCAATATGGATGAATGAATTACCATGGTAGTTTTTCCTAAATTAGATTGGGGTTTATCAATTTCATAATTGACTGGGGATATCTGTTTTAAGATTGTAAATGGCCCAGACATTGGAGGCATTAATTTTCGGTTATCTGGATGGTAAAAGGTTTGTAACCAAACTTTATCGCCTACTTTAAAGGTGGAAGGTTGATAATGTTGATCATATCTAATTTTATTTATCTGATGAAATTTTAATGTATTATTATAGGCATTTGTTCTGGCAGTGTCTATAGGGGGGTAAAATTCTGATTCTTTTAAGGGGGGATCATAAGGGAGCTTACCATACAAAAGGTAAGTAGGAGTATAGCCTGTTATGGAATGGGGAGTATTATTATATTCATTTAGTACTGAATCTAACAATTTCGTCCATGGTATTGATTTTCCTTTCAAGTTATTGAATTTACATCTCAACCTGGTTATTATAGTTTGGTTAAGTCGTTCATTTAACCCATTACACTGAGGTCTTGATGATGAAGTCAATAATTGTTTAATGTTATTGTTAATAAAATATTTTCTAAATCTTGGTGAAGTAAATGATGGTGCCCTGTCACTTAAAAATTGTTTGGGTTTTTGTATTTGAAAAATTTTGTTTAGGCAATTTATATATGAGTCAGTAGTTTGACTTTTTGAGGGGAAAGCCCAAATGTATCTAGTAGCATGATCTACGATGATGTGAAGGAATTTCTTTGTGGAATTATAGTAATTTAGTCCACCTACTGTGTCTATAGACACAAGATCAAAAGGATCCTTAGCTGGGGGGAGACTTTCCAACAGACCAAATTTCTTCTGGTGAGATATTTTATTGAGTTGACACACCTCACAGTGTTTTACATAATTAGAAATATCTTGAATTAGGTAGGGCCAATAATAGATAGGGGAAATTAGATTTAACATTTTAGATACTCCTATATGGCCGTAATCTTGATGAGCTCTTATTAATACTTTTTCTCTTAATGATGGTGGAACAACACTTTTGATTAATCCTTTTTTCTTTATTGTTAAAAGTCCATTAAATTTAGTATATTTCCTATCATTGATGTTATCATCAAATTGAGCTTGTTTTAGTTCTGGGTCAGAAACAAAATGAGCTATGGGGTATCTGCTGAGAAAATCAGCTTCTTTATTTTCAGTTCCTCTTATGTGTTTTATCTCAAAGTCAAACATTGAGAGCTTTAAGCTCCATCTAAATAATCGTCCTTTTGGGTTCTTTATGTTCTTCAAATACTTTAGACAAGCATGGTCTGTATGGATGGTGAAATGCACGCCATCTAAGTAGGGTACAAAGAAATCCACAGCATCAATAATAGCAAGGCATTCTTGCTCAGTTACACAATAGTTTGATTAATAAGATGTCATTCTACGGCTTCTATACGCTATTGGCTTTAAAAGCCCATCGGGTTGTTCTTGTTTTAGGATAGATCCGATCTGTTCTTGGCTAGCATCCGTGTAAAGGTGTATAGGATATTTGGGATTATAGATAGCTAATATAGGTTTTGAGGTTATCATATTTTTTAATTTAGAAAATGCGGTTTCGCATTCTTCATCCCATTTCCATTTTACATCTTTTTTCAACAAATTATTCAAAGGGAGTCTGAGTTTAGCATAATTAGGGATAAATTTCGAGTAAATGTTAATAGATCCTAAAACTCGTTGTAAATCCTTTTTATTCCTTGGGGAATTCAATTTTCTAATCGTTTCTATATTATTAGTGCTGGGTGAAAATTGATGGTTTGATATTTCATATCCTAGAAAAGAAATCTGATAAGTAGCGAATTTACATTTACTTAGTTTTAGCTTAATATTTTCCTTTATGCAAATATCTAAAATTACTTTTAAATGGGTCAAATGTTCCTGAAAATTATTTGAAAATATAATGAAGTCATCGAAGTAATTCATGCAAAAATCAACATCATATTTATTTAAAATTTGCCTTAAAACTCTTTGGAATTGACTTAAACTATTTTTTAATCCAAAAGATAATTTATTAAATTCGTAAAGTCCGTGAGTGGTAGTAAAAGCTGTGTATTCTTTATCATCTGGGTGTATATCTAAATGGTGATAACCTGATAAAAGATCTAGTGTAGTGAAGATATTAGCTTCTGAAAGCTTATCTAATATAGAATCTATTCTTGGTATGGGCTCAGAATCTCTTTTTATTATATCATTTAATTTTCTGTAGTCTATTACTAGTCGAATTTTACCTTCATTTCGCTTATTCACCAACATAGCAGGGGATGCATAGGAGGAATAAGATGGTCTAATGACATTATATTTTAAAAGTTCTTCAATCTGTCTTTTAATTTCAATGTTGTCCGAGAAGGAAGGTCTAAAAGGCTTTAATGAAATAGGTGTTTGTGAGGTAAGTTTAATTCTAATTGGATCTGCTTTAATATGTCCTATATCCATTTTATGGGCAGCAAACGCTTCCTTATTTTCCTTAATTAATTTAATTAAATCAGATTTTTCATATGGTGAAAGTTTTTCATCAAATTCTACACTATTAAAATTTCTAAAATCATTTTTATTAGGAGGAATAATAGATTTAAATAAAGGAATTACATTATGATGTGTATAATTATTATTATTAGGGTTATGGTAATTAACATTAAGAATTCTACCAAATTGAGTAATTGTAAAACTTTGAAAATCAATGTCTAATTTAAATAATCTTATATGGTGTAAAGAAAGCAATACATATGGCAAATTAATATCAGAGGAATAAAAATCAATATCTCTAGTAATAAATCCTATAGTTGTATTAACATTAATTTTTGAATTTATATTTAGCATACCGGATGTCTGTTTAATAAGAGGTAAATTATTAAAAACAACATAGTTTGGTTGAATCTTATCTATCATATGTTGAGGAATTATAGAGAAGGTACAGCCAGTATCCATGAGAGCTACAATACTGTTATTATTCACATTTAGATTTATATACAGACCTTGGCGTCAGGAGTGTTGAGGCGGAGCTGGTCGGCATTCGCTCGAAGGGGCTGTTGTCTGCGTCAAGGTGTCCATGGATCGAGACGGCACGGACATGAAGCTTGCAGCGGGGGGGGGGGGGCTTGCACGGCCCTCTCGCGAAACCAGCACCTATTCTCAGGATGGAAGCGTCCGGCATGTCCCCGGTTCAGGCAAATTCGGCAAGGACGTCTTTTAGAACTATAGTCCATAGGGCTTCTACCTGGATGTCCCCATTGCTTTTGTTGTACTTCCATTCTTGGGGCTGTTTCCCTTTTAATAGATGACTCCTCCATTTCCTTATGTGATTCCCTTCTTATTGAATGTTTCTCCACATTTGCATCTTTATTTGGCAAATTCTGCAAGCTTTTTGCGCGAATTTCTAGAAATTCCATTAAATCCTTAATTGAAGGCACAACCCTTGGGTTGTTCTGCAATTCCCACTGTTTTCTTGTGGTTTTATCAAGCTTATCTTGTATGATCTCGACGAAAAACACATCAGATAAACTATCGATTTGGTAACCTAATACCTTCACTGTTCTTACTATCTCGTTGCAACTATCTAGAAGTTTAAACATTGACTTATGGTTGTCATCGGCTAACTTTGGTAATCTTAATGCATTATTTGGGTGAAAATCAGATCCTTTGGATTATCATATCTTGTTAATAAGGTTTGCCAAACCTCAACATAATTATCGGCTCTAATTGGAAATGCGTTGACCAGTCTTAGGGCTTCGCCTCTCAGTTGGCCTTTCAAATATTGTAACTTTTCAATTTCCGGTATTTGTGAATTAGACCCAATTGCAGAATAAAATAAATCCTTAAATGAAAGCCATGATTCTAATCCACCATCGAAAGTTGGCAATTCAAGTTTAGGCATTTTAACATGTAAATTTACTTTTTTTTTCAGATGTTTCCTGCCCATTATGCCTTAAATCCAATTCACACTTTGATCTTATACACTTATCTATGCAATTTTCCACTTCGTCAATCAAATCCTCATCCTCAAGTTTCTGCAAGAAAATATCACTCATTTTCATCAAATCATTATTTGCATACTCTAGTTTGCATTTCGTTGCATTTACATCTACCATAGACACAATGGATTCGATATTTTCTTCAATGCCTTTTATACTTTTTTTTATCCTTTTTAATTTCTTAATTAAAGTTTCGACTTCCATAATTGCTATTATTTTATCTATATCTTTTCCCAAATATCTTAGTTGCAATATATGGCTTGGAAATCTATTGGAATTCTTCTCGTACAGGGTTAAAATACATCCTGTCGACTATTAAAAAAGATGTCATAAAAAAGATGTATTTTAGGTACGTTACCAATTCATTCATGCAGTCGTGGATTGAAGTGAAATGATAACTTTTATATTCAAAATTGTATTTTTTTTAATGATTATATTTTAAGAACAAAAAGTTTGCATACATATAATTTTATAAATATAATCTAAGTATATACAAAAAACATCTTGGGTTGTACTCCTTTTGTTAAGGATTTTAAAGAATTAACTCTGTGTTAATTCTATGATTATTTAAATTATAATTATATTAATGAATAATAAAAATCATATTTTTATTATGTCATATATATATATATTAATATTTTGTAGCAGAATACTTGAAATCTATCTTGTGGAATCAAAGAGCACACACAAGTACTTACATAACACATTCCCGGAGCCATGTGTTCTAAGGCTCTGAAATATCGTCTTAGTTGTTCCTGGGGTCCCTGATTGCAGAACCACACAATGTGCATTTAGTGAAACACGCATGAGATAAAAGTATACAATACATTAAAAAACAAATTATCTTAACTTATTAAAATTTCCATAAGTTCCCCATACCAGGTAAAAAAACAAAGTTTTAGATTCTTGAAGTTAAAAAAAAAAAAACTTGCTCTAAAAATAGCACGCTAGTGTTATATTCCCCAAATATTGATGTATTTGTGCAAATCACGTATATACATATCAATTCTTAATTTATAATAGTTAAATAGTGAAATTTTCAGGTTCTTCTACAACCTATATAAATAATTTTATTCGCGATCGAACGTTGTGGCCCACTGTATGTATTACATCCCAAAACACGATGCGACGCCTGCCATCTTTGTCTTGAGCTCCATGTACCATCTAGGCGACCGTTAAACCAGTGAGTTCCTTTGATTGGTCCACGAAGTGTGTCGGCGGGCGTCCAGGGTATGTGTCGTCCAGACGTCTTTCCGGTCAGTATGGTGTACTCTATTCCCCTGTGTCAAGCGATGTGACCGAAGAATCTCAAACAATTCCGTTGTCACAGAAGTCAGTCATCTTCTGAAATCAATAGTTGTGATAGTATCGTTGTCCAAGGTAGACTTCGCCAACAATACATCTCGAACGTATCAATTTTCTTCTCTAACGATGATGTTATAATCCAAAACTCTGAAGCATTAGTAGCCACTGAGAAAACCAGTGCCCTCCTTGGTTCTCGTCTTTATACTGATGTATTTCGACAGCTTTGTGAGCCTTCCCATTAGCGCCTTTCTGGACCTGTCTCTCAGAAGGATGGCGATGGGAAGAATAAATAGCAGGTTATCTGATTTAAAAAAAAATGCTCCATTTTTTCGAAGACAAATTACTAAAATTCTTTTAAAAAGATTCTTCCCTGCTTTAACTGAACTAGCAAACTTAGCGCGCCTTACGTCGCGCTTTAAAGCACATACAATTTAAAGCACATACAATCCTGCCTTCTTCACAGACATAATAACATCATAACAACATTATAACATAATAACAAAATCACACAAACAAAAACGAATATGGGGGATTATTTATTCATTTAATGTGACATAGATCAATTTTCGATATATATTGAAATTTTATTCTATTTTATTTTGAGCGTCTATTTTGAATATTCACTAAATATCGAAATGAATACTAACTAAATATCGATTAAAGAATATAAATATATGTTTGTAAAAATTAATATTTAATAAAATAAAAAATACGCTTAGGCATATTTAATATAAGCAATATTAAAATAACCAATTTCTGGCGTAATTAAATATAAAAATGACCTTCACAAAATAAAAACGGTGCGAAAATGAGAAATTAAAAATGAAAAATGTTATTAAAGTGTAAAAAGGCAAGTATGAAAAGTATTTAAAGTTTAATTTAAATTTATATATCAAATTATTTCGTTTTATTTCAATCAATGGCCGAGCGTGTCGCTAACGTCGAGCTTAACGTCGAGCTAAATGCGTATTTTTGCTAACTGCGTTATTTTTAAAAGTTTAAATATAATTTTGAAGTTACCTGAATAATTCCGGGACTAAATGTAATATGTATACGAAATATTGTCGTATAAAATAAAATATTAAGAGAGGAGTTAGGGAACAAACAAACTAACAAACTAACAAACATTTTTTGCGCTTTAATAATAAGACATTAAGGAACCTAGGGCCTGGTTTCTTTCCGTAATTCTTCTATTTCTCGAAATTTCGAGCTAACATGCCCTTCAACACCAGATGTATTACTTCTAGCTAATCTAAAAATTCGGCGTGTTATAATTAGCTAGAAGTGGTACTTCTGGTTTCTCCGTGTTGAAGGACATGTTAGCCCGAGATATAAAAGAATTACGGAAAGAAACCGAGCCCTATAATCCTTATTGATTCAGTTAAAACACTTGTAGATTGAAAAAATAATTAAGAAAGCTTGGCTCATCAGTGGTGAATCCTCCCAGCGTCTTCGCTAATTTGTTTCACCAACTACTGTAGAATTTGTGGCTATATCTGCATATTGCTACTAGGAGAGGTTAGATTAACCAAATCATAGCAAAGCTAGCTGAGTATCTGGGCTCAAAAATCATATATTTTTGTTTGTAGCCCGTAACACCATATGCTCTCTCTAGCCGCCACAGTTTTAGACAAGTGGTGGGCATGGGCGGACCAAGAATCAGAAGAATCAAGAATGGAACAAAACAACGCCATTTTAATATACAGTAGAATCTCCTTGTAAAGGACAAAACCTAATTGCAGAGAAAAGGTGTCCTTTAGGGAGAGGTGTCCTCTTACCGAAGAGTTTCGAAATAATAAAAATGATAATTTAGCAAATGATAACTGTCCTTTATAGAGAGGTGTCCTCTAGCGCGAGTGTTCTCTCATGGAGGTCTACTGTATATATATATATATATATGTTATATAATTTTTAAAAAATTAATAGAAATATAATAGAGATAAATGCATGTAAATATTATTTTATTTTATTAATCTGTTTAAAATAACTCTGTTGTTCTTGGCCACTAGATGGCGCCACCTTAAATATAAATAGATTGTTTTGTTTTTTTTAGTGTTGGTTAGGTAAGTTAAATTTTATTTTATATAGGTATGTAAATAGTGATATAGAATTAATTGTTAAAATTCTATATTTACTTAATTTAATATATATACTTTTGCTCAAAGAGTTCAAAATAAACTACTTGAGACTGATTTTCTCTTTTTCAATTAAATTCAAGACGACTGCACCTTCAATTTTAACAAATCATTTTTTGGATTTACATAATTATAGAACAGCTAGCCGACAGGATTTGCCTAGTAATTCTCTCTAAAATGCCTCCGAAAATAGAAAAGCTAGTTGAGCAACAATCTTTTACGAGTAATTTTGATTTACCCAAATATGATGGACAAAATTTTGATGTTACTTCATGGTTAAAATTCTTTAATAAAAAATGCCAGCAAAACCATGTTGATGAAGACTATAAACTAAAAAATATTTCGAAATACCTTGATGGCGAAGCTTTTAATTTTTATATAGAGACATTGCAAGATATAGATGATTGGAGAGAACTAGAACAAAAATTACTTTCATATTTTACAGTTAAGGACTCTAACCTATTTAGTAAATTTTTAAATTTGAAATATAATGATAAGGATGATCTTGATAATTACTTTAAAGAAAAATCTTCATTGGCAAAGAAGCTTAATTTGGATACACCACTTTTATTAGAAGCTCTTACAGAGGGGATGCCAAATTACCTGAAGAAATATTTAATTGCAGCAAGAGTTAAGGAAACCTCAGATTGGATTAGAATAGCTACTCAATTAAAATACTCTACCAATCAAGAAAAACAGCAACCATCCACAAGTAATAATGATAATAGGCAGAATTTTCAAAATAGATCATACTACCCAACAAGGTCAAGGTTTAACCCCAACTCTCCTCCAGGTCTACAACTCCAACCACCTCCAAGGTCATCTCCAAGATTAACCACAGCTCATCACCAGGAAGCATCCAGCAGGTCAACCAATTTACCACCCTACCCCTGCAAAATCTGCTCTTCCCATCAACTACCTAACCAATACCACTTCCACCGAGATTGCCCACTCAACAAACATGAGAAAGGACTGCCAACCAACAACCATTCAGAACCTCCAAACCCAGGTAGAACTTTACTATTATTTTCAGTACTCATAAATTATGTTTCACTACCTTGTGTACTTGATACCGCCTCATCTATCTCCATCATGCCCTCAAAATATTTAAATCGCATTCATTACAGAATATTAGATAATTCCCCAAATGTAAAAATAGGTCAAGTAGAAGGTTTTAGCTATCCCTTATGTAAAATATTGGTTAGACTTACTTTAGGAAAAATCACTAAATATCAGGAATTCTTTGTTTGCAATAGCTCAATAGAATACCTTATCCTAGGTTTGCCAACTTTCTATAATTTTTTCTTACAAATTGATTTTTCAAAAAGCCTACTTTTTCAAAATTATAAATTTTTATACTCTTTTAATCCTAAAACTAATAATCATAATTCCTTTGTAACCACTCTATGTATTCCAGACCCATACTATGTTAAAAATTCATCTCTTTTAAATATTGACCCATTAAGTAATTTTAATTATTTTAGTATACCAAATACAAACGTTAAACATATAGATCATAATTCAAATCCCATTATTGATTCTAACTCATATCATAGTATGCAAATTCCATGCCCTATTGTCAATTATAACTCATATTTAGACCTTAGTAACTTAGATATTAACCCAAATTTCTCAATTCAAACAATTTCAGATATTTTGCATAAATATAAGAATGTTTTCTCTAAGCACAATTTTGATATAGGATACATAAAGACTAACCCAATTTGCATATCTCTTTTAGATAATATTCCCATAGCACAAAAGCCATATAGGACATCTTTTTACAATAATGCTGAAATACAAAAACAAATAACTGAATTATTAAAATATGACATCATTAGACCTTCATCTAGCCCCTATAGTACTCCAGCATTATTAGTGACAAAAAAATCTGATGCCCCAAATCACCCCACAAGACTCTGTATAGATTATAGGAAACTTAATCAAAAAACAGTTCCAGAACATACACCAATTCCACTTATAGAACAAATTATAGATAGGTTATCACAGTCAAAAATATACACTATTCTAGATATTAAAAATGCATACTGGCATATACCCATAGATGAAAAAGATAGACATAAAACTTCCTTTGTAACACAATTAGGATGTTATGAATGGAACAGACTTCCATATGGTCTAAAAAATGCACCTTCACAATTTGAAAGGATTATGAAGTCAGTTTTCACTAAGCATAATATACAATATGCCCTAAATTATTTTGATGATATTATTATACACTCTAAAACTTATGAAGAACACATTAAGCATTTAGATGACATATTAGGTATATTCGAACAAGAGGATATAAAACTGAATCTCAATAAATGCAAATTTTTACAAAAAGAAATACAATTCTTAGGATACACTATTAACTCAGGAAAATATACACCAAATAACACAAATATTGAAGCAATTTTAAAATTAAATAGACCATATAATATTAAAACCTTACAGAGATTTTTAGGCACCATAAATATTTATAATAAATTTATTCCCCACTATGCGCAAATTAGGGCACCTTTGAATGAACTTTTGTTAAAAAATGCTCCTTGGCTATGGAGTGCAAAACATGAACAAGCCTTCCAAACACTTAAAAATTCACTCATATCACAGCCTGTACTATATATTTATGACCCATCAAAACCATGTCATTTGTTCACAGATGCATCAAATCTAGGAATATCAGGTGTCCTTAAACAACCTGATGAACAAGGCATTTTACACCCCATAGGTTATTTTTCTAGAAAGCTACACCCATATGAACAGAATTACACTGCCTCAGAAATTGAAACATTAGCAATAATAAATTCAGTACAAAGATTTCACACATACATCCACAACATTCATTTCACCTTACACACAGATCATTTACCTCTAAAATGGCTTAAAAATGTAAAAAACCCACAGGGAAGATTATTTAGATGGTCATTACTTCTCTCACAGTATGACTTTGATATAAAACATATAAAAGGGTTACACAATATAGAAGCAGATATGTTATCTCGATCACCAGTTTCACACTATTTAACAATAAATGAAATAAAAGAACACCAATTTACAGAGCATATTAATAGTAATAAAATTAAAATTCAAAATGGCATTTACATAGTTAGAAAAAAAGGTTTTAATAGGGCATATGTACCACAATCACTTAGGCAAAAATTATTACATAAAGTACATACAAATCATGGACACATTGGTACAACACAAATGACAAAAATATTATTTCCCTATTATTATTGGCCATATATGACAAAAGACATTGCTAATTTTACAAAACACTGTGAAACATGTCAATTTAATAAATCAAGAGACAATAGGATTATTTATGGACCTTTACAACAAATGCCAATAGCCACACACCCAAACCACATTTTTTCTCTTGATACAATGGGAGGATTGCACAATTATGGGACTACAAAACACAGCATTCATATGATAGTAGACCATCATAGTAGATTCTTATGGACTTTTCCAACCAAATCTGTATCAACTGATTCTTATATTACCTGTTTAAAAAACTTATTCCAAATTAATAAACCTGAAATATTGATAACTGACAGAAATGCAGCTTTTCTTAGCAATAAATTTAAACATTTTTTAGAAAAAAACAATGTTAAGCATCTACTCACCAGTGCACATCATCCAGAAACAAATGCTAAGGTAGAAAGGTTAAATTCCACTATCATTAATAGATTAAGATGTGAATACAATAGTAGTTTAAAAATTCCTTGGACAAAATACATTCCTAAAATTACTGAAAGCTATAATACAACAATACATACAATAACAGGCTTTACTCCTAAATTCTTATACTATGGAATACAACCACAGTATATAGAACATACCACTGAAAAACATACACCAATAGAAGATGCAAGAAAATTATCAATTGAAAGAAATATAAAATCACATGAACATAGTAAGCAGCTCTATGACATTAAACATCCAGAACCCATTTTTAAAGTAGGAGATCAAGTATTGGTAAAAACTTTTATTTATCCAAACACAGGTAAATTAACCCAAAGGTATATAGGTCCATTTAAAATTTTAAAACAATTTTCCCCAGTAACATATGAAATAGATAAGCCTAATATACCTCAAAATAAAAAAACTGAAATTATACATTCTAATAAACTTAAATTATTTTATCCTGAAACAGACTTTTTACTTCAAGATAACACTAACATAGGAAATAACTCAATTTTAACCCAAAATTCCAACCAAAAATTAATAGATATTGATGACAACCCATGTTTTTTGCAGGAAGAACATATTTTAGATATGGACAATAAAGAACTAATTTCAACACCAGCACTATTACCTACAAAATACATTTGATTTTTATCTAAATACTCTATTATTTTCATAATGTAAGTTTTACTATTTTTTGAACAATTAATTTCAATACATTGTGTGTAAATAGGCTATTTTCTTTTGCGTAATAATCTTTTGAAATCTAATTCATATTTTGAATACCTTTTATTTGTGTCTGCCTTTAAATTTTGTATATAATTTTCATTATTATGCCATATATAATTTGCATACATGTTGTATACATCATATTTTAAAAATATTATTTGTTTATAAACAAACTAATTAAACAGAAGATTTTTGGGTATTGATTTTTATTGTTTAATATTATATTCTATTTTGTAAATTATTTTCCTTTTATTTTGACACCCTATATAAGTCTTTTTCATGGGGGGGAAATGTTATATAATTTTTAAAAAATTAATAGAAATATAATAGAGATAAATGCATGTAAATATTATTTTATTTTATTAATCTGTTTAAAATAACTCTGTTGTTCTTGGCCACTAGATGGCGCCACCTTAAATATAAATAGATTGTTTTGTTTTTTTTAGTGTTGGTTAGGTAAGTTAAATTTTATTTTATATAGGTATGTAAATAGTGATATAGAATTAATTGTTAAAATTCTATATTTACTTAATTTAATATATATACTTTTGCTCAAAGAGTTCAAAATAAACTACTTGAGACTGATTTTCTCTTTTTTAATTAAATTCAAGACGACTGCACCTTCAATTTTAACAAATCATTTTTTGGATTTACATAATTATAGAACATATATATATATATATAAAGTTTTTAACTTTTTACATTTAACCTTTAATGAAATAATTCAAGTAATAAATTAATCCAATATCAAAATGAAAAAATCCAAAATCAAAATTTTATCTAATTATTTTAAATACAAAATTTACAGAAGTATTTCTATCAAAAGTTTATAAATAGTGTTTGTTTATTCTACCTCTATAAGTTTTATTATCAACATTTTTTTATTATCTTAAAGACAGTAGAAGTTTTATTTAATTGTGAAAAGGGACATTCGCTTCTTAATACTTTCATTTGTAATATATAGATGGCGCGTTATTGCTTTGTATTAATCTTAAAGATTGTTGTTTGTTGTGTCCAATGAAGAGCCTCAAATGTCTCCATACATCTTTATCACAGCAGTAGCAATGTCCACTATCTTGGGTGTGTAAAGCTGCTGCTCTGGGTCCATGTCTACAAGGCTGCGGCCATGATAATATGTGGGTAGGTGTTAGTTCCACACCAGGGCAGTTGTTGCATGTCTTATAGAATCTTAAAGATTATTCACCAAAAATAAAAATGCTATTTAAGTACAAGTTTTTTTTTTTTATAATTTATCGTTATCAACATAAATTTTTGCTTAGCTCATCAGTGGTGAACCTTCCAAGTGTTTTCGTCAATTTGTTTTACCAAATTTACAGTAGAATTTGCTTATACAGTAGAACCTCCCTGTAAATGACACCTATTTGTAGAGCCAAAGTATCCTTTATGGAGAGGTGACTTTTTACCAGAGAGTTGCTGAATTGTAAAAATGGTAATATTGTAAATGAAAACTGTCCTTTGTAGAGAGGTATCCGCTAGCGGGGTGTCCGCTAAACGGAGGTTCTACTGTATCTCGCTACTTAAATTGTTCAACGGAACTAAAAACTATTATAAAGTTTCGATTCATTATCACATTCATAATTTGAACATTTGTTTATATACGTAGGCAGGACAGTGAGAGAATGAAGCAAAAACAAGAAATCTAAATGATATTTTTGTAAAAAAACAACGATTAGAAGGAACAAATGGCGCTTATTCATAGACTTCAACTGAGTGTTAACTACATTGTTTAAACTTCGGTTTGTATGTGATTGTTGTTGCTTATTCCTCAAATCGTTTAAACGATCTCCATTAGGTTCCATTGTCTCAGCTTTTTCTATTATAGTCCTCGCCATCACTATCTCCTCAGCGGCGAAGTACGCGATCTACGTATTCTTCGTAGATCACAAAATGCATGGTATCGCTCAGACCCACTGGCGAACTCCATCAAACTCTGCATTTTGCATGTATTGACAAGATGTCATTAAAATTATTTTAATTGTCAATTGTCTATTATAGTTCTGGGGCTTTCCTTGTATTTGATTAGATGGATTGACAAAATAAATATTTCAAAGATGAGTGAAAATATTCTATTCTTTTTGCTATGATTCCTTTAGCCTATCGAAATCTCTAGAAAATTATCTTATCCAAGATTGCAAATAAACGTGTGAATTTATATATATTAAAAATGTCTGAACTGATAAGATAAGAAATATAATTTTTATTATCCCTATTACACGTGGTACAGACCATGATAATCATGGTTGGCAACTGATTTTACTGTATGTGTACCACATGTCTACATATGTGAAAGGTTGTTCGACTTTTACACTTAAAATTGTCCAGTGTCTGTATCCAGGAAGCCGTCTCAAAACATAAACCTTTGATGCCAACCAACTTTCCTACACGACCGGGGCAAAAGATTGGAATGGATTTGTTAAAGTTCGAGAATAAGTAGTATCTAGACGTCATTGACTATTATTCTCGCTTTTGAAATGATTCAGCTGGATCGGCTCACAGCCAATGTGGTGGTGCGTAGTTGCAAATCCATATTTGCCCGACATGGAATACCAGAAACTGTTGTAAGCGATAAAGGGACGCAATTTGGAACTGCTCGTGAATTTGCAAATTTCGCAAGGCAGTACGGATTCACACACGTCACTTAAAGTCCTCGATTCCCGCAGAGCAATGGGATGGCAGAAGCAGGTGTGAAAATTGCTAAGTTGATCCTCAAGAAAAATCAAGACCCATCGCTTGGACTCCTGGAGTATCGATCGACCCCTTTGGAGAACGGTTACAGCCCTACTGAGCTTCTCATGGGACGTAAGCTCCGAACGACCTTGCCAATTGCACCAGAGAATCTTAACCCAAGGTTGGTGGATTCTCAGACCCTGAAAAGAAAGGAGGGGAGAAGGAGAAAGGATATGAAATCCAGATATGATCGACGCTGCGGAGCTACGGACATGGAGGAGCTATCCGAAGGTGACACGGTTTGGATTACAGATATGCGAATCTGGGGGATTGTAAAGCAGAAAGCATCGACACCAAGGTCATATATGGTTGATACTCCAGTTGGGACTTTACGTCGAAACAGGTTCCATCTACGAAAAGGAGATACAGTGCAATATCCAGCCGACCCATCGACGCCGACCTTTTCGGGGAGGAACTGGTTCAAATTGAAAAGACCCCAGTTGTGGATTATCCCTCTAACGACCCAGAAGGCGGCCAGATATGAACCTGGAGTGGACGAATTTTTAAAACCCGTGGATCGCCTTCATTATTAATTATATTATGCATTTAAAGTTTGTAATGTATATATATGTGATGATTTAAGACCATGGAATTGTTGTAAATAGTCTAGATATCTACTACCACATGTTCCACCCCTTGACTGTATATAACTTCTTATGTACTGCACATAGAAAGCCTCAACTAACATCAAGCTGTACCGCGTAAGAGTCTAATAAAGTATCGCAACTGTACAGATAGAAGGAAGGGAGACTAACAGGAGAAAATTAAGGTTAAAACTAATCAGGCTTAGGTGAGAGTAGAAGAAAGACATAGGAAGTAGGCTTAAAGCGGGTACAATTATTAATATCTTGTACAGTCAATACTTCCTGACAAGGCCGGTGGTATCTGGTGACCGCAGAAGTTATAAAAGTTGAGAGACGCCCAAATTTCCGGGGCAGGACCGGACGTATTTGATAACCGCGGAAGTTATACGAGTCGAACTAACACCCAATACTTCCTGACAAGATCGGGCGTGTCTTCCGACAAAGGCCTCAGTAAGGACCAATTAGAAAGAATCACCTAAATAGGTCAACCAATAGAAAAAGGCCATGTGACACCTTTCGACCAATGGGAAAGAAGACAGGTCGTGGTGTTAAATCGAGAAGCAAGAATTGTCAGTCTACGCTTGGCTCTCAACAAGGTAACACTTGCTCTAAAGATCTCCCTCTCTCCTCATTCCATTCCTTCTTGACGTCAGACGCTTCTTAGTGGAATCTCTGTTTATTTCACCTTTGGCCCAGCTGTGTCGCCTTCCACCACGACTGCACGGTAGAGTTGACATCGAGGGTCGTCTAGCATCAGGTAACACTGGTCCCAGAGGTCCCAAGATATCACAGACTCCCCCGTCCGAAGAGTCGACAGGATAGTGGACGCCAAGGTACAAGTAAGCAAATAGACCACTGTCTGTACAGAAAGATGGAACAGGGAAGAGAGGAGGATTCAAAGGAGCCCATGAAGTCCGATCCCGACTACGAAAGTGGCGAAAACACCACTTTTCCAAAGAAAGAAAACACTCTCGGTAGAACGGAGGAAATCGCCCCCAGCCAGGAAGACGTCACGCCCCCGCCGCCGGTGTCAGATGTCCTGGGGAGGTTGACGACGACGCTACATCAGCTTTCTGCCGTGACCGGACTTTCGCGAGATGTGGAACTAACGCGCTACGATGGTTCGTACGAGGCGCAGAGCTTCTTCACCAACTACGACGCCCAAGCAGATCGGGCCCAACTACAATACTCTACAAGACTGAGAAAGCCAGCAAATCTCCTGCAAGCACTCCTCCGAGTTACCAACACGCGAGCGTATGTTACCTGCTCCCCCGACCACCTCTAAACCACGAGCCCAGCGCAAGCAGTGAACTCTTAACTGTCCCAAGGAACCTCCAACCATGGCACAAGACCAGAACTGTTCCGACATACAAGGCAACCCAACAGTAGGTTCCTCCTTCTATAATTTTTGTTGAACAATTGTTCGTTCGAGCTGAACTGTCCCATAATGTAAACCTACTCTACTACTTGATACAGGAGCATCTATCGCTATAATTAGGCAGAATACTTTTAAAATAGTAGAAACCAGTTTGTAAAAGAAAATACCTGTCCATCCATTTAACTTAACTATTAACGCCATAGCTAACAATATTGTCACCATAGATTATATCTTTTTGATCTTAAAAATAAGTAACATAACGCGGAATCTAAAATTCCATATCATCGATACACTCTTGCCTTTTATCATATTATCCCTTAACTCCATAAAACGATTTCTACTAATTATAAACTGTTCTCAGCTACTCCTGTATCAAGATAATGTACCTCTACCAACTACCTTGTACCAATTCACTTCGTGCAAGCAACACGTGTCCCATGGACAGGCTAATACAACTGTCCCATTTACTAAATTTTCCCCTCCTGGAACGGGTTGCTCACACGTGGTGAACTACAACACTCTTATTTAACCTCATTATAATGTTCCTAATCTCATTTTCAACGCCCCTATGTCCTTTTCTTTCATAACTTTGGACAGAAGTAACCTAAGTCACAGCCTTCCAAAACTATTCCAATCGTTAAATTCCCACATAACTACACTCCTTCCTTTTACATGCATATTTAAATATCGACAAATCACTCTCAACAAAATAAACAACACCCTCTCTCATCACTTTTTATAATTGGCAACAATTTTAGTGCGCGACTTCACACCCAAATCTAATTTCGAGCCACACAAGCTTTATTACGTCGCCCTACTAAACACACACACAAAAAATTATTTTTTTCACATTAAACGTGTCATATCCACTAACAATATAAAAATTATCGATATGTTCGTACAACCAGCACCCATGACTTTAGTAAATTTGTTATTCTTAGTAAAACAGATTAGATTTTGTACAAAACAAAGACTTCACGTGACACCTTTTCATTTACAATTTTTTCGCTTCGTGTCACAGAGCTACACCACAAAACTCTTTAACTTTCAGGCCAAAGACGCCTTCATCACGCCTGTGACACATTTAACCACACATTGTTCACGTCGATAGTCGCAATTTCACTCAATTCTAACCTGATATCATTGAATAACATTTTTACTAAGTCCGCCAAAAACCATTCGATTTAATATCAACAGATACAATATCCGAATTTTCGAAATACAAACACAAATCGAACAAATGCTTGAACACAGGATAATTACAACTTCTGTATCTCCCTATATCAATCCCATAACGCTTATCACCAAACGTGACATATCAAACGCTTTTGTGTTTACAATTATAGAAATAAATTCTCCGAGCGTATTCCGAATTAACATACCCAATGTCACTAATTCATGGCCATCAGCAAACCGCGTTTACAAAGGTGGGAGACAACCACCAAGCAAGCTGCCCCCACAAAGGGCTTCTGACCCAAATAAATATGCCCGCCACCGCCGGAACTAGCTAATAATAAATTCGAGGGGAGATGAGCAAACAAACAGCCGACATCTTGTTACCGCCCGTCGCCACCCCGATGTCACTCTAATGGATTTTCGCTACCTATTAAATTAAACATTAGTGCGTACATTTACTAACAAATCTGTTCACTAACATTCTCTCGCCCTCGATAAACTTGTCCACTTAACATCGACACTCAGATCCAAGGACAACATTTTACCTAAAAATCACACACACCCACACATGTTTTAAAAAAAAACAACAACAACAACAACCCTTTATCGGTTAGAATAGATCGCCGTGTTTCTCCTGCACACACAGAATAAATGCCGCTTTAGGAAGAATCACGTTTTCACCTAAACGTGGCGCAGGGAACAAAAATCGACAACATTAGGACTCAGTTAGTTTCACAGTTAGAAACAATGTGACCCACGAGTCACGTCAAACATAAAACAAATTCGATAAGTTAGAAAAACTTAGGCCAACAAGACCAAAGATATCGCGATCGAGGACAATTTAAAGCTCTCTCCACCCATCCTAAAAAACAGGAACATTACATTTGGCCTACAACTTTCCATTCTTTCACGATATATAATTTCTATGTATAATCTTACTTACTCTTCTTTCTCGATGAACATTTTTTAAAATTTTTCATTTTAATATTCTTTATATAATCATTATCTAGCTCTTATAATTGTTTTTTTTTATTTACGTCAATCAATCAGTTTAGATTATTGTCGTTTTATTTTATTTTTCTTTACCAAAACTTATTTACTTTTGCTTAATGACTCTATTTTATAATCAACTTTATATTTTATCTTTCATATCTAATAATCTCAAGTTTATATTTCATGCTTATATGACTAATTTGCATTTTGTCATTTTATATTTTTTCTCACTTTATAAATTAGATGTTATTTACATTGTTTCATCTTCCGCTACCATGTCAATGCTATCGAGTATATTATTGCTCATTATTAATTTTCATTTAATATTTTCACTTTCTATTACCCCTTATATACTGCTGTAGTGTGTTAATCTTTGTATCATATCATCACTATTTTTACTTTTTTTTTAAAGATTACTTTGCATTTAACTTCGCAATTCTATTTTCGATTTTTTAAATCCTTTAACGCTATATGCAAAGCCTTAATTTCGCAATTTCACATCTCAATGATGTATTATTTTATAATCAAACTAAAAATCATGATTAAAAACAGGGGAATCTTCAATAACCTCTTAAACAACCACTTTAAAGGTTACTTCTTAATAAATACTAACCCTTTTCCGCAGGAACTTTTAACTCCTTCGCAGGCTAGACTTGACCTACTTTGATTTCGTAATTAACAATCTTGACACACCGTCCCCCAGATTTACCTATCCCTACTTCTGGCTTGGATACGTGCAAATTGTATTTTTTTATATATTCCAGGGCACTCTCATGCCACACGCTGGCACATCTTTTTTTTTTATTTTACTCTTTTTTTCGCTAAGCCCCTGACGACTCTAATTAAAACTTTGATTTCTGGTCACTGATCTTCGCCCTCTTTATCCTGCATGCGTACGTCTTAACGACTAATTACTAAAACCCATAACAATCACCCTTATCTTACTATTCGATTGTGGTACTGTAACTTTATTCGGTCCTTAAATTTACATGTGAAACATGGCCTAGGTTTTCCGCGCCGTGCACATTAAATGGTTTGGGACTTGAGTCAAAGTGACATTGCCGCAACCAAGTAATAACTAACCCCTCAACCCTTTCTAACGCCCATCACGAAGAGATCATGATTTACCCATCCAATCATTTATATTTTTACCTATAATTATTATATGTTCTCTATTAAATATTTTATTCATATTTTATTTTTACTTGTATGTTTAATATTAGTTGTTTATGCTTTATTATCTCTTATGGATATACAGAACTCAACCCCATGTTATATACCAACTCACTTTAATTAATTTTTTAAAAAATTACTTCCTTAATAACAGTCTTCCTATTCCGCTCTCTTAAATCCCTCCATATGAACCCTCTCACATCCGGGGCCATCTGTGATGATTTAAGACCATGGAATTGTTGTAAATAGTCTAGATATCTACTACCACATGTTCCACCCCTTGACTGTATATAACTTCTTATGTACTGCACATAGAAAGCCTCAACTAACATCAAGCTGTACCGCGTAAGAATCTAATAAAGTATCGCAACTGTACAGATAGAAGGAAGGGAGACTAACAGGAGAAAATTAAGGTTAAAACTAATCAGGCTTAGGTGAGAGTAGAAGAAAGACATAGGAAGTAGGCTTAAAGCGGGTACAATTATTAATAACTTGTACAGTCAATACTTCCTGACAAGGCCGGACGTATCTGGTGACCGCAGAAGTTATAAAAGTTGAGAGACGCCCAAATTTCCGGGGCAGGACCGGACGTATTTGATAACCGCGGAAGTTATACGAGTCGAACTAACACCCAATACTTCCTGACAAGATCGGGCGTGTCTTCCGACAAAGGCCTCAGTAAGGACCAATTAGAAAGAATCACCTAAATAGGTCAACCAATAGAAAAAGGCCATGTGACACCTTTCGACCAATGGGAAAGAAGACAGGTCGTGGTGTTAAATCGAGAAGCAAGAATTGTCAGTCTACGCTTGGCTCTCAACAAGGTAACACTTGCTCTAAAGATCTCCCTCTCTCCTCATCCCATTCCTTCTTGACGTCAGACGCTTCTTAGTGGAATCTCTGTTTGTTTATTTCACCTTTGGCCCAGCTGTGTCGCCTTCCACCACGACTGCACGGTAGAGTTGACATCGAGGGTCGTCTAGCATCAGGTAACACTGGTCCCAGAGGTCCCAAGATATCACATATATATTTCAAATCTTAAAAAGGGGGATGTTCTGGGAACATTGTATGTTTTCCCACGTACCGCGGCGGAGCGTGACTGGGCCTGCACGGGAGAGTAGTTGTTTTGAACTTTGTATGGTGGACATCAAAACAAAGCTATTCTACCCGACTATTCTACAATTATCCTTTATTGTTAGACTAAACCTGGATACAAACTGACTATTGAAGCAGCTTGCGGTGAAGGGTCCGTTAATTCTCAGCAAACATCCCACGAAAAGAGATTGCTTTTAGTTTTGAATACTTTTTATCCATATTTTCTTCAAAAACGGCCATTTAATAATAATAAAGGAAGGATTTGCGAATATTTTTTGTTATTTTTATATGCAAAATCATTGTGATATAACTCTTTCGTAATTTTTATAGCAATTCTTTGGTCTTGCAAGTTATCTACAAGTACATATGTACATGAAATAAAAGGTTATTTCCAGCTATAGTTGTGAGTTTATGGATAAGCATAGACATTGATGTGAATATAAACATAATATCTATATAAATTCTTATAAAAATAAAATACTTAGCTCTCACATTCTTCAATACCGCCATCAATTATTGGCAAAAAAAAACTAGTTTTGAATTTGAAAAAAAAATGTCATAATAAAGACAACAATTAAGACATCAATGTATGAAAAATTCGAAACTATTATAAACGTGTATGATTCTTTTTAAAATTCAATTTCTACTGCAAAAACAATTTTTAAAAATAACCATACGCGTCTATAATAGTTTCGAATTTTCATCACAAATGGTGCGCTATGTATCATAACATTAATGTATCAACATTCTTACACTTTTTTTCTATTTAGTGGAATATGTAAAAATAAAATTTGCTAGAAAATCAACATTTCAGCAATTTAGAAATTACAAATCTCAATATAAACTACTTATATGGTATCTATCAAATAAGACAAAGATAAGAGTTAACTTCAAATTCGAAAATAAAAATCGTTAGAAAATTATGAAAAGCATTGCAATGGAAGATATTTGCCTTAAAGTATTTGAAAATACATTGCACATCTTGCGTCACTCTTTTGCTCGACTAATTGGCCATTATAAAATGGTCGTCTAGTCCTACCAACGGGCTGTACCAAGAAAAACGATCAAAATGCAAAAATCTTGCAAAACATCTTGCGTCAATAGAACTATATTCGGCTATGGAAGGAATTTAATCTTTTCATTTGTCAATCGGTTTTGAATTCTGCCTTGAAGTTGATATTCCTAACAAAGCTACCTCATACTGTACGCCATCACACACAGTGAAGAAGTGAAACACCGTCGATTTTCGACAATCAACTGCCTGGATCGAATCCCTTATTGAGGACTTTTTTCTCTGGTTCAATTACCCCCGATATATTTGCATATCTTCTAACCCACCGCTAAGTACAACTAAAAAATGTGTTAAAACTCGGTTCAAAGGACGAAAAATTGAATATATTTTAAAAAGAGTTCTTCTATCGATCTATAAAGAAACTTTTAGAATGTGTGAAAAATAAAAAAGATGGTACAGCTTGCACCACGTTGACGAGGGCCAACCCCTCGAAAAGCGTACGTGGTTAGCGCTAACCTTGATTAATCAAGAATGGGTATATAGCCAATTCTGGAACAATTAAGAATCAACGAGGTTGATATTTATTCCGATAAATGGCGCAAAAATCAGTAACTTTCAGTTGCCCGATAAAGAAATGCCCTTTTTTTTCTAAAAAAAAAATATTGCTCAGAATATTTCGAGTTTCTTTATCAATTTATTGCATAATAAACTTAATTAACAAATTCTTGTTTCCATGTGATCTATAAGAATGTGTAAATTACCTTGTAAGTTTATTGAGTAATAATTTGATAAAGACCGAGCAATACCCCTCGAAATATTTTGAGGCCTTTTTTCATTCACAGTTCCAGATACGCCCTTTTTGAAATATGTGTTTAACTGTAAGTGAAAAGGCCAAACTGCTGTCTACATGTGAAGACATGCGAGGCACTTATAGTAAAGGTTAACTAACTAACAACCATTAGTAAAATATTAGTAAACATTTCTATCAAAACATTCTATATTTATTTATCATTTTAAAATATATATATATACAGTAGAAACTCCCTATAGAGGACACCCCGCTAGCGGACACCTCAAAAAGGACAGTTTTCATTTGCAAAATTACCATTTTTGCAATTTAGCAACTCTTCGGTAAGAGGACACCTCTCCCTAAAGGACAGTTTGGCTCTGCAGTTAGATATCCTTTACAGGGAGGTTCAACTGTATTTATTAGCTTTAAGATGACAAAGTTTAATACTTTTAGCCATGAAGGTACAGTTAAATCTGTCTATAGCGCCCCTTCTTGGGACTTACCAAAATAGAGGGCTATAGAGAGAGTGTTCTATAGATAGGTTACTTCTAATGTAAATTGCATCGTACTACTTAATTAGAATCAGGCGCTATAGAGAGGAAGGCGTTTTCTAGAGAGGGCGCTATAGACAGGTTCAACTGTATATGTATAAAATATTTTATAATGCGATAGCATAATTTGAGATATATTTCAACCCAAAACCTAATGTAGGCTCAACTCTGAGGGATCCTCTTATTTCCGTGTTCTATAAAAACGATCTCCTTCTTAAAGCTTATATTCTTGACCTTCGTTGTCATGATAAAAATGTGATTCCAAAGTTAAATTGGTACCTTTATATATATATATCTTATATAAGTTGTTTCCATTTATCGCCATTATATATAGAATATTATCAAAACCAAAGAAGTTACTAAACTAAGTATAACCACACTATATCATATTATAGAAATGTTAATTGTGGTAATGTAAATTTGTACTCTAGCTAAGGTTATGTTTTGTTCAGAGTGAAGAATTATTTACCAGAGTTTGTAGAATTCCAATTATATAAAGTTTGACTTTAAAAAGCATAATTTGAATTTGATAAAAAAGAAATAACTTACTCATTCATGATTTCAAAATTTTGACTGATATCGATTCGAATCTACTAGAGATATATATTTTTATAATCCAGGTTCTTGGAGCGCAGAGCGTTGAATCGACAAGAATTTCAATGCTATTTTAGAAATATAATCTACATATGAATTTGATAACAAGTGTCAACAGATTAAATAAATTATTTAATTATTCACATCTGAGCAAAAATAATTTTAATATTTTATCATTCAAAGAAAAAAAATGTTTTAAGAATGAAATTTAAAAAAAATGAATAAAAATGTTTAAACAAATATTTTTTATTTCGTCTCAATTTACAGGTGTTACATTCGAGCACCGCTCGAACTGTTTGTTACACCCGTGGGCGAACTTCCTGGGAAGAGTGTCAAAATGTAAAGGATGGTTGGAGCGAAATGCATTCTTGGCACTTATATCAATCATTTCGTTTCCTTTAATGTTTTAATGGATCTAACAGAGCTGAACATTGTCTAGAATATTGATGTTCCGAACTTCAACGCGGCAAATATGGTTCTTGTGATATTTCCGAGATGGAAATGGCATGTAAAGTTACCAGACAATCAGAAGCATTGAATACACTTTGTCAAATCAAGATTTGCACCAAGATCTGGAAGATATTCAAAAATAACATGAATTTGGAGAAGGGCTGTTTTGGAATTTCGCAAAGGTCTCCTATAAAGAATCACCAGGTGCAGAACCTATCATTACCTAAGGACATCCTCCATCCGCAGCGACAAATCGCGTAGAAAAACTTCAACCCCTTTGACCTTTGTCAAAGGTTGAAAGTATGCAGGCGCTGTTACTGTAATATCTGTGTGGAGGTGCTCGAATAATGGAGGTCCTTTGAGGGTTCTGGACCTTTGCAGAGGTATCGGTTAACGCCATACATATTTCAGCACAGACCTTACCTTAAAATAATACAATATTACGAACAAATATATAGAGTATTCAGACGGTGTGTGTGCTACTTGGCGTTGTGATGTTTTCAGTTTGATAGCTGAAAAAAAGGCATGTAAAATCTATAATAAAGAGATATTAGCACAATTAGGGAACAATATGGACTCACCTACAGCTGAGGCCGGGAAATAATTTTAAAAATAGTAATATTCTCTCTAATCTTCCTTCTATGCCTCGGGTGTTTGAAGTAAGAAAGTTTTTGATACTAACGGCACTCGCCGTCTACAGTCTACACTACAAATATGCTAGAATTATTATTAGAGGGTATTCCTGTACCCCCACAATTCCAACTATTTCATTTACTGGCAGTCCTCCGTCGGACATTTCAATCAAATCACATCTGATTTACAAGGAAGCTTCAAAAGATGGCCCTGTTGAGAGATACCCATAGAATTCCTCATAGAAGGCTACTTCAGTTTACAAAGTCGCCTCCAGAAAACACAACCACAATATACACTGATGGATCGCGCTCCCCCAACGGTGTAGGCGCCGCAGTTATTCTGCCATCTCCCTACATCCCAATACAACTAAAGCTCTCTGTTCACTGCACTTTCTTTCAGGTAGAATTACTTGCTATTCACTATGCAACTATAGTTATCTAATTCATTCCAAGACAACCAAAAGCAATTGCTTCTGATTGACTTCCAGCTCTCCATGCCATTTGTGACCTAGAACTCCCGAAAAATTAACTCAAAGCAGATATAGTTCGCAATCTAAACTATTTGAATATACAAATCTGCTGGTTCAGAGGCCACAGCGGCATAGAAGGCAATGAGCAAGCGGATCAATCTGCCAAGCTCATTCCTACCTGCCGCTATCTTATTCCACTCTATATAAAATGTATATTCGAGCCCGTAGCGAACAGCATTCCCTCCAACTTTAGAACGAACTCTATGCCACAGTTCACTATACAATAAACCTCAGTAGAATAGCTGCATTCCCAAACACTCTCATTGCGATCCTACCCAAAATAAAATATTGTGGCACCGCCTCTATAATCCTCACAGGTCACGTATTTGTCAAAGCTGAGGCTACAAAGAGGACCCCAACTGCCCACATTGCTCTGAAAGGCCAAACTCTCGACCATCTTTTCAGATGCCCCGCCTACCACCTTCATAGGTTCCAAACAGACATCATCCTAGGAATTAGTATATTTACTGCTGTAGACGTGCAGAACATTCCAAATTGATAATTATTTGGACTTCATTCATAAATATGCTAATTAGATTTTTAGTTATAGAAATATAACATAAATCATTTTATTCGCGATCGAACATTGTGGCCCACTGTACGTATTATATCCCAAACACGACGCCAGCCATCTCTGTATTGAGCATACAATGGATGTTCATGGGAAAAGGAATTGATCGAATTTATTGATCGAATAATTGTTTTTGGATCATTTTTCAAAATTTCAGCATGACTTTAAGTCTTTTTCTCGTAATTTCGTGACTAGCCTTGTGCATCGAAAAGATCACACGTTACTTTATAAATAAATATATTACTAAAAAAAGGTTAGGATACAGATTTGAAAGAAATATCGCATAGCCATCACAAATTTCATTCTATATTCTGAAAGGTGTGACGCGAAAAGCTATTTCTAGAAAAAAAATGTATTCAAGGTCAAAAATATTAAAATGGAAAACCAATATTTGCAGCAGTTTTTTAAAGAGTTAATTGATATTTTCATATGGACAAACAGATACATTTTTGATTCCAAAATATTATATACTAGCGAATCCGGTTTCAAGTTGTTTTTACACGAGTGAAAACCTAACGGACGTTTGTTAAAACAATATTTACAAGTGGAAAATTAGTACAAAAATGATATTGGATCAGGATAAGTTTCATAAATTGAGAAAAATAGACATTTCCTTATCGGGCAAATGAAAGTTGCTGATGCAAAGATGCATTAGCAAATTTCAGTTGCCTGATAAGGAGATACTTTTTTCATCTCTTAATATATATTGTAATATTTGGGAATTCCTTCCTCACCGCATGGCAAGATATCCGAGATGCAGAGATCCCAGGATGAAGTTGTGGAAAGATGGATGGACACCAGCTACAGAAGGATGGCCCACGTGAGTGTAGGGAGGCCAGGCGTCACGACGGCATTCCAATGTGGGGGGAGCAGGACAGTTTTAGACAGATCTGTGGTTTTAGATATCCCCAAGAGTGTGACCGTGTAGACTAACGGAAAAATCTTTACGGGGCTGCCAACCAGAATGGATGATTTTTGATCTCCGATGGGCACATATGATGAGGACAGCAGAATTTCAAACAAACTGGAGGCCATCGACCTATTAAACACAGGCCCTATCGAGTTTCCCCGACAGAAAGACAAGCAATCCAACAGGAAGTGAACAGGAAGCCATGATAATACGCCACTCAGAAAACCCTTGGTCATCGCCTGTTATTTTGGTGAAGAAGAAAGACGGCAATTGGCGCTTCTGCGTTGATTACAGGCGATTGAACAAGATAACTAAAAAAGGCGTTTATCCACTCCCTCGAATTGACGATACTCTTGATTCTTTAAATAGTGCCCAATTTTACTCGTCAATGGACCTACGCTCTGGATATTGGCAGATAGAGGTAGACGAGGCAGATAGAGAGAAAACTGCCTTCATAACCCGAGATGGTTTAAATGAATTTCTCGTGATGCTCTTCGGCCTATGCAACGCCCCTGCAAAATTTGAGCGTTTGATAGACAAAATCTTAAGGGGATTGAAGTGGACGCAGTGCCTATGCTATCTAGACGAAATTGTAGTTTTCTACAAAACATTTGACGAACACTTGCGCCGACTCAAAATCATCTTACAATGTCTTAGCAATGCAGATTTGAGCCTCAATTCAAATAAGTGTCTTTTTGGAACCAAACGAATAAGAGTGTTTGGACATCTCGTCGATGGCAACGGTAGCTATCCCGACTCTGAAAAGATAGAAGCTATCGTCAAGTTTTCGACCTCACGATCTATCACCGAGGTGTGGAGTTTCATAGGCATTTGTTCGTACTTTCGCCGATTTATTGAACACTTCTCCGAAAAAGTTTCCCCAGTCCATGAAATTCTTAAAAACGACAATAAATTCTCTTGGGACTTAGAAGAACAAGAAGGTTTTGAATCCTTGAAAAAGGCCCTTATGCTTGAATCTGTCTTGGCTTATTTTAAAGAACACCTGCCAACCCAGCTTTATACTGACGCCAGAGGTTATGGTATCGGAGCAGTCCTCGTTCAGGTCTATGACGGAAAAGAGTGACCAGTGGGTTACGCCTCGAGAACCTTAACAAAGACAGAGATGAATTACTCCACTACAGAAAGAGAATGTTTGGCCGTGATATGGGCAATGAACAAATTCCGTCCCTACTTCTTTGGTCGCGAGTTCGTCATCGTTACGGATCACCAACCCCTTTGCTAGTTATCCAATTTGAAAGACCCGACAGGAAGACTGGCGAGGTGGGCCATTAAACTTCAAGCATACGACGTTACGTTAGCTTATAAAAGCGTGGGTAAGCACCAAGACGTGGACTGTCTTTCCCGAAGTCCTCTCGAGAGCAAATCGGAAGAATAAGATGATGATGTACCATCAATAACTGCTCTGACCTGCTTCAATACTGAACAGAAAAAGAACACTAGAATTAGAAAATTGATAGAAGAAACAGAAGAATCCGGAGACGAACCAAGAGGATATGAACTGGTGAAATGAATCTTGTACAAAAGGAACTTCGACCCCCCCCCCGGGAGACCCACACCTCTTCGTCATCCCCAAGCACCTACGATTGGAACTACTGAAGCCTACACGACGCTCCTACGCATATTTGTTTTTTTAAAGATTTAAACATAAGATATAAATATGAAGCTATAGGGTATTGTGGTCATTGAAATATATATGTCATTTTGTAATCTGAAGGTATATAACAAAGATTTGAGAATAGGAAACATTATTTCAGGTTGTTTTCCCGGTCAAAACTTTTGCATAAGGTGTTATAAAAAGTATCATGATGTGAATAGTTCAACTTGATTGCAAAGGTTTAAAAGTAAAATATTGAATAATACATATAAGAATTAATTATACAAAGGAAAATAAGTTTAAAAGTATTAAAAGTGTGGTGGAATTTAAAGTTCAAAAGCATCAATGTCAAATTTGATATTAAAAATGATTTGACAAAAAAAAGGGATATAACGATAAGTAAAAAGGCGATTATAACTATTTAAAAACATGGGTAAAAATTAGCCAAGTTAAAATTTGGTAAATTGTGTACAATGGCAGAAATAAGAATTACCTTGGAGAGGCTGATGATGAGGAACCGCTTGGTGATGGACACAGAATTTGCTGGGGAGGAGGAACTGTAGCTTGAATCTGGCGGACATGGGGATGGGTACTGGAATAAAGCAATGATTGCTGGTAGTTGGCTATGTATGTATGGTATATGTCTATGGCTGATTGTAGAGAGATTTGCATAATAAAAAATGAGTTATTTTTGCATTTAATATTACAAACGAATGAACAGGTGAAATCCTTTTCTTCAACTGTTATGCAATATTTATCAAGAGATAAATTTATTTGCATGAGAAATAGTATACAAGCTGATTTTTAAAAATTAATATAAGAAAAATCTTGGAAAAATATAATGCCATTGTATTGAAAGAGGCTGGTTGGTCTAATCGCGCGACATCTGTGCCGAAATGATGCGGCTATTAGGCGATGTTGGCAAAAGTGGGTCAACAACGGAAGTATGTAACGTCAGGACGGCAGCTGTCGACCAGGGGCAACAACAGAACGGGAGAACAGAGCAATTGTCAGAAATGCTGTCGCAGCACCGGAATCCACGTTATCTACCACCCAACGTGTGACCGGCACACAAGTGTCCAAAATGACCATCAACAGGCGACTGAGAGGGCGGAATCTAAGAGCTCGCCGACCGTTACGATGCCTACCCCTCACACCAGTGCACCGACAAGTCCGACTACAGTGGTGTTGGGAGCGATCAACTTGGAACTGCGCTAACTGGGGACGTATAGTTTTTAGTGACGAGTCCCGTTTCTTACTGTGTCCTGACGACCGTCGCAAACGTGTCTGAAGACGTCCTGGGCAGCGTGTGGATCCTGGCCTTGCTGTCGAACACCACACAGGTCCTCAACAGGGAGTTATGGTCTAGGGTGCCATTTCATTTTATAGCAGGACCCCATTGGTAGTCATTCCTAGCACCCTGACAGCCCAACGGTACGTAGGTGACATTCTACGGCCTGTTTTGCTGCCGTTTCTCTCACATCACCCCGGGCATACTTTTCAACAAGACAATGCCCGGCCACACACGGCACATGTTACTATGGATTGTCTTCAATCTTGCCGAACTCTTCCGTGGCCAGCAAGGTCGCCTGATCTCGCGCCCATAGAGCACATCTGGGATGTGATGGGAAGGCGATTGCAACCATCCCGGAATGTTGACTATTCAGCCCGACAGTTGGAGGCAATTTGGCAAGAAATCCTGCAGCCCACCATCCGGAATCTTTATCAGTCCATGACAAGCCGGGTGGCAGCCTGCATCCAGGCCAGTGGGGGTCCAACGACATATTGACATTCTCAATTTGAGACGATCAAACTCTGAAATAAAACAATTAATTTTTCTCAAATTTTATTCGTTTTTCCCCCTATTCATGCTCTTTACATACACAAATTTTTGTCCTAATCTGACAACTTCTTGGTTCGTCGATTTTTTTATTATACAGTGTATATTCAATTCTTATACAAAAATTGTAAACCACAATACAAACAATATCTCAGCTACTCCCTATAAAGACACCAAGTACTATCGCAGTCACTTGGTTCTTCATACTAGAATGGAGTGTATGACTATTTATTTTTCGACAATTGAAATGAATTTTATTGACTTCTTGTCAATGAAAACCTTACTTAAAATTCAGCAATTGCAGACAAAAAAGAATTTATGAATACCGGTTGCATTTTACTGATAAAGAACGTGTTACAATAAATAAATAAACAAATATATATATACGAAATTAATAAAATATTCACCCATATACATCCGCCTTGAAGACCTTAATGGAAACGTAGACGGATTCGCCCCTGTATCTCTGCATCACAGCACGGTTCAGATGTGTAGTTAGAATAATTATAATGTTGTTACATTTCACTAAATAATAGATTCATTAAAACATGAATGTTTACTATAAGTACTGGAATCCCTATAAGTACTGGAAACATGAATGTTTACACATAAAACAAACTTCCACCGACCTTACTGTGAAGATTGTGGTGTATTTAGGTTGATGTAAAAGCAATAATATATTTTAGGCTTTATTCATTTAAATTACTTTTATTATATTACACCGCATTAGATGCAAGCTTAAGAATTACAAGTTAACAATCGAATTATATGATGATAAATTATATGTTATGATATATACAATATATCGCAGAATAATAATCTGCGGATTTAATATTATTATTATGTTAATATATTATATACAATATTATATTATATAATTAAAAATATAAATATACGACAAAGATAAAATATTGGGAGTGCTTGGCACTCCAAATAATGACAATATTGCTGAATCGCGTTTGATTGTAAAGCAAAATTCTTTCGGGGAATTTTCCCTAAAGCAGACCACGAGCGAAACTGAATCATAATTTCAGTAGGCAGGAACAAGACGGAGCAGAATATTTATTTTAGCGGAATCCAGGTCGAAACCAGGTCATCTATATATATGCGTCATCTACGCAAGTTTGGCCTTAAATACCCATTTCTTGGTTTTTCAAGAAGCTACTGGGACCAAAAACTATTTTTTGGTCGCAGTGGTTCAGCCTACTCCACGCTGACGACGAGCGCCAAAAGCGCGAAACGCGTTCGTGGATGGCTTTTCTTGATTTATCAAGAAATTGGGTTGGCCAAATATCAAGGAACAGGCTAAATCAATGTTTAGTTGATTTCTGTTCCACCAGATGGCGCTCTGCCTTCTGTAAAGCACATGTGCTCCTGGTCAGGATATGCCATTTTTAATATATATATTAGATAATAAAAGGCATATATTGGATTCAATAAAATATTGGCAAAATGAATATTTTATTAAATCCAATATATGCCTTTTATTATCTAATGAATTAAGTATGGATTGCTCTATTTTCAAAACATATATATATATATATATATATATGTCATAATATTTGGAAATATGTAAAATAAAATGGCCTGTGTGGGAGTACAAGGAAATAGGCAAGATAGCCAGGTTAACAAACAACCCCCTTGGTAGACAAGTATCACGACTTCATTCTCCCCTAGGGGACTTATCTTACTTAAAACGGCTTAAAAGCGGCTAGACGGGATGATCAAAGTCCAGTTCTCACCGAGGTGGTCTCGACGCCAGTTGTTCTAGGGGTTGTTCTGGGACCTTCTATCTTTCCTCCCCGATCTATTTCTTCGCGGGTTTTTGCCTCTGGATCCTGTCTCCTGTGTGTCCTTACCACCCATCGCTCAACAACCACGACTGCTTCTAACTAACATGCCACACTGCATTCATCCAACAGCATAAACAACACTACAGTACTACAGAGAGTCGACAGGATGAACAAGGACAAGAACCAGACCCCATCGGAGGTAGGTCAGATCGACGAGAGAGTGGAGCTCCCCTCCGCCCCAATCACTCTGGAGAACCTGGTAACCCAGCTCACAATTGCCTTACAAAACCTCCGCCCAAAGGCCCGTCAAGACCTAGAGATGCCCAAGTATGACGGTACGTATCCAGCACAAAGCTTCTTCGAGACCTACGACAACAAAGCGGACCGAGCTGGACTCTCCGCTTCCGAGAAACTAGACAGACTGCCGCTGTTCCTGGTCCAACAGCCCTTGCAATACTTCCACCAGCTTCGGCTGGACACTCGGAACTACTTCCAGGCGAGACACACCTTGCTGGATCTCTACCCCTCGACCAGCGAAGTCACCTACTCGAAATACTTCGCCCTGCGCTTACAAGATCAGTCCTTGGAAGAATATTACCGCACCAAGACCGCCATGGGGCTACAACTAGGCCTGCCTCAAGAGGCTATCTTGGAAACCTTGACCGAAGGACTACCCTTCGGTGACCAACAGTTAGTAAGGATCATACCGCCAACCTCCCTAACCGAGTGGTATGAAAGGGTAGCAATGATTCGGGAATATATCCAGCCCACGACACGCCAAGCGAGCAGTGGTCCACCTTATATCTCGGGACCCTACACCAGCACCCAGAGATTTCAACCCAGGTCTTCCCACGGTGCAACCAGCCTGCCATCTTCACCATGTCGGTACTGTAGTCAGGATCATTGCAATAAACAATGTCGTAAACAACCATTCGCCGCCAACAATACTCTCCTTCACCAGGTACAGACTCCTGAGCAGAGGTCTTCTCTCCGGGATGCGCAAATCCATCCCATCGAGCAAGCTATCACAAAACCAATATCCACGCCCCAAATTCTACACGTCGCACCTTCCCAAGTCCCAATTGAACAGACTTCCCAAGTCCCAATTGAACAGACTTCCCAAGTCCCAATTGAACAGACTTCCCAAGTCCCAATTGAACATACTTCCCAAGTCCCAATTGAACAGACTTCCCAAGTCCAAATTGAACAGACTTCCCGAATCCGAATTGAACATACTTCCCAAGTCCCAATTGAACAAACTTCCCAAGTCCAAATTGAACAGACTTCCCAAGTCCGAATTGAACAGACTTCCCAAGTCCCAATTGAACAAACTTCCCAAGTCCAAATTGAACAGACTTCCCAAGTCCAAATTGAACAGACTTCCCAAGTCCCAATTGAACAGACTCCCCAAGTCCAAATTGAACAGACTTCCCAAGTCCCAATTGCACATACTTCCCAAGAGCCCACTACCCCTGATCTACTTGAGCTGACTGTGGAAGATGAGATGTCCAAGAACCCTCAACATGACCACCGCCTACTGTTAGAGGACACAGACCTCAGTGACTCTAGCACGCCGGACAAGCGAGACAGCCCCAGTCTCAGTGAGGAGAAGTGCTACGAGAGCTTTGGTGACTGCGAGCATCCCGACAGTATTAGAGTAATGCAGAACCCCACTGGAACAATTTCTTCCAACAACGCCGTCCCCTGCCAGTCTACACCACCACGAGCGGATCAAGCCGCCTACGTCCCGCAGACTCGTCTACACGCCAACGTATACTATAAGCCCTCCTTTCATCCCTCCTATATACACTATACCTCATACTGCCCCCTTAGCCATAAAATTAATACGGTAAAAACCCTCTCAAAACGTATTTTTACTCACTGTTCAACGTCTGAATTTAAACATACAGAGACCCAGATCGTGGTCAATCACCTAATGAACTCAGGCTACCCCAGAAACTTCATTCTCCGACACTTTTACAATCCACAACAACAGCTAAGCAGTCAGACTTATAGATCGACTTGCATCATCCCTTACTCTGCCCACAGTGTCAACATAGCTAGATACTTAAAAAACAAACACGGAATACGTACCTTCTATACCAATACTCCTAAATTAGAAACAATAGTTAGAAACCCCATCACCAGAAATAGTTTTCCCATTACCCTGCCATACTTTACAAACTCCATATATTCCTTAAAATGCTCAGATTGCAATAGTTTGTATATAGGAGAAACAGGCCGTAGAATCAAAGATAGGATGGATGAACACCATAGAAACATCAGAAACAGTGAACCTAGATCCCTTATAGTACAACACATTAGACAGACAGCACATTCTTTCGATACCTCTCAACCACAGGCATATTATCCAGGAATCACGAACAAATACAGAAGGTTGGTCGTCGAGGCGTTGCTCTCTTTAAGACATAACAGTATTAACAGACACATAGACATCCCTGATATATACAATGCAATATTGCCATAGTGTACCTTAGGTGACCATTGCCAGAGAGGTTTATATTGGATCGTTTTACTATTGCAGCCCTAAATTGAACCGTATCCTTTTTGTACAACTATTTTTGATTTTACTTCTTAGCATACTCAGAACACGCAGATTTTTCTTATTTTTACTTTTCACCAATTTGTTAATATGTTTATAGTTTTCTTGTATATATGCTAATCTTCTCAATATGGATATGTATATAAGATGCAGTTTTACTCAGATATGATGTCCTGTAGAAGGGTTAATAGCCCGAAAGCTCGCCCATATTAAAACCTTTAAGAAACACATCCTCGCATGTCTTATATTCTTATACTTATATTCTCCAGAGGATTTTAACTCTCTTTACATTGATCGAAGTTATTCGTTTATACCTGTAGCAATTATGAATTCTGATCTCGATTATTACAAGTAAATGATCCGATTTAAATCACTGGCTCTGGCAAGATGGAGGAAACATCTACAGTTCAACAAAACTTGTGAATCACATAGCTTCATCCCTCCTTCCCTCAGAATCAAGGATCCCGTCGGAAACGTTTACTCAAGGATGGCCATAGCAGATACCCATGTCAAATTACTAAGAGCCCGAACTAAGGGTTGTTACTCAAAAATCCGCATCTTGTCAAAAACCGTTAAAGATCTGATTTGTATACTATCACAACACATCCCAGCACGAAATATGGCAGAATTACTAATAGGCATCACTAGTGATATAAAAGCCCAAGACTCCATGCTGGACATCAGACATCGCAATAAGCTCTCATTTTGGTCTAAGAAATACAAAGTGCCTCTATCTCCCCAGGATCAGCAACAATATTTTTCGAATTTATCTAGCTTTGTACCATCCCCTGATCAGGTCAGTATACTTTCGAAAGGGCTCAAACATAGATACCCATCAAGACTGGACAAAATTCCATTAATAGCAGGTATAGAGACATCCATCACCGGCCTAAACATGCAGGATAAACACTCCGTTAGGAACCACGTCATATCTGTTTTAAATAGTCCTACAAACAACCTAGCCAACAGCCATCATACCAACCAAATTATAAGAACTCTGTCCAAAAATAATAACATAGTTATCACAAGATCAGATAAGGGATCCAGAACCGTCATTATGAACACTTCGGACTACATCTCAGGAATGAATCAAATCTTGAGCAACTCAGATGTATTCACCCCGGCCACAGTGGAAGAACATACTACCTCGAATTCCAAATACAAAAAAGAACTTAGGACCCTATGTAGGAACAGGATCATAACAACTGATGAACTCCAAGGTTTCCTTTCGAATCTGCATGGTCAGGCCTACATCTACGGCCTCCCTAAGGTACATAAGTTAAATATCCCCCTTAGACCAATAGTAGCTTTTCACCTCTCCCCCACAGCCCCGCTAGCTCAGTACTTAGCTAAGATAATCATACCCATACTTAAAGAGGGCGCCGCCTCGACGTCCATCTCTTTAACACCTAAATTCTTAGAACATATACAGCAATTACCGGTAGTCCCCAACAGTCTTATGATCTCTTTTGATGTCATCAATCTATACCCCAGTCTCCCCCACTCCCTCATCTTAGAATGCACCAAAGAATTCCTCCGGACGCATGGGTATACAGCAGATATGATATCTAAGTTATCCACCTTAATTTCGATCTGTCTAAGCAATAGTATTTTCAATTTTAATAAATGTTACTATAGGCAAACCAAGGGTACTCCCATGGGTAGCCCTCTGTCCTCACCACTCTCCGAAATAGTTATGCGAAAAATTGACAGTTTAATTACAAGTCACTTCCCAGCAGATATTCATACCTGGTTTAGATACATAGACGATATTTTCTGCATAATTAATATAGAATCCTTGGACAGTATTCATACTAAATTAAATTCACTATTTCCGGACATCCAATTCACATTCGAAAAAGAAAACAATTGTTCCTTGGCATTCTTGGATATCATGATCACAAAACAAAATAGCAGGTATATTACCAACGTATACTATAAGCCCTCCTTTCATCCCTCCTATATACACTATACCTCATACTGCCCCCTTAGCCATAAAATTAATACGGTAAAAACCCTCTCAAAACGTATTTTTACTCACTGTTCAACGTCTGAATTTAAACATACAGAGACCCAGATCGTGGTCAATCACCTAATGAACTCAGGCTACCCCAGAAACTTCATTCTCCGACACTTTTACAATCCACAACAACAGCTAAGCAGTCAGACTTATAGATCGACTTGCATCATCCCTTACTCTGCCTACAGTGTCAACATAGCTAGATACTTAAAAAACAAACACGGAATACGTACCTTCTATACCAATACTCCTAAATTAGAAACAATAGTTAGAAACCCCATCACCAGAAATAGTTTTCCCATTACCCTGCCATACTTTACAAACTCCATATATTCCTTAAAATGCTCAGATTGCAATAGTTTGTATATAGGAGAAACAGGCCGTAGAATCAAAGATAGGATGGATGAACACCATAGAAACATCAGAAACAGTGAACCTAGATCCCTTATAGTACAACACATTAGACAGACAGCACATTCTTTCGATACCTCTCAACCACAGGCATATTATTCAGGAATCACGAACAAATACAGAAGGTTGGTCGTCGAGGCGTTGCTCTCTTTAAGACATAACAGTATTAACAGACACATAGACATCCCTGATATATACAATGCAATATTGCCATAGTGTACCTTAGGTGACCATTGCCAGAGAGGTTTATATTGGATCGTTTTACTATTGCAGCCCTAAATTGAACCGTATCCTTTTTGTACAACTATTTTTGATTTTACTTCTTAGCATACTCAGAACACGCAGATTTTTCTTATTTTTACTTTTCACCAATTTGTTAATATGTTTATAGTTTTCTTGTATATATGATAATCTTCTCAATATGGATATGTATATAAGATGCAGTTTTACTCAGATATGATGTCCTGTAGAAGGGTTAATAGCCCGAAAGCTCGCCCATATTAAAACCTTTAAGAAACACATCCTCGCATGTCTTATATTCTTATACTTATATTCTCCAGAGGATTTTAACTCTCTTTACATGAACCAAGGTTCAATCTGCGACCCCGAACCTCTCCAAGTCTTCAACACAACCCAGCTTCGAAGTCCAACAGAAGCCCATCAACAGTGAGTGTTTAACTTTATTTTGATTTCGTCCGTTTACATTTTTGTTTGTTATATATATCACATCCATGTTAGCCCACTTTTAGCACAGTTTATGCTCTAAATAACTTCTCTCATATCAATTTTAAAACCATAATATGCCCATTTTATGTTTAAATTTACTTAATTTATTTAACTATAATTCAATTCCTTAAATTGCTTAACTTTAAAGAGTTACACATTTAAAAAAAGTAATATTTACTATTAATGTCCCCTTAATCAAACTGGTCACCAGAGAGTAACCCCAAATTTACAACAACTTATGTGTTGTACTATCACATCATGGCGTAGCGTGAACTTTTTTTTTATCAAATCAACCAAATTATCTCATTTTTCATTCACCTGAAACCAATTTTTTTTTCTCTTAAAATCGGGTCCACACTGTAGTACCATTTCTAGCTGAAACTATCATAAACAATGTATCTACTGTATTTGAATATCAGTTTTTAAAAAATTACTCTCTTACCAATATACATTATACATACGACTTTAAATGGGCATGGGGCATATCAATCTTTTTTCATAAAAATTATTTTTTTTTGTTCAAACATGTTAACCAATATGTATTTAGTATTTTATTTTTATATATTCCCCCCTCAACCTTTTATTAACTCCAATACAATTTTAATTTCACCTCGACCAACTTTTATCTTTTATTATTATTTATTGTTAATTTTAAAATCTATTTTAATTTAATCCCCACCACACACACACTTTTTTCAAATTTCAAAATTTATTTCAACTTTTAAGTCACTTTTACTTATGTTTTTTTTTTTTGTTTTGTTTTACAAATTTTCCTTTTATATTTATCATACATATCTCTCATTTATAATTCAATTAATGGACAATTTTCAGATATCATGCAACAACCTTTCAAGCTCACAATGCCTTATTTTCTTCTTAATAACATGTTCTCTCGAATTTTTTTCTTAGCCTACACCAGCGCTCTTGAAAAAAAGAAAAAAAAACCTCTTGTTCTTTAATTTTCGTACATCAACTTATGTTTTTTTTTATGAACCAATGGCCAATTTTTCGCTGAACCTCTCAGTCTTTCTGCAGTGTATATATTCCTACATTGAAACTTAGGTTCTGAAAGTCAAGGCTTTTTTTTTTTTTCTCAACCATTCGACCTCAGAGGTCTCATTTTTTGTCAATCGACCGCAAAGGTCCACTTTTTTTTGATCACTCGACCCCTAAGGTCTTTTTCTTTTTCACGTACGTGCATGTCCATTATTTGTTTAATTTATTAATTTTAGTGAAAACCGCACATAAGTTGTCTCCCTAATCAATCTCCTTCATTCTAAAGTATCTCTGTAAAATGTCTCAATACGTTTTGGATTACGTTTTATAGACGAATACTGCAGAGATGACTATTTGCTCCAGACTCTTTCTAATGGCTTCCTTTATTCATTTTACAATGTTAAACCACTTACTTTACAGCTCTCTTACTTTCCACCTTTCCATTCTCTTCACCTCCTCATTCACGTATCCATATTGTACATAGCTATGATTGTCCATACCTACACTCTGTACCATATTAACCTACACATAAATTAATTTGTACATAGCCAAATTATTTCCCACCCTCAAAGAATTTCCTGCACAAATTCTTCTTTGAATGGGGGGGACATCTGTCATAATATTTGGAAATATGTAAAATGAAATGGCCTGTGTGGGAGTACAAGGAAAGAGGCAAGATAGCCAGGTTAACAAACAACCCCCTTGGTAAACAAGTATCACGACTTCATTCTCCCCTAGGGGGCTTATCTTACAAAAAGCGGCTTAAAAGCGGCTAGACGGGATGATCAAAGTTCAGTTCTCACCGAGGTGGTCTCGACGCCAGTTGTTCTAGGGGTTGTTCTGGGACCTTCTATCTTTCCTCCCCGATCTATCTCTTCACGGGATTTTGCCTCTGGATCCTGTCTCCTGTGTGTCCTTACCACCCATCGCTCAACAACCACGACTGCTTCTAACTAACATGCCACACTGCATTCATCCAACAGCATAAACAACACTACAGTACTACATATATATATATATATAATATGAAAAAACAATAGAAAAAATAAAAGATAAGTGGGTCAGGTGTTGATATTAAAAATAAAAAAGGCATCTCCTGACCACGAGCACATGTGCTTTTTAGATGGCAGAGCGCCATCTAGTGGAACAAAAATAAACTAAACGTTTATTTAGCTTGCTCCGTGATATTTGGCCAACCCAATTTCTTGATTTATCAAGAAAAGCCATCCACGAACGCGTTTCGCGCTGTTGGCGCTCGTCAGCATGGAGAAGGCTGTAACCACTGCGACCAAAAAAGATATTTGGTCCCAATGGCTTCCTGAGAAATCAGAAAATGGGTATTTAAGGCCAAATTTGCGTAAAGACGCTTAACACATGAAAAAATAGAAAAAAATAAAAGATAAGTGGGTCAGGTGTTGATATTAAAAATAAAAAAGGCATCTCCTGACCACGAGCACATGTGCTTTTTAGATGGCAGAGCGCCTTCTAGTGGAGCAAAAATAAACTAAACGTTTATTTAGCTTGCTCCGTGATATTTGGCCAACCCAATTTCTTGATAAATCAAGAAAAGCCATCCACGAACGCGTTTCGCGCTGTTGGCGCTCGTCAGCGCGGAGAAGGCTGTAACCACAGCGGCCAAAAAGCTTTTGGTCCCAATGGTTTCCCGAAAAATCAAGAAATGGGTATTTAAGGCCAAATTTGCTCACTTGAGCAGAATACAAACGAAGTCAGGTCATCTCTCTATATAAAATATCGCTTCTCGGCTTTTTCGCCGTTTTGTCACATCTTTACCATATTTATATATACATATATTTGAGAATTTTCGAAAAAAAAAAAGTTCAATCAAACATTCCTTAGGCAAACGTTCACTCTGGTAAAGCCCTGGCAAATTCGTATACATCCGCTAGTATGCAAAAAGGACTAACACAAATTACAATATTAGGATTGTATAGAATGAAAGCATGTTAATTTTCAATCATATTAACCACCCAATCTTTTTTATTATTTCAATATTCTTCTGGTATTATTCTCTATAACCTATCTTAATATCTCCAAAAATTGCTTTATACGAGTCTGAAACGAGCACATTACTTATCATAAGAGTGATTTGCGCAGTTTAAAAAGCTTCCATAATATATATATATTTATATAAATATATTTTTATTAAATCTAAAACCACTAGGATATATAGGGGAAAAAATAGTTTTTTTTTTTCAATTTCCAATTGAACAAGGAGTTTTAAACATCCAAATATCTACTTACATCATATATAAGGCCGATGTTCTCAGACGGCTCTATTGAATCATCTCCCACCATAAACAATAATTCATCATGTTCTTGTCCTTCAAAGAAAGTATCTACCAGTGAAATAAGGTTACTTCTTCTCGAAACCGAAAATGTCTCTTCTCTCAATTGAACGAATTCCTCATCTGGAAATTATCTTATCTGCGACACAAAGATTAAAACATACCAATGAAGGTTAACTTAACAAGAAAGATTCTAACTACAAAATTTAATTGATAGACAGTTGATAGGGTGATTAGAAAATAGACTCAAAATGAATGTAAAGTATTGGTAGGGGCTTAGAATTGTATAGATGACACTGACTTTAAAAAATAGACTTGCTTTCTTTAATATTACAAGATACTTAGCCCGCCAAACATGCAAAGATTTATTTTTCATGGAAATTATAATACAAAACCTCTCAGGCACCCTCCATTCCTTCGCGGAGCGGGACGAAGTTATGGAGGCTAACAGGCCCCAGACTGCCTGCCACAGCACCCAAACCTGCCCTGCTCCTTCCTGCAAGGAAACCAGCTCCCAGACTGACTCCATCAAACCCGCCACTCCTGCTCCTTCAGCCATCTCTGCCAAGAAGCCTGCCTCCACCTTGCCTGCCCCTGCTCCAACCAAAAGGAAGCAGCCTGTGGCTCCCAACCCGCCTGCAAAAAGGACAAACCTGAAAGGTCCTACGAAACCTGCCCCTTCCCGCGTCTCCAAGCCTGCGGCCGCCCAAGTGGTCCTCCATTGAGAAAAATCGGCGGCCCACACAGTGGTCATCTCTGATGACCCACAGGCCGACCCAAGGAAGATGCTTAAAGCTGTCCGCGCTGCCCACACTCCCCCCCAAGGCGTTTGGGCCTCCCTGCGCACCAAGGGGAAGCTGGTCCTCCACTCCAGTAATCCTGAGACCATCCCTGAGGTGTCTACCTCCCTGGCCAGCAAGTTAAATGGAATGAAGGTCCGCTAGCAGAAGGAGATCCTGCCACGAATCTGCCTCTTCAAAGTGGATGAGGAAACATCCAACTCCACAATTGAGGAGACCTTCCTGGGAACCGCAGATGTTAGTAAACTTCCTGGGGGCAAAGTGGTGCGCGTGGCGCACCGTTCGGCACTCAGAAACGGGACCTGCACCGCCTTCATCGAGGTGGACATCAAGACCTTTAGAGCCCTGGGCGTTCGCGGAAGAATCGTGGTGGATGGAGTAATCCTCAACTTCGAGGAGTCCATCCGCGCCCGCGTATGCTTACGCTGTTGTGGCTTCGGCCACAACTCTGCCCAATGCACCAGAGCTTCTAAGTGCTTCCACTGCGGTGAAGACGGCCATGAAGGCCGCGCCTGCCCTTCCATTACTGACCAGCGCACCTCCAAATGTGTCAACTGCTGCTCAAAGGGTCTTCCAGACAAGCACGAAGCGAGAGCCTCAAGCTGCCCCATCCTGAAGTCTAGGGCCCTCAAGTTCTAGGCTTCAAGGACCTTCTGCTTCCTATTTCCATCTGCCACTTCTACTGGATTCCTGGCCAATTCAAGACTCCTGCCCCGCTGCACCCTGGCACGTTCCCCTGAACGTTTCCACCACCCCAGCGAGATATCTCCAGCCGCCAGATCCTAGGATCCCTTGCCACCTGACATCGCGTCTGCTGCCTTGACGTTTTAGATACAGTGTGCCCGGAAAAGTCTCCACTGAGACTTGTGCGGGAGGTGGCAAGAATATTCCCGTTGTTGTTTCCCGATGGCCGGCTCAAACTTTCGTACATTATGTAAAAAAGTTTTTAATTTTTTCTATTAAGCCAGGCAGTACTTTTACGAAATTATTTTTTAATATATTATTTTAACTCAATTAAATCTATTTTTAACTATTTTTATTATTATTCAATTATTGCCACGACTGCAGTACAATATCGAAAATACTCTGGGATAGCAAAATTAAGCAACAGCTAATAATTCTGTATATTTCAAAATATTCCAAAATCAACAGAAAATCTTTTTTATAACATATATATATCGTATATTTTAAAACTATAATAATGACACTTTTAGTATATGTCATATATCTCCCAATTGGTTGGAGCCGATGCCTTGAAATATCCTACCCATCTTTTAAAATGTACAACGTTTCTATTTGCTACAACTCCCATATTTTGTACATATGCTATATCTTTATTAATATAACCTATACACCCTTTTTTGTATATAAACTAAAATTGGTGACGTCAAAATAAAGATCCAAAGAGAGAGCGGTCAGCTGGTGGCAGGGACAGAGGGGTGGAAAAAGGCAACGCCCAGCCCATGTGGGGTCCCGAGGGACATTCTTATAGAGACTCCCCTGTAAACAAGACTGGTTTTGGCAGGGGGTCAGCAGATGGTTCTGGAGGGTGGCCATCGACAGACGGCTGCTGTCTTTCACACACACACACTCACTCTCCATGTCTCGGTGATAAGCATCCAAGTTTGTGTCATGGCCTCTACCTCTGTCCCGTGGGCTGTCCCCGATCCCTCTATGTGCTAACATCTAGCCCTGCCTCTGCTTCTTGTTGGCCGGGTGTAGGAAGATCATCAACACTCGCCTCACGAACACGACTGCCAGTTCATCCATACGTCGGCACATTGCAACAACATTACATATATATATATTAAGAAAAAGGCATCTCCTTATCGTGCAACTGAAAGTTGCTGATGGCTGGCGCCATCTATCGGAATAAATATCAACTATTCTCGTTGATTTTTAATTATTCCAGAATTGGCCAAATACCCATTCTTGATTAATCAAGAAAAGCTAACCACGGACGCGTTTCGGGCTGTTGGCCCTCATCAGCGTGGTGCAAGCTGTACCTCAACGACCAAAAAAATGGTCATTAAGGCATCCTGAAAAATCATGAAACGGGTAGTTAAGGCCAGAATTGCGTGAGGACGCTACAACTCCCATATTTTGTACATATGCTATATCTTTATTAATATAACCTATACACCCTTTTTTGTATATAAACTAAAATTGGTGACGTCAAAATAAAGATCCAAAGAGAGAGCGGTCAGCTGGTGGCAGGGACAGAGGGGTGGAAAAAGGCAACGCCCAGCCCATGTGGGGTCCCGAGGGACATTCTTATAGAGACTCCCCTGTAAAGTTATCAAATTAATCAAATTACTAATGTCCTTGACGCGATTCAATAATTTTCCTTTGTTATATATAGATATATATATATTATTTTTTACCTTATCGAATATCCCTTGTATATTTTGATATTTTGTAGGAGTATATTTGAAATCCAGTGTGGAATCAAAGAACAAACACAAAGAAAATTACTTACATAGCACATTTCTGGATCCATGTTATCCAAAGAACAAAATGTAGTTTTTGAAGTAGCTGGATTTCCGAGTATCTGAACAACACAGTGAGAATTCAGAAATCGGAAGCAAACTCGCTTGATAAAAATATATTAGGAGTACAAATAAGTTTTGAGGGATTTTTTTCTAAATTCGAAGCTTTATTCATGGAATCAGTACAATATATTTCATTCAAAGTATTATCCATCTTTAGCTACGACTTTTTCCCATCTTTCAGGCAGCATACGGATTCCGTGTCGAAAAAATTCCTCGTCTTTTGAGGCGATCCAAACATTGACCCAATTTTTCGCCTCTTCGTAAGAAGTGAAGTGCTGCTCGGCCAGGCCATGTGTCATCGAACGGAACATGTGGTAGTCTGAAGGAGCAATGTCTGGTGAATACAGCGGGTGGGGTAGGACATCCCATTGAAGCGCCTCCAAAGTTTCCTTGACAACTTTTGCAACATGTGGCCGAGCGTTGTCGTGCTGATAGATCACCTTGTCGTGTCTTTTGGCATATAGTGGGCGTTTAATCTTCAATGCTCAGCTTAATCGCATCAATTGTTGTTGGTAACGTTCTCCAGTGATGGTTTCGTTAGGCTGAAGTAGCTCATAGTAGATCACTCCGAGCTGATCCCACCAGATGCACAGCATTAGCTTCTTGCCATGAATATTCGGTTTGGCCGTTGAAGTTGATGCATGACCGGGCTTAACCGACGATTTTCTGCGCTTTGGGTTGTCGTAGTGAATCCACTTTTCGTCCCCCGTCACGATTCTATGCAAAAAAAACCCTTCCGATTTTGTCTTTTGAGCAGTAGTTCGCACGTGCAAATACGGCGCTCGATGTTTCCTGGCTTGAGTTCATATGGAACCTTGAGACGGTTCGAAATCGCTTGTTGAGTCACTCCAAAGGTTTCAGCGAGCTCCTCTTGAGTTTGGCTTGAATCTTCGTCCAATAAAGCCTCCAACTCAGCGTCTTCGAACTTTATTGGCCTCCCTCCGCGTTCTTTGTCTCTGGTGTCAAAATCGCCGCTTTTGAAACGCCGAAACCAGTACTCACATGATTTTATTGATAGAGCATGTTTACCATATGCCTCACACAGCATTCGATGTCCATCAGTTGCACTTTTCTTCAAATTAAAACAAAAAAGCAGCGCTTCCCGCAAATTGTGTTTTGTTGGCAAAAAGGTTGACATGGTTAGAGCACCAAAAAAAAAGTTCCTTACACTTGAGTGAAAAGACTTCTTCTGATTTTTTTTGGGGAAATGATGAAGCCTTAACATGAAACCTTACAAGGTCCGATGCTATTTATATAAAATTTGTTGTGACGTCTTTTGCAAATCCCTCAAAACTTATTTGTACTCCCAATATATATACGAATAAAAAAATATTATAACTTAATATTCATTTCCATAAGTTCCTCACAAAGTAGAAAGTTATTAGATTATAAAATATTTTGTAAAAACCCTACTCTTAAAAATATATTGTAAAATACCCAAATATTGATTGAAAATGTAAATATTGATGCATTTGAATAAATCATATACATAAATGTGGTGAGGTCTGGTAGCCTCTTGTAGAATCTTGTCGACTTACTATGTAATGTGATGTCCTGTTGACTCTTGTAGAATCCTGTCGACTAAAACTGTGATGAGGTATCCAGTCGATTTAAACTTTGGTGAGGTCCCTGTCAACTCTCGCTATACTGTGTTGACCGAGAGGAACAGTCAGGATGGGTAGTTTTCCAGTACCTCTCTGCACCTTGGAAGACCTTTAACAGTTTTCACAGAGTACAGGCAGTCGTGGTCAAGGCATAGTGTAAAGCTTGGGGATGTCCACACAAAAACGAAGACACAGTTGCACTAAGAAAGTTCAGTGAACAGATAAAAGTTGAGCTAGGAGCGAAAGATGGAGATAGAAAAGTTCTTACTGACTACATGGTGAATGAGGTGGACCTAGGGTACAACCGACGAGGGCTCACGCAGATGGTGAAGTAACTGTCAAGTGACTGTTTTTTGGCTAAGACGGGGGGCTTATATACCTTTTCTAAAAATAGTCATTTTCTTCTTCCTTATCTTCACCTAATCATATTGGGGTCTGGGTGAAGTAGAATGTGTCTGCCTTTGTCATTAAGACTGGGAGCACACTCAGTGGCAGGCCGACTTAGCTCCAAAAGAAATAGCCACCTCTGACATGAACAGACGCCATGTGCAGCCGCTCCTAACATGAAGTACAGACTCATCCTGTATCCCTGGATCAGGAGCCCTTATAGAGTACTATCAGCCGGGCCAGCTGAGCCCAGGTTTTTTAGTGAGCTTGTTACTGCTCCCTCTCCTCCTTTTTCATCCGGGCTTGGGACCGGCAAAGTCGGAGTGTTAAATAGTTGAATAGTGATATATATTAGTTTATGGAGTATGAACTAAAAAAGCAATAAAACATTATCGATATACAAAAAAGTACAAATATGCTTTATCTATATGAATAAGCAAATCAAGGATATAAGGTCGGTAGCCGAGTGGTATAAAACATTGTTCATTGAAAACTTTACATGGGATCGAATCCCGCATTGGGCACTTTTATCTGAATTGAAACAAAAAATTGCTCCTCTTTTATATTGACAAATTACTAAAACTATCAAACTATATATAAAGATATATAGTCGGAATTGATAATTCAAAGCCCAAGAGTCCAAAAATTTGATTCAAAAATGAATATTCTATTGATAAGAAATTCTAGGGACCAAGATAAATATTCGAATTAAAGACGAATTTGAATTAAATACTTCGAATTATCCAAGTTCTACTGTATCAAGAAGCTTGGCCAATCAGTGGTATTCCTCCCAGCGTTTTCGCTAATTTGTTTTGCCAACTACTGTAGAGTTATTTTATCTACGTATTTTGTTATATGAATTGTTAAAAAATATATATATATATAATATATATAAAAATAAAAACTAACTCTTATAATGTTTCGAAACATTCTCACAACAACAATTTGAAAAAAATGTTTACGTATGCAGAACAGTGATTGAATGAAGTGTAAACAGAAAATCTAAATGATATTTGTGTGAAAATGGTTAAAAGGAATTAGACTTTCTTCTACTTGGCGTTGTGATATTTTTCAGACTGATAAATAGTAAAAATACATCTAAAATCAAACATGAAAGGTCTTAGTTCACTTTTATATATATTGTAACAAAGTATTTATTATTTTATTAGCAGAGTGGTATTTTTTATGTTTATATTTTGCTACTCTGTAAACTTCCCTCGTTTACTTATCTTTTGTTCATCATTCATAGTTTGTTCTTAACTGAAATAAATTGCTGTCTCATCCTGAAGTTTGTCTTCCCTAATTTTCCACTTGGCATTTTGGTGGAGATGCTGGGTAAATTAGGGAAGACAAACTGAAGATCGCCGAGTAGACCTAGGGGCTATGGGTGCTGTGATCTACATTTTCAGTGACTGGCTCCAGGATTCCACCGCCGTGTCAAAGTCAATACTTCCCTCCAAGATGACGATGTCCCTATGGACGATACGACGACAAAGCCGCTCTTCACGCCGCAAGAAAAAGGACCAAAAGGTACTAGGGATAAAGTTCTAAGACTTTGTTGGAATCCTTGGCAGAAGCACGTCAGATCCATGTCAATAACTACAATAATTGATACCTGTGGTTCACAGCTCCCATAGATAAGGAGCTATGTAGCAAAGTATTTATTGTTTTACTAACAGAGTATAACCTTTTATGTTTATATTTTGCTACTCTGTAAACTTCCCTCATTTACTTATCTTTTGTTCATCATTCATAGTTTGTTATTAACAAAAATAAATTGCTGTCTCATCCTGAAGTTTGTCTTCCCTAATTTTCCACGTGGCAGTATTGTAAAATAAATTTATATATATTGTGACGAAGAACTATTTTATTATTTAATTTTTAATATTTTTCAATGAATATATTCAACAAATTATAAAAATATATGTTACTCTGTATTTGTGAAATCATCTTTAAAATATTTATTTGCTTGCTTGCTTAAGATTCCCTAGCTGTAGTTAGTTTGGGGCTGACTTGTTAATACAGTGGTACCTCGACATACGAGTTTAATTCGTTACGCAACCTTTCTCGTATCTTGAATTACTCGTATCTCGAAGCAAATTTCCCCATACAAAACAATTGTACTACCATTAATCCGTTCCAACCTCCAAAATGTCACCCCAGTTATTTTTGTTACGTGGTTTTAAATAATAAAAACGTATTTATAAATATCAAATATTTATTGCACAAAAACAAAAAAGAGAACTTTCCTCCAATCCATGGTTATAAAAATAAATGAACTAAAACTGTAAATGTAAACGCAACACAAAACGCGAACACAAAACACAACTTATCACAGCGGAAGCACGCTGCTAACTGATCGTGATGGCGCGACTGCGTGTTACTACCTGTTGTGTTTTAACTTTAAAAGAAACACAAAAATATAATAAACTTGAATTTGTTAATTCAAGTCTCAAAAAACAAAGCTTTGCATATAGAACAAATAATAATGAAGAAGAAGAAAGAAAGAAACATTTTAGGAAAAGCAAAAACAAAACAAAAGTACTGGTCAAAAAGAAACATTTAAAATCACAGATTAATAACTTCAACACTACCGAACCGAATTTCGCTCGTAACTAAAAGAAAAAAATCACTTGCTCGTCGGCTCGTATCTCGAAAAACTCGTATGTTGGGGCGCTCGTATGTCGAGGTACCACTGTAATTGTCGACTCGTCGCTGTGACGTCATCAATAAATATTTTACATCTTAGGATATTTCAAGGCTTGATTTCTACGCTACAACTGGTGGAGAGACTGGACCGATACCCATTAAGAAATAGAAGAAAAATCGATTCTGTTGAACCAGAAGAAATTTCTATGAATGTAAAGAAGGAAGGTACTCAGGTAAGCAACTACGTTGTTCAACATCTGCCAAGGAACCCTTCCATTTTCTCCGGGGAGGATGGTGAAGATCTCCAAAAACGGTTAAAAGGGTATGCACGTGTGGCAAAGTACAACCATTGGGACGAAACCATTTGTCTTACTAAAGTTTATTTTTATCTGTCTGGAACTGCTCTAAAATGGTTTGAGATCAACGAAGAAAGCATACAGACACTTGGAAGGAATTCACATCTCAATTAGATAATGTGTTCGGAAAAAAAGAAAATTCAAAATTGCAAGCGGAGAAGAAACTCAAAACACGGGCACAATTAAAAGGTGAAAGTACCGAATGTTACATCCAGGATCTCCTGTGCTTGTGCAAAGAGGTTGATCCTCAAATGAGTGAGGAAGATAAAATCTCCCACCTCATGAAGGGGATAGCTGAGGAGCTTTATCAAGCACTCCTACCGAGGGATGTACAGAGCACCGAGCAATTTATTACAGAATGTCGCCGTGTCGAAGCGCTCCGTTGTAGGCGAGTTACCCCAACCAGGTACGAGCGCCTACCAAATGTAGCCTCTCTCTGTGACCAGGATGACGGAGAAGTTCTGTCATCTATGATTAGGCAAATTGTTCGTGAGGAGGTACAGCTCTCCTCGGGAGGAACCAAAAAATGCTACAATCGAAGAAATTGTAAAGAAGGAGATTGGAAGAACCCTGGCGCCAATCTCAAAGTCTAAGAGGAGTCCTCCTCAGAAGGAAAGACCCCGACAGTTTTTAAATATTAGATATGAGGCCGAAACGATAAGACCGCACCCTGAAACTCGATACACAAAACAAGGAGGAAGACGCGACACCAATGATTGGCGTACAACTGAGCGAAGGCCAATCTTTCTACTGCGGACGCCCAGGTCACGTCGTCCGCTATTGCCGT
>CP092871.1:27041983-27074565 GCA_030710605.1 Cordylochernes scorpioides | reverse complement strand
CCGATAAAAATGCACTGTGGCAATTTAAAAAAATATATTATCCTTACTACACGTGGTACAGGCCATGATAATCATGGTAGGTAGAAGTTGGAGACTGCTTTTACTGTAAGTGCACATGTGAAAATTAGTTTGACTTTGCACTTACAAATGTACCAGCGCCCCGTTTGGTTACTTGCACTCGCTGGTGGGGTTGTATCCTTGCAAGAATCGGGGTCTATTGGAGAAAAAAAAAGTGCTCAATGCGGCATTCCATCCCGGGTTGTATGGGTCGAAAACCAACGGTTTAGACCACCCTTCCACCCGGGTCCAGGGAGGAAGAGAGTTTTAAAAAAGTCTCCCAGGTAGAAGATAATTCAAGTTAAACAAAAAATAATAATAATTAAAATTAGGAAAGATACAGCGGCAGAAAAGATTCGGGATGGGATGGGAAGGGATTTGATGGGACGTTGAGGGATCTAACCTCCGCCAGGAGCTCAGCTTTGCCTGAAGACCAGCCGCTTCACAGGTCTCAACCGGTCTTATGGCGCTTCAAAGATTCAAAAATTCTAAATGTGATATATATTGAAAGTTAACCAATACTAACTCGCTTCCGTCCTTCAATGTGACATTATTTTTCATCATTATTCCTAAGGACATTTGCTGCTAAATGAATCTCTTCAAAACTTTAAATAAGGTTTTTCAAGATGGATTTTCAGACATATATATATTTTAATTATTCTTTGATGTTAGTTTTGAATTTTTGCCGACTAACATATTTTAAACAACGCCAAAACAAACTAAAACTAAAGGAGTTCAGGCTAAGCATGATCAAACCATATATGGAGTTTTTTAATTGAAAAGGAATCGCTATACTATTTTTAGAAACAAAAAATCAAACCTTTTGAAGAGAAGTATATTTTTAATATCGCGTGCTTTTATTATATCTCTTAATATATCGTAATTCATAAATACATTGGATATAGAGAGATCGTTTAAAAATCAATTTTTGGTTTCTTTTGATTGTAGAAACAGAGAATAGAACTCTTGAGCGACTTATCCTTGTCTCTCAATCCTATAGTCAACAAATGTATAATTGGATGAATACAATTATGTTTGATCAACGTATTTTCTTAGGTTTATATAAATTCTACAAGGTCGCATTCACCGTTCGGAGGAGATTAATAGAATCGCCGAATGTCGTGGTCCATTTGGATGAGGAAAGTGAAGACTAAAACGCGGCTGATTCCACACTCGTCTTTTCAGTGATACACTAACCTATGCACGGTGTGGCCACTGGACATACGTCGGCCTTGGAGGCTGTTGGGTTCTGCGTTGCCTGGAGTATTGGATATCTATCTATGCTTCCTTCCTGTGGTGAATCTGTATAACACCGGTGGTCTTAATAAAGCTGTATCTGTGTGTTTATGTGTGTATTAATAGAATCGTCAAATGCCGTGGTCCATTCGAATGAGGAAAGAGAAGACTAGAGCGTGGCTGATTCCACACTCGCCTTTTCAGTGTTACGCTAACTTATTCACGGTGGATTCTGTGGCCACTAGATATGCGTTGGACCTGGAGGCTGTTGGGTTCTGTGCTGCCTGGAGTATAGGTGTTCCATCTATGCCTTCTTCCTGTGGTGAATCTGTATAAGACCGGCGGTCTTAATAAAGCTGTATATATGTGCGTATATATAATGAAAGGGTATTTCAATATATTTTAAGAGTGTAGAGCTCAAATATACTAATTTTATCACAATTGTGGAATTTTATATATATATACTGTTAATTATATTCCACTTACTGCATCAAGAGATATGTCCTAATTAATGAAAATTAAATTTTAAATGTTTATATATATAACGGAAGAGAGATATTTTTATAAAGTCTTTTTTTTTTATTATATATACATTTGAGAACATGATCACCTTTACATATATTAAGATAAATAGTAACAAATACGTTCGGTAGATGGCGTAGTGAGTCAGGGAATGACTAATCTATCGTCGTGTAAGAATTTAAAGTTTCATCAATCTTCTGGGTTGAATAAATACTGATGCCAACTCTCTGGACCTCGTGATTTCTTTATATTTATTTTTATATAATATTTCCAACATATTATATGTCTATAAAAACGATATTTATATTCAGGTGTATAGTTTCTACAAAAACGTGTTCTTCTTTATCTGAACGTACATCATCATCTGGAAATAAATCTTTCAATATACTCTTCTCATTTTATCTTTCTTTAAAGTATCCGTTATATTATCAATCATTGGTTAAGCCCTATATTGCTGCTGGATGATCTCAAAGATTAAAATTTTTTGAAAGTTTCCAAATGAGTTGTTTGATTCATTTTTTCAATGATCATATTCCAACTTTTTATTTTTGCTCTTTTTATAATTCTATAAAATATTCCCTTGCATCAATATTCAGTAAAATTAATCAGGTCTCCAGGGAAAAGTGTTTTTCTTTTATAATGCTAATATAGATATTTTTTGAAAGTTCAAAGATTATTTATCGATAACTCTATGCCGATAGTATAAGTTTCTAATACAATGAAATCGCTTTTAATTTTTTCAAGATTCCCATTCCACCACTTTATAATAGATATATGTTTTTGAAAGAGTTTGATTTGATTCCGAGAGACGGCTAAGCTGCCTCACTAATTATGTCCGTTAGCTGCATCAAAACTCTGTCAACATCTGTAGTGTTAAATACGTGATTTATTTCATTCAGCAAGTTATGTATATCTTAAATTGATATATTATCATTAAATGTTTTCTATAAATTGGTTGAGTTGGTTTCTTTTTCAATGAATTTACATGTTGACCTTTGCCCAATTCTCTGCACATTAAAATTATATCGAATGTCGAAGGTTATTGCTACATGTACGGAAATACTTGTTAAGTTGATGTGCTCCAATTCTGTATCAGCTTTATATAATTTTTGTTTGATATTGTTAAATCTATTATAATGGCATTTCGACATGTAGGCGTTTTAAGGTTATGGATAAACAAGTTGTATTCATCCACAATAGAGTGGAATTTATAGCCATTAGAGTTAATTATCCGGTCGTACCATACAGGATGTCGAGAGTTAAACTCACCACAGAAGATAATTGGCTGTATTCCGAAAGGTTCCAAAAGTTTTTTGATCAATATATTTGGTGAGTATTCTCTAAGTTGTAGAGTGTGTGAATGTATAAAAATTGTAAGGATATTTGACTTATCTGAATGTATAGATATAATTGTACAAAAAGAATTAGTGAATCTATCAATTGTCGTATATTTAATGCTACTGTTCAAAGATATCGTTACCGTGTTGATTATTTAAGAGTAAACAATTTGAGAGGCATTATTGAATATCTCATCATTCCGTGAAAAGATAAGGCTCTTTAATAAATAATATGTCTGGAGGGTTGGACTGGACAGAGTCTCGAAGTCCATCTAATGCTATGACACTTTTCCTTACATTTTGTTGAATACATTTTATTCCTTATTTAGTTAGTATCATTGTTTTTACTTCCTTCTTCATCTCCTTTCCTCTTTTTCTTTATTACATTTGTATTGGAGTGTCTATTTGTACGTTTGTAGGGAAAAAACATCGTTCTTTGTATAACTCTTTCAAATTGAATTTTATTGAGGACAATAACTAGGATTCACTTTAAGGTTTAGTAGTTATTTTTTTATTTCGGATGTTTTGAGAAATTTTGGTATTTTTCTACTCCAGAGCACTTGTGTATTCGTTCAGATAAGTTTATAGATATTACCTAACAGGAATTATCTTTGAAAGATAATGGTTTCTTTATTTTTGATTATTTTTAAAATTTTTATTTCAATACACAAAACACGATATCCCGGCTAGGGATAATTGCGTTGAATTACATTTTTAAACAAAAACAGCTATAAATATATTATGCAAGAAAATTTAGTAATAAAATAAGAGAAATAATAAAATATATTTGGATTATGATCCTTTCAGGTTAGAAAGATAATCATAAATGTATTTACAAATAGGGTGAATATGTGACAATTCTATCTGTCATTTACAAATTCATATAGATCTACAATATTACTGTCTGTTGTCTATCGCTAAAGAAGAGTGGGCATTCCAACAGTAGGTGTCTCGAGTCCTGGGTTTCTTTGTCACAGTGACAGCTAGTATTTACGTTTGGTTGAAAGAGCATGGGAAGAAGTCACTGCACTGGATGAAACCAGACAAAACTCCCAGTTATATTTTCACATGATTTTCCTCTGCCACAGACAGTCGATCATCTTCTCTCCAGCTTTCCAGTATTCCTGAGACATAGATACAAACAGCTATCCTACTTGGACTGACCCACCTCAATCCTACATCTATGGCAGCCTTCCAGACTCAACCTCAGCATGGAAATTTCTGGTCAACTGGTTCAACACAGCAATCAAACAGGATGCGAATAAAAGCGCTCAGCAATAATCCATACTAGTGAGCTGGACTCCTCGGGTAGTTGGCGTTCTGTGGTCCAAGAACCTGGGTTATAAATATCTCCCTCTACTGTTGCGGCCTGTTATTCTTGAAGAAGGTAACGGAATTCCTATTGATCCTACGGGGCTGCCCATGGGTTATATAGATATCTACGTATAGTGTTTAGTGTCTTCGTAGGAAAAATAGCTAAAAAATTTATTTTTTAAACTCGTGTGTGTGCATTATATACAAGTGTATAATCCAGATACATGCACGTGGACAAACAGAAAATTCTGTAAAATATTGAAGTTCATGATCAAATATTCAAACTATTAAATTTTATTATTCTATTTTATACATATATATATTTCATCAAAAATATCACCAAAGAGATGATCACGGACCACCGCTTAGCTGCCACTTGTAAAGATAACATACATTAGTTTTATCTTATTGAGCCTAACCGTTTTCACCAAGATGCTGTCGAATAGAAGCGACCCTCGTCAATCCGAAGATCATCGAGGTAGCCAAGATTATCTCAAGAACGAAGTCCTGGATCAGACTTTGGTCCTACAGGAACAATAAAACTCCCCTCAATAAACCTGTTCCCTCAGGTAAAATTGGCCAAACAGTTAGTCTTCACCCCACAGGGAGAAGTCTTCAAATCTTGCCACTGCAATTAGCCGAGGGGGAATCCCTGGGGCCATTGAGTATTGGCAGCTGAGCTCAACTTACGGCGGCTCCATCTAGCCGCTTTATCCCATTCCTGTTAGGTGAGAGCTGGAGTTGGGGAATACATTGGCTAGGTAGTTAATACATGAGATGTGTAATTTTCTCACTCTCTAGTTTTTTGAATTTTATTTAAAGATTTTATAGTAACAAAATGCATAGTGCGATTTTACTTTGTGAGTATATATTAACGATTCAAGTTAATTTTATGAAGTTTTAAGAAATTTAAACTATTTTGATGCGTATGATTTTTTATAATAAAAAGTATATATTTTCCTTACTGCAATGATAAATTAATAAAAGAGCCTGGTATAAATATAATAATATGGTTTGAGCAATTGATCATTCGAAGATAGTAAAAGTTTTCTTTTTTTTTTAGAACGATAAAAAACATACATGTAAAATATAGTTTAATGTCTTATAACAGATGGGACGCTAATGTATTATGTAAATATATATTTATTTATTTTTATTTTATTTTTTTTTTTGATGTGGCAAAACACGTTGTAACCCAATTCTATTTCGATTATGATAAGGGTTTATGACATACACACAAAACCTTTATTAAGACCCCATTGGTCTCACACAGGTTCTCCAGAGTGTAGACAACAATGATCAGGATGAGTGGAGTTTTATATGTACAATATTACATGAAATACAGTGAAAAGCATGGTCTAATAAAAGAAGAAAAAAAAAGATTTTGAAGATCAATTATCATTATTATAATGGAAAGAATAATTTATCAGATCCGCCATAACTCTTCTGAAGAAATTATATACAGATAAAGCAATATATCAGACTTGATAGAAGAGAGGTGAAGGCGGCCTATCTCAAAAACAAGAGTTTCTCTCTCCGTCTTCAGAGATATACATTCAAATATATGGTGTTCTGCCTTGATTTTATTTGTGCATAGTAGGCAATTTTGTTCTTCTGCTTTCATATTTTTCACCTGGCTTTCTCGATGAGAAACAAACAGTATTCTTAGTTTACCTATTAGGCGCTTAGTTGACAGTGGCATATCTGTAAGTAGGTAATTTTCCGTGGCTACTGATTTTTGTAGGTATTTATAATGGGGATACATCGTTGAATTGACAATTCGTACTTGATCTGATTGGCTAACGGATTGTGTAAATGTCCTCGAGAGCCAGTTCGAGTATCTAAGTCACCTACTATTGCTATTTCATAACCTTCGGTTAATCAGAGTTCAACATATTTAAATAAATTATTAAGATTTAATGATTGATGTTCATTTAGAGGAAGGTATGCAAATATTAGACAAATTTTCATATCTAAATATTTTTAAAGAATACTGCCATCCAGTATTTCCCTATATCCACCTTTTGAAGCATTTTCTGTTGTGTACAGTTGATCCCTACTATGATTCTGCCCGAGCACCTTCCTTGTCTTGAAGTTCTGGTGGCGAGTGATTCGTATAGATGGAATTCCTTCAGTTTATTTTTCAAGTGATGGTCGCACCAGGTTTCAATCAGGGCAAAAATATCGTATTTCTGGAGATAGTTGTAAAGGGGGGTAAACTGAGTTAAGTCTGTGTACACCATTTACATTCCAGCTCATTAATGTACAAATATCCTCAGGAGAACTCTTCAAATATAAACGGATAAAATAATTACATGAGGAGCTTCTTTTTAGTTTTATTGCGAGCTTTCGAACCTTTCGGTTCTTCTACAGGCATGGGTAGCATAAATATACTAACTGTTAGTATATTTATGCTACCCATGCCTGTAGAAGAACCGAAAGGTTCGAAAGCTCGCAATAAAAACTAAAAAGAAGCTCCTCATGCAATTATTTTATCCGTTCATATTTAAACTAAATTCTACTGAGTTCATTTAGTCGAAACTCTTCAAATGTTTAAAATAAAAGGATTTAAAAGCGTGAATGTTTTCTTTTATACATAAAACGAACTTCTACTGTCCTTACTGCGATGAAAAAATATATTGGGAGGGCTTGGCTCATCAGTGGTGAACCCTCCCAGCGGTTTCGCCAATTTAATCCACCAGACCGCTTCTCAGAGCTCTAATACTGTATTAGATCATTCTGCTTTTATATGCTACACTGAAGGATGGATTCTAAGAAATGGTTTCCAAGTAAACTATGGACTTATAGGCTTATGGGCTTATAGAACAGTAGAATTACATTCAAATATTTGCTTCGAGCAATGCTCTTCAGCAAACTATAAAGACAAGGCCATTAGGGATAAATTAACACAAAGCAATAACGCGCCATCTATACATATAAAATAAAAGAATTTAAAAGCGTGAATGTTTCTTTTATACATAAAACGAACTTTTACTGTCCTTACTGCGATGAAACTGCGATGTTTACTTGGAAACCATTTCTTAGATTCCATCCTTCAGTGTAGCATATAAAAGCAGAATGATCCAATACAGTATTAGAGCTCTGAGAAGCGGTCTGGTGGATTAAATTGGCGAAACCGCTGGGAGGGTTCACCACTGATGAGCCAAGCCCTCCCAATATATTTTTTCATCGCAGTAAGGACAGTAGAAGTTCGTTTTATGTATAAAAGAAACATTCACGCTTTTAAATCATTTTATTTTATATGTATAGATGGCGCGTTATTGCTATGTGTTAATTTATCCCTAATGGCCTTGTCTTTGTAGTTTGCTGAAGAGCATTGCTCAAAGCAAATATTTGAATGTAATTCTACTGTCCTATAAGCTTATGTCCATAGTTTACTTGGAAACCATTTCTTAGAATCCATCCTTCAGTGTAGCATATAAAAGCAGAATGATCCAATACAGTATTAGAGCTCTGAGAAGCGGTCTGGTGGATTAAATTGGCGAAACCGCTGGGAGGGTTCACCACTGATGAGCCAAGCCCTCCCAATATAAAATTATGTATAAAAGAAACATTCACGCTTTTAAATCATTTTATTTTATATGTATAGATGGCGCGTTATTGCTTTGTGTTAATTTATCCCTAATGGCCTTGTCTTTGTAGTTTGCTGAAGAGCATTGCTCGAAGCAAATATTTGAATGTAATTCTACTGTCCTATAAGCTTATGTCCATAGTTTACTTGGAAACCATTTCTTAGAATCCATCCTTCAGTGTAGCATATAAAAGCAGAATGATCCAATACAGTATTAGAGCTCTGAGAAGCGGTCTGGTGGATTAAATTGGCGAAACCGCTGGGAGGGTTCACCACTGATGAGCCAAGCCCTCCCAATATATTTTTTCATCGCAGTAAGGACAGTAGAAGTTCGTTTTATGTATAAAAGAAACATTCACGCTTTTAAATCATTTTATTTTATATGTATAGATGGCGCGTTATTGCTTTGTGTTAATTTATCCCTAATGGCCCTTGTCTTTGTAGTTTGCTGAAGAGCATTGCTCAAAGCAAATATTTGAATGTAATTCTACTGTCCTATAAGCTTATGTCCATAGTTTACTTGGAAACCATTTCTTAGAATCCATCCTTCAGTGTAGCATATAAAAGCAGAATGATCCAATACAGTATTAGAGCTCTGAGAAGCGGTCTGGTGGATTAAATTGGCGAAACCGCTGGGAGGGTTCACCACTGATGAGCCAAGCCCTCCCAATATTTTTTTTTCATCGCAGTAAGGACAGTAGTAGTTCGTTTTATGTATAAAAGAAACATTCACGCTTTTAAATCCTTTTATTTTATATGTATAGATGGCGCGTTATTGCTTTGTGTTAATTTATCCCTAATGGCCTTGTCTTTGTAGTTTGCTGAAGAGCATTGCTCGAAGCAAATATTTGAATGTAATTCTACTGTCCTATAAGCTTATGTCCATAGTTTACTTGGAAACCATTTCTTAGAATCCATCCTTCAGTGTAGCATATAAAGCAGAATGATCCAATACAGTATTAGAGCTCTGAGAAGCGGTCTGGTGGATTAAATTGGCGAAACCGCTGGGAGGGTTCACCACTGATGAGCCAAGCCCTCCCAATATATTTTTTCATCGCAGTAAGGACAGTAGAAGTTCGTTTTATGTATAAAAGAAACATTCACGCTTTTAAATCATTTTATTTTATATGTATAGATGGCGCGTTATTGCTTTGTGTTAATTTATCCCTAATGTCCTTGTCTTTGTAGTTTGCTAAAGAGCATTGCTCGAAGCAAATATTTGAATGTAATTCTACTGTCCTATAAGCTTATGTCCATAGTTTACTTGGAAACCATTTCTTAGAATCCATCCTTCAGTGTAGCATATAAAAGCATAATGATCCAATACAGTATTAGAGCTCTGAGAAGCGGTCTGGTGGATTAAATTGGCGAAACCGCTGGGAGGGTTCACCACTGATGAGCCAAGCCCTCCCAATATATTTTTTCATCTCAGTAAGGACAGTAGAAGTTCGTTTTATGTATAAAAGAAACATTCACGCTTTTAAATCCTTTTATTTTATATGTATAGATGGCGCGTTATTGCTTTGTGTTAATTTATCCCTAATGGCCTTGTCTTTGTAGTTTGCTGAAGAGCATTGCTCGAAGCAAATATTTGAATGTAATTCTACTGTCCTATAAGCTTATGTCCATAGTTTACTTGGAAACCATTTCTTAGAATCCATCCTTCAGTGTAGCATATAAAAGCAGAATGATCCAATACAGTATTAGAGCTCTGAGAAGCGGTCTGGTGGATTAAATTGGCGAAACCGCTGGGAGGATTCACCACTGATGAGCCAAGCCCTCCCAATATATTTTTTCATCGCAGTAAGGACAGTAGAGTTCGTTTTATGTATAAAAGAAACATTCACGCTTTTAAATCCTTTTATTTTATATGTATAGATGGCGCGTTATTGCTTTGTGTTAATTTATCCCTAATGGCCTTGTCTTTATAGTTTGCTGAAGAGCATTGCTCGAAGCAAATATTTGAATGTAATTCTACTGTCCTATAAGCTTATGTCCATAGTTTACTTGGAAACCATTTCTTAGAATCCATCCTTCAGTGTAGCATATAAAAGCAGAATGATCCAATACAGTATTAGAGCTCTGAGAAGCGGTCTGGTGGATTAAATTGGCGAAACCGCTGGGAGGGTTCACCACTGATGAGCCAAGCCCTCCCAATATATTTTTTCATCGCAGTGAGGACAGTAGAAGTTCGTTTTATGTATAAAAGAAACATTCACGCTTTTAAATCCTTTTATTTTATATGTATAGATGGCGCGTTATTGCTTTGTGTTAATTTATCTTCAAATGTTTATTTACATGTGATATTTGTTTCGTTTGTTTGCTATAATGTAACTCCTTTGGAATCCATGACTTGACCTTCAAAGACTTTATATATAGTATTGTTCACTATTAGTTTGATGTCTCTGAGCTTAGTCCTGATGCCCTTCTCCCCTAATTCTCGTCTTTTAGCCAACAGCACGCGTCTCTGTTCCCCTCACGTTTTCGCTATAGTCTTTAGATATTTTGTAAACTTTCAGGTTGAAGGCGGCCTATAGAAGTGTTAATCTTTCTTTGTGTTCTGGAACCTCAATCAGGATGGGTGCGTTTGGTTTCCTAGATAGGCGATGACAGCGGGCTATGTTTATTTTTTCAGTTATTTGCATTTTATCCTCAATAACCTTAGGAAACGTTGCAAAACGTCTTCATTCGATTCTTCCTTGATTTCATAGAAAATAAGATTTTTCTCTCTGCTATTCGCCTCCAAAAATTCTATTCGTTCTTCCAGTTCGTTTATTTGTTTGGTATTTCGCGACACTGCTGCGCCTGAAGTAACAAACGAACTTTCCAGTTCTGTCAATATTTAGTCTATTCTTTGCGTTTGTTGTCTATTGAAGAAACACGAGTTTCCAAAATTTCTCCCCAGCAATCCAGCCAAGGGCGCTGATCAGTTCCTTAACCTCCTTATCCCTATCCAAACTTGTTTCAAACGTAGTCTGTCTAGACATCTTAGGCCCTGGATTACGGAGAGCGGCGTTATCCGTGACCAGCTTATTTGGCCTCCTAGCGGAGAATGATAAGGGTTTATAATTTAAAATGGTTTGTGTTATAGGAAATTGTAAATTTGACTTTTTCCGTTTTAGTGTTTGGGTACGTGTGATGCGGAGGGAAACGAGAGAATTACACCCAAAAATAATATATTCTCAAATATAATTCTGATAACGACGGACCTTTAGGTTCTAAAGACCACAAAAAGAACAGAATACGTGAAAATCATCATCATTGAGTCGAACAGTCTAGGAACTAACATATTGAAAAAAAAAGCATTATTATTCTATACTATTCGAATTATCCGGGTCAACGCCCGGGTTTTACCCGATTAAACGTTTTTATTCAAATACTATTCGTTACAATTATAAATTGGCACCGTAGATGTCACTCTTTTGAAACGTCACGCTCCAAACTTTGTGTTTTTAAAATGTAAAAATGAAAATGTGAATTTTCACGACGATATATGAAATTGTATTATTTTGATTTTTTTTATGAATTTATTTTGAATTTGATATTTACATAAAATGATAGCAAGTGATTTCTTGCCCCTACGCCATCATTACGTCACTCAAGGTCACTTTTGTGAAACGTCCCGCTCCACCAATCCCCGTCGCCCCACGTGATCCACCCTTTCCCAACTTCCTTAAATTAGGATATTCGGTATATAAGCCTGAAAATTTGCTTATAAGTTTTTCAGAATCAACTCTATATAATGTTAAAATTCAGGCAGATTAGTTACGTATTGTGGACGTGTATAGCCGACAAACATACATACATACAAGGTATGATAATAAAATTCGGGGAATTGGGTCATAAAATATTTATTAGATGAATATATACAAAAAATGGTTAATATTTCTCAAAGGTCCGTCCGAGGGAATCTATACAGCGTTTCATTATTTTTCCCCATTTCCGGAGGCACCCAAAAAATTCGTCAGAAGTAATGCCCCTCAAAACGCTTAGCGATTTTTCCTTTATGGCATTAACGGTATCAAATCTATGTCCTTTTAGAACTGACTTCCTTTAGAAAAGAGAAAGAAGTCATTTGGTGCTAAATCAGGCGAGTACGAGGGATGAGGCATTGTCAACATGCTATTTTTAGTCAAAAAAGTACCCATTGAAAGAGCTCTGTGTATTGGGGCGTTATCGTGATGAAGAAAATTTTGGAGCAAATTTCGAAAATTTCTTTCAAATCAAAAATCCTCGGTCAATATTTTTGACACGTTCCATATGAAACCCCTGTTTCTTCTATTAGTTCCCTGATCGTTGTCCTAGTGTTTTCCCTTATTAAAGCACCAATTTTTTGGGTCAATTCTTCCAGATCTTTCAAAGGAGGTCTTCCCTGGCATGCGTCATCTTGGGTTGACTCTCTACCAGATTTGAAACGGGCAAACCACTAAAACGTTTTTACTTGTGATAAGGCTGCCTCCCTGAACGCCAATTTAAACATTTGAAACGTTTCTGACGCCGTTTTTCCCAATTTTTGACAAAACCTTATTCTAACCCTTTGTTCACTTTTAAGATCCTTTGTAAAGAAAACCCGCGCCTTTGTTTCTTTTCTTTAAAAAAAATGCTTAGAAAATTATTATTATTTGAGATATTGAAAATATATAAATATGTTCTAGTAGAACGAGGTCTCGTGTTTATGATGATAATTTTTGTTTATCGAAAACTCTTCCAGAAATTTTTGACTGATTCCCCGACCTTTTTGCTTATACCTTGTACATACACTGACTTTTATATATTTATGGATAATAAATATAGATATGCTACACGCACTATGATCTCAACCAAAAGTCTGAGAAGCGATATTTTAATAGAGAGATGATCTAGCTTTGTGTCTTCTGCCCGAATTAATATATATTTTTTAGAAATTTTCCTGCATACTAAAAATGAACTGGCTTCACCCGTTGCCTCTGCTTTTTGGAATTTTTCCCGATATAATTTTGTATCTGATAATCAAACAGATACAGAAATATTGTCATCATGATTTTCTGACTAAAAAGCAACTGTTTTTACCCAGAACCCGTCAATTTCAAATTTTCTTGGCTAAAAATTCGATAAATATCTCTTCCAGATTTTTCTCTATGTCCTGTTAAAGCACGTTTTACATGTACATTAGGTCAGCTGATATTCCTCCCCATCTTCACCGCTAGAGGCGCTTCTTGCAAGCTAAAGGGCAAATTTGCAAATAACCCGAAGAATATTCGAGATAGAGACCTGAAAATTTCACTACAAGCTTTTCCCGATTCTACTCTATATACTGGTAAAATTTCAGTCAGATCAGTTACGTATTGTGGATGTGTATAGCCGACAAACATACAATGAATTTAATATATATAGGGATAGTTTCTCTGGAGATGGGTAGGGTGGGAGGTGATTGATATATACAAATAAAGTCCACCTTTTGCTCATACCTTATACATACACTGACTTCTATATATTTATAGATAATAGATATAGATATGCTACACGCACTATGATCTCAACCAAAAGTCTGAGAAGCGATATTTTCATAGAGAGATGATCTGGCTTTGTGTCTTCTGCCCGAATTAATATATATTTTTTAGAATTTTTCCTGCATACTAAAAATGAACTGGCTTCACCCGTTGTCTCTGCTTTTTGGAATTTTTCCCGATATAATTTTGTATCTGATAATCAAACAGATACAGAAATATTGTCATCATGATTATCTGACTAAAAAGCAACTGATTTTACCCAGAACCCGTCAATTTCAAAATTTCTTTGCTAAAAATTCGATAAATATCTCTTCCAGATTTTTCTCTATGTCCTGTTAAAACACGTTTTACATGTACATTAGGTCAGCTGATATTACCTCCCATCTTCACCGCTAGAGGCGCTGCTTGCGAGCTTGCAACCCAATTTGCAAATAACTCGAAGAATATTCGGGATAGAGACCTGAAAATTACACTACAAGCTTTTCCCGATTCTACTCAATATACTGTCGAAATTTCAGTCAGATCAGTTACGTATTGTGGACGTGTATAGCCGACAAACATACAAACATACAATGACTTCAATATATATAGGGATAGTTTCTCTGGGGATGGGCAGGGTGGGGGCGATTGATATATATACAAATAAGGTTCACCTCTCTCGTAAAATCGAGATCTAGCAGACTAGAATGGATGATATAGCAACAACACCAGTTTGGACAATATCAGAAAACTCATTGATGGGGGCTAATTGCTCTCTTCAGTCCATGACGGGCCCTGATTCCATGAGATCCACAGAGCCTTCATGGGATCCTCAGAATTTTCCAAATAGACATTCTCCTGTCAGAGTGGTTAGGATAATTCAATGGACAAAATAAAGATTGGATAGACTGACGAGTGAGAGAGATAGAGATTGAAACTACTTTATTTCAAGGTTCATATAAGATTATATATTATGTTGAATATAAAAGAGAAAGAGGTGGAGATTGAAAATTATTTATTACAATGTTCATATTTGGAAAACCCGCCGGGAGGAAATTAATCCATGGAAGCAATGGTCGCCTCTCCCGTCAAAATAAACGTCAGAATCTGACGCCATCTATTGACCGTCGCCGCAACTAGCGGCATCGGGTCGGTGACAAAGCCACAACACCGACTTTGGCAAACTGATAAGCGTCCACCTAGAGACCATGGTTTCGGGCTAATGGCCCTCGTCAGTCTAGGGCGGACTTTATTCCATGAGATCCACACGGGATCTAATGGAATCCTCACACTCTACCAAAGAGGTGTTTTGCTGGCAATGTGGTTAGGCCAAATCTATTGGGAAAACATAGATGGAAAACCCGCCGGGAGGAAATTAATCCATGGAAGCAATGGTCGCCTCTCCCGTCAAAATAAACGTCAGAATCTGACGCCATCTATTGACCGTCGCCGCAACTAGCGGCATCGGGTCGGTGACAATATTCATATTAGATTATATAATAAATATAAATATGAATTAAATAAGGATAAATATAGATAAATAAATGTAAAATATAATATTGATGAATATTCATATATATTAAAATAATGAAGGCATATCCTGACCAGGAGCACCTGTGCTTTTTAGATGGCAGAGCGCCATCTAGTGGAACAGAAATCAACTAAACCTTGATTTAACCTTTATGAAAAAAACAATAAAAATAATTTTAAAATCAGGTGTTGTTATATTAAAAATAATGAAGGCATAACCTGACCAGGAGCACATGTGCTTTTTAGATGGCAAATCGCCATCTTGTGGAACACCACAAGATGGCGATTTGCCATCTAAAAAGCACATGTGCTCCTGGTCAGGTTATGCCTTCATTATTTTTAATATAACAACACCTGATTTTAAAATTATTTTTATTGTTTTTTTCATACATATATAACAATTCTCTATAAACTTATAAAAAAAATATATATATATATACGTTGATAATTTGAAAATCGTAAATTTAAATATCTCGATAAAGTGAACATTTTTCCCGGTCCCTTGAAAAAATACTCGATAAGTTGAATAAAATCAATATTAATTGGTTCCCTCGGTAATTGGAAGTTAAAGGAATAGTATCTTGCCTTGGAATTGTATCATTATTCTTGTCTCAAATGAATTGCCGTGTCATCCTGAATTTTGTCTTTCCTAATTTTCTACATTACAAAATCATCGTTTTATCTAGTGAACATTTTTTCCTGGTCCCTTGAAAAATACTCGATAACTAACTTTGACTTGTGCGCAATTAATAGGTAGAAAATCTGACTTTTGATAAATAATCTTTAAGATAATAAACTTAGTGATAATAAAACTTATAGATAAAAAAACTTGTTATCATCGTCGCAATGGTGGCGCTGCTTGCGAGTTAAATCTACAAATCTGCAAATAACTCTAAGGATATTCAAGATATTCAAGATATTATTTTTCAGAAATCTTCCCAGTACTATACTAAATAACTTCCCAAAGTTTCATGGCGTTCCAATGAGTTGTTTAGTCAGGCATAAAGGACAGACAGACACACACACATACATTCATTTATATATATATAAATGAATGTATGTGTGTGTGTGTGTGTCCTTTATGCCTGACCAAACCACTCATTGGAACGCCATGAAACTTTGGGAAGTTATTTAGTATAGTACTGGGAAGGTTTCTATCAAATAAAATTTTTGAAATAACCTTTCGCCTAAAAATATTCAAGATAAATATTCTAATTTATCTGTTATAAAAAATTCAACAATCTGCTCTAAATATTATCATGATGATACGATGATTTTGTAATGTAGAAAATTAGAAAGACAAAATCAGGATGACACGGCAATTTATTTGAGACAAGAATAATGATACAATTCCAAGGCAAGATAATATTCCTTTAACTTCCAATTACCGAGGGAACCAATTAATATTGATTTTATTCAACTTATCGAGTATTTTTCAAGGGACCGGGAAAAAATGTTCACTTTATCGAAAGATTCAAATTTACGAGTTTCAAATTATCAAAATATATCTTTTTTTAAAATAAGTTTATAGAGAATTGTTTTAACAAATGTTCGTTAGACAAACCTTTACTCGGGTAAAGCCCGGGCGAAGCCGGGTACATCCGCTAGTTTTTATATATGTATATATATACAATGTCGTCATTGGTAGCGCCCACCGTAGGAAAGACTCCGCCACTGATTAACTGCGAGAGTTCTTTCTCACAGAGTGGGCAGGTCGATATATGTGTATAGAAAGAGAAGGTCATAATATTTTTCAATTTTTTTTTTTGTAGTCGTCAAATTTGTTGTTTAAAATAACTGGATAAATGCCTAGATTCGTCCAAGAATTTCTCGAATGATGGTTTCCCCAACAAATATCGTTTTATTAAAAGTCTTTGGTATTTTCTGTATGATATTTATAGGTGTTTTATCATTATAAAAAAATGTGTTTACATTTTTAAAAAATAGTTAGCTAGTATGATGATATAATGTCCTGCGTTTTTCTAAATCAATAAAGGACATCTTGAGTAATATTAACAATTAAAATACATTAATTTTATAAAAGAAAGTAATGAATTGTAAAACAAGAGGAACACAACCAATCTATTATTTTGGTGAACAAAATGTCTGATATATACGGGGTAAGTTTTTTTTAATATTCTGAGTTTACATAAAAATTAAAAAGAAAATATTAACGTTATGAATAGAGCATACATACAGTTAAACATGTCTATAGCGCGCCCTCTTGGGAATCACTAAAATAGGGTGCTATAGACAGATCACTTTTAATGTAAATCGCATCGTACTACGTATTTAAAATCGGGCGCTATAGAGAGGGAGTCGCTATTTAGAGGGGGCGCTATAGACAGGTTCTACTGTATATAAACAAAAATAACTTGTGCAAAATTACAAAAATAAAGAAAGTACAGTGTTTCCTACTACCTAACTATGAAGAAAAATCAAGGAATAATTGAATATAATACATAAATAAATACAAAGCATATTACAGAGAAAGAAATATCGGTTTGAAAATATAGCAATTCATATATTCAGAGAGTGGAATATATGTTGAACAAAATAACAACAAAAAATAATATTTAGAAAAAATATAAATACCAAAATATAAAAAAATGGTCAAATTTTCTTGGAAAATAATTAAGAATTTCAAGATAAGTAAATTATAAAATTTTAATTATAAAGAAATACAAAACACATAACTTGATTTAGTTTCTATTTTGTCTCATAATTACATCCAATTTAGTTTTATAAAAACATTTTCCTTATTTTCTCTCAGTTATAATTTAATTTCAAATAAGATCACGTCTCTCAATAAATCTTAGTTTAGCACTAAAGCTGATTTTTCCGCCATAAAGCAATTTTCTCACTTGGAGCTATAAAAACTTTATTACCAGAGCTCTATATAATTTAAGTTGACGTTATGAGAAAAAATACCCACAATTTATATTAATTATTAGGTACAGCTATGCTCAAAATACGAAGATAATCTCCAAATAAATTAACAGTATGCATACAACACAGATTATATTAGATAATATATTAGAATTTAATGGTAAAACTGAAAATAAGCTTTTTATAATTATGTTTCTTATTTTTTTATTTATCTATGTTATCTTTATTGCATAATATATTAATACTTCATAAAAATTGTAAGAGTAAATTAATATATATTACTTTATTTTATTATTTTGCTGGGGGTCGGTGGAAGGATGGTCCAAACCGTTGGTTTTCGATCGTTACGACCCGGGTTCGATTCCTGCATTGGGCACTTTTTTCTTATTTAAAAAAAATGCTCCAATGGCCCCGGATTCTTGCAAAAGTCCAACCCCACCAGCGAGTTCAAGTAACCAAACGGGGCTTCGGCACATTTGTAAGTGCAAAGTCGAACTGCTTTTCACATGTGTAGACATGTGGTGCACTTACAGTAAAAGCAGTCGCCTACTTCTACCCACCATGATTATCATGGCCTGTAGGAGTACTAGGGATAAGCAAAAAAAAAAAAAATTAAGGATACTAGGAAGCTGTTCTATTTGAAAAGAGAAAAATTTCGAACTACAATAGTTATTAAGCCATCAAAAAATATTCAAACATAATTTTATTCCAAAATATTATATACAATCTAACAAATAAACTTTTCGACCATTACAAGGAAGTTAAAAGAAAATAAGAATGAACATGTAAGACAAATATAGATTTTTAAATACACTTAATTGAAGTTGCTCTCGCCAAATATTTTTAAACTTTAAAAATTTCGACGACAAGACGGAATAAAAGTAGAAGAGTTTCTTTAATAGACATATATCGAGGCAAGCTTTCGGGCAAAAAAACCCTTCTACAGGCGTGATTACGGCGACAAATGTGACACTATAATACAGGTACTATGGCTAGAAAGAGAATATATACACATAATTATTTACATATTTCGTATATTTACCTAGGAAAATCAATATGTTGATTTTAGAAAAACAGCCTTTTGGAAAAGAAAAAGTTTAGCCCGTTTAATTTTTAATAAAATAAGTTTTGGTTTAAGGTCGGGTTGTGTTTATTGAATTGATTATGGAGGGGCTGAGTGAGGGGAAGTGAAGTCAATTTTAAAAGTTCGCCTTCTTTTCTACACTTATGTTTAAACATATTATTTTAATAAAATAGAGTTTTTATTTTATTTATATATAACATACGTATATATATTGTATATTAAGAATTCGTGTATATAAATGAAGATCGTAAAGATAGAGGCTGCCTGGCCGGTATTCATTGTTCTTCAAATAAAAGACACTTGGGCTAGTGAATATTTTTTTATTGTCTCGACGTTTCGACAAAAATATTTTGTTCGCTTCTGACGAGGACAAAAGATTTTTGTCGAAACGTCGAGACAATAAAAAGATTTACTGGCCGAAGTGTCTTTTTATTTGAAGAACTACAAATGAAGATTTAAATAAAAAATTCCCCTATGAGGATGTATAAAGAAAAAGAAGTGTTCTAAATTGAAAAAGGTTGAGCCTAGCGACTCCAATGTTGTCTGATGCAATATTTCTCTCTCCTACTTACAGATATCATGTCGAGTTCGAGATTCGCAGAAAAAATAGCTATGCAAATCTCTTATAAAGGAAATCTGTAAGTTATAGCAAGAGAGTATGTCAATGTCTTGTAGAACCTTTAAGAGGATAAACGCTTTAGTTTGAAAATTGATAGAAAAGCTGGGTATCGATATTGAAAATTCAAGATTAGGCAAAACGTTGAGGAGGAAATTTCTGCTTAGGAGCTATGCTTGACTACCTTCCACTATCACCCTCTGATATCAAGCTTATCAATTAGATATCTCGGAATGAGAGTAAGCCTTGTACCAGAGTCCAACTTAATTTTTTCTTTTAAACATTCGGTTTTTGACCTTGGATTACGCGAGCTATATCTATATATATATAAATAAATGTTTGTATGTTTGTTTGTCTGTCTGTATGACCCGTATACGATTTCGCAGTAGTTCACTAATTCAAACCAAAATTTCCATACATAGGTAAAAAATAACGGGGATGACGATAGGCTATTTTAAAAAATATATAAATCATTTATTAAAACTATATATTAAAATTATTCAACTTAGCTCACGAGCAGCGCCCTCTAGAACACTCAGGCGTCGACGGCGGCGCGCGACGATTGGCTGCCGGCGTGCACGTGACCTCCCTGTGCGGCGGAAATGGCGGGCGGTCGCGTGGGCCCTCGCGACAGCCATGCGCGCACAGGGAAGTCACGTGAACGCCGGGAGCCAACGGGCCCCCACCGCCGCCGTGCTATAACTGATCTAATTCAGCGTTTAAAATAACTGCTCTTGCTATATTTTGCTATGTTTTATGTGTTTGAGTATTACATTTAATCGTGTAAACCCGGGCGTTGCCCGGGTCATTCGTCTTATTTATATATATTTTATTTATATATATATATATATATATATATGATAATTTAAACCAATAACCCTATATTATGTAATACGTATAACAAGATTGTCTTGTTGTATATAGAACTAATTGCAAATCTATAAATAATTATACGCATAATTGACATGTCTCCTTGCATCACCATATGTAATGTACTGAGGATGAATAAATAAAACTATATAATAGATTAAAAGCTGAGTTAAAAGCAAGAGAGAACCACAATCACAAAGTAACTTCTAAAGATAGATTGGAAGCCGACAGACCGTCGCCAGTGTCCGGTGTCCATCGACACGTGTGACACGTGCATGACCCAATTCTCGTAGTATAAAAAGGCCCGTAGCAACAGCAGTCAGTTCAGTTCCAGTGAGTTCCCCATCCGCGTGTCGCCGGTTGTCACCAACTCATCGACCATGTAAAACAGTAAGAAACCTTCTCGATCTCCATCTTTGCTTTTGGCTCGACTTTTTATCTATTCAAGGAACTTTCTTTCAACTGTGTCGCTTCGTTTTGTGTGTGTGGATATTCCCAAGCTTTTCCACTCTGCCTCGACCACGACTGCCTGTACCCTGTGAGAACTGTTTAAAGGTCCTACAAGGTGCAGAGAGGTACTGGAAAACTCCCCACCCCCTTGCTGTCCCTCTCGGTTACTACAGGTTTGACCCTCGGTTGCCACAACTTATAGCGAGAGTCGACGAGGTTGTACAAGAGTGTACCAGAACTTCAACGTATTATTACAGAGAGTCGACAGGATAACCACAACGAAGGAGACCACAACGAAGAAGGTAAAAAGACTGTCCAGATAGATAGAAGAGCCAAGAAGCAAAGATGGAGGAACAAGCACGCCATTCCAACGAAACGACCAAGCAATCTCCCCTCAACGACACAGCCGAACATCCCGCAAAATAAGCCGGTGAGAAGTTACCCACCTTCGACCTTACAACGCAACCATCCAGACGACATGCCACCATCGCCAAACAGAAGTCACAAGCTTCTACAAGCTCTACATGGGACGCCTTCCACGTCATCAGGACAACAACCAAAGACCAAGTCTCCTGACTGAACAATCATAAAAACTGTGAGTTTTTAAAAAATCTACTTAACTCTCTCTTCATGCTAACAACTTGATTTTCCATAAATATAATGTTTATTTTTACTGTAATTATTTTTAAATCAAATTTTACCATTTTTATAGCATTTCAATTCAAATTTTAAATATTGTACACCCTCATTTATCATTTTTTACTTTATTTAAGCAACTTTTAAATTTAATTCATTACTTTCAATTTTACATAAAAACTCATATTATATTTAAATTACTCGAATCATAATTCTAAACTTATTTGTGTGTTTTTTTTAATACCTTATTTTTATATCAAAAAACACCAATGTCTTAAGTAAATACACAAAACTTTGCAAAAAATCATTGTTATGTTCACTATTTTATGTACACGCCCCATTCAAATTATAAGTCACTATCATGCCATTGCCCTTTTACAAGTATAATTTTCGCACTACCATAATTAACAATTTAAAAAATATATATTCAAATTTTAATAAACATAGATGAAACGCATTTTTTTTTAATACAAAAATCCAAAGATACACTATCTTCAAAAGCACAACTAGAAATGTAACTGTCCTTCCCCAAAACAAGTTAAAAATTCCAACATAGCTACACTCCCTCGTCCTTTTCTTTTTACATGCATAATTATTAATAATTCACACATCTCTAGGAACGAACTTCAACACATTCCCACATCACTTTCTCCAATTGGCCACCATTTTAACGCGCGATTTAACAACACGTCCAATTTCGAGCCACACGAGCTCCATATCGTCGCGAACACAAAGATTTCACGATAAACATGCCACCTCTATAACAATCTGAAAATTCTCGATGTGTTTCGTAACAACCACCCATGACTAATAAATTTGTTATTCATTCGGAAACTAGTTAGATGCTGTACCAAAAACAAAGACTTCACGTGACACCTTTCTATTCAATCCACTCACTAGTGTCACACAGCGCACCACAACAATTTTCTCACTTAATAGGCCACAAAGACGCCTTCATGCCTGTGACACTTCACACCCCAAAGCGTGTTCCGTCGAAAGTCGCAATTTTACTCACATCTAAACCTGACATCATTGAATAACATTTTTTATTAAGTCCGCAACATCGTCGAGACACAACGCTTGCGAACACCGAGAAAAATATATTTTCAAATAGGCAAGTACCACTGTGCAGAGAGATTTTCTTCTAGCCAACAGGGTGACTCACAACGCCCGCCAACATCAATAAACAACAGCTGCGTCGGTCGGCATCAAAGGTTGACACCAGTTTCAGTTTATCACCACCGACAAGCCTGTACTTGAAACTCGTCATCCAACTCGCAGGACGGATAGATTGCAGCACCTATAATTAATTGACTTACCAATCATTACCCAATTTAACATATTACCATGGACATGTCAGATCACGTATTCCCAGTTTCAGAGATACATAGAAACACCGATATTTACCAAAGGGACATGACCTAGTTACACACCACAGTTGTAACTTTTCTTCAAAAGAGACAATTTTTGTTCCATTTTTCACTACTTAACATTTATCTAATCATTAATAACCTTTAATTATATTATAACTTTGTATAAAATCTTGAATAATTATTTTTATTTTTTACTTTTCAATTATATAATCAAATTTTTATTCCAACATTATTTTAACAACTTTATTTTAACAAATTTATTTTTCATGATATTATTTTAGTATGACAAAACATTTAATTGTTTCAATAATCATTTTTAATTCATTATTATATCTTTTATATATCACATGTTTGATCTTATCCACTTACACTTTTATCCGCAATCATATTTCTACCTTTTTATTCACTATATTTTTGTTTAAATAACTTTATTATATGACAATGTTTATTTATCAGCAACTATCGGGCATACAACAATCGTTTTCAACAATCAAATTCTTACTAATCACTTCCCTATACTTTTTTCACTGCCTATTTCAGCCATTGCTTCAAACCATCATAGAAACGACAGTACTGCTTGACATTTTTTTCTTTTTGATTTCTTAATTCAACAAACTCTTTGAACACAGTTCCCCAGAAGTACAAGTCTCGACTTTTGGTCTGAACACGTTTCAAAAGTTTATTTCAATCATCCGCAGAGCACATCACCAACGCATGCACAAAGCGTTCACTTTTTCCAACTTTCAATTTTTTCAACTCTTGCGGACCACAATCAACCTTTGATTTCAAGTCAAGTCAGACCACCTACTGTCGCTACAACAATTCTACGTATCGCATGGCTCTACCAATACTTTCAATCATATTAAGTCTTTTCTTCAACAACTTTTCAACCCAATAACCCTACAATTGTGACAAAGCACTGTAACCTTATACAGGATCGCAGGTGAAACATTGCCTAGGAAGACGCACAAGTCTATATCCTCGCTTTGCACCTGGGTCTCAGTATCTGATTGTCTGTGCAACACTTACAATTGCATATTCTTCAACCCCTAACCCTTTCCAACGCCCGCCAACAATCTCTTAGAACATCATCATTAATTTTTATCAAACAAAGGTTTTATCTAAAGTTCTCTTTTATAATGAATATCATAACTTTTAAATTAAACATAAGTTTTATTTTTATAATTTTCAGATATAGCCAAATAAACATCTTGTTATAGCCCTTTACCCTCACAGTTTTAATTGATTAAAAGAAATTTTAATTACTTACCTGTGTTAGAGAGGCTTTACCCGCTTAAACCCGGATAAACCCTTTCACTCCGGGGCCCATCTATGATAATTTAAACCAATAACCCTATATTATGTAATACGTATAACAAGATTGTCATGTTGTATATAGAACTAATTGCAAATCTATAAATAATTATACGCATAATTGACATGTCTCCTTGCATCACCATATGTAATGTACTGAGGATGAATAAATAAAACTATATAGTAGATTAAAAGCTGAGTTAAAAGCAAGAGAGAACCACAATCACAAAGTAACTTCTAAAGATAGATTGGAAGCCGACAGACCGTCGCCAGTGTCCGGTGTCCATCGACACGTGTGACACGTGCATGACCCAATTCTCGTAGTATAAAAAGGCCCGTAGCAACAGCAGTCAGTTCAGTTCCAGTGAGTTCCCCATCCGCGTGTCGCCGGTTGTCACCAACTCATCGACCATGTAAAACAGTAAGAAACCTTCTCGATCTCCATCTTTGCTTTTGGCTCGACTTTTTATCTATTCAAGGAACTTTCTTTCAACTGTGTCGCTTCGTTTTGTGTGTGTGGATATTCCCAAGCTTTTCCACTCTGCCTCGACCACGACTGCCTGTACCCTGTGAGAACTGTTAAAGGTCCTACAAGGTGCAGAGAGGTACTGGAAAACTCCCCACCCCCTTGCTGTCCCTCTCGGTTACTACAGGTTTGACCCTCGGTTGCCACAACTTATAGCGAGAGTCGACGAGGTTGTACAAGAGTGTACCAGAACTTCAACGTATTATTACATATATATATATATATATATATATTATTTATATATTGAAATACGGCGCCAATTTATAATTGTAACGAATAGTATTTGAATAAAAACATTTTATCGGGTAAAACCCGGGCGTTGCCCAGGTCATTCGGCTAGTAAGGGATAAATTAAACGTTCAGAATTTGCCAAAGAGGTTTTAACTGGTAAAGTGGCTAAGCCAATGGTATGACCGAAATATAAATGGAAAATTCTTTCTTTTTTTGAAGCACAATCTCCTCCCGGAAAATTTTCCATCTATAATTCAGTCACAGAACTGACTTAGAAACTTCACACCAACTAAACATCTCTTTGGAAATTCTGAAGATTCAATGCATCCCTTATGAATTTCATGAAACAAAAACCAACCGAAACCGTGGCCTTCAAGTGGAGTTTTGAATTTTCTAAAGTTGGTGTTGACTTTGTCGCTGTCCTGTATCTGGTAGATTGCAAAGACGCTCAATAGATGGATCATAGATTTTGCGTCTATTTTGAAGAAAGATAATTCTTATTCTTTATTTTTTGGTAGCAATTTCTTCACACAAAATTTCGAGCTACATAAAATATACTATAAACAAGTTGCCAATACGAATTCTATTTTTAAGTACACTAATGGGCAAAACTTAAGGAATTTGTATCTTTTAGCATGTATATATTTTATTATTTGATTTTAATTTTTATTATTCTCTTTTTGAAGTAAAACTTTCGAATTTCCATGTATGGGAAATAATCTATTATATAAGCAAAAAATAAGTGGTTTATTAATATTGTCATAACCAAAAATGTACATAGCTTGTAACTGTAAATAATACATCGGCAGCTTGGCGAATGTTATGTACCTAAGCCCCGATAGGTGGCGCGCGCTGACAGCTCGGCAAGTGTTATGTACCTAAGCTCCGATAGATGGCGGGCGCGCTAGGCGGGAAGTTTGTAAACAATAGCCGCCATCTTGAGGGATGTAGCCGATCGCCAGCCGTTTGGGTCTCTGACATTACTTCCTTAATTTACCATTATTTTTATCCTTTTAACTATTTATTTTTAGGCTCAAACTATTTAACTATTAAAAGTCATCAAATAAATTATTATTTTATTCTACTCAAACGACTCGTCACCTTTATTACGGTGACAATATATTATGAAACTTATTTCTTACGTTTTGTCTTTAGGTGTAAATGGGGAAATTATTTAACTCAAGGCAGATACTAAACAGGTTGACGAATGTAGGTCTGTCAGCCTCTCTAGAAACTTATCGCAGCTAGGATTGAAGTCTTATCAGATTGTAGTTGCTTTAAGCATCTTCTCAACTACGCTTTTACCGGTCCCAAACCCGGATGAACAATGAGGAGGAGGAGCAGTAACAAGCTCGCTAAAAAGACCAGACTCAGCTGGCCCGGCTGATAGTACCCTGTAAAGGCTCCTAATCCAGGGATACAGGATGAGTCTGTACTCCATGTTAGTAGCGGCTGCACATGGCGTCTTTTCCTCATGCCAGAGGCGGCCATTTCTTTTGGAGCTAAGTCGGCATGTCACTTAGTATTGCTTCCAATCTTAATGACAAAGGCACCGCATTCTACTTCACCCAGTGAGTTATAAAAGAAGCATCAGCTCAAGCTTGTAGGTTTGAAGCAATCATGTGGTGAGTATGTAAACAGTTATAGGAAATGAGGACGTTAAGCAAAGTAGGTTCCCTCCCTCCGCCATTAAATCAGAGGGCCAATAAACAGGGAGGTTAAATATTTGCCAGGACTCCCTGGGGCTTCGGTTACATCTCTCGCCGCCATTACACTGGTAGACAGGGCATCTTACACAGGAAATACGATACCTTCCACTGATAGTCTCCGATTGAACGTTTGCCCAAGCTACGTATATTGCTCAACTATCAAATTAATAATAATATTTTTAAAATTTATTTTATCTGTAATATAATGACACTATGCAGCACTAAGTTTTTTTTATACAAAATGTAATTAAAAATAAAAAGGCATATCCTGACCCGGAGAACATTTACAGATGGCATAGCGCCATCTAGTGGAACAGAAATCAACTAAAAATTGATTTAGCCTGTTCCCTGATATTTGGCCAACACAATTTCTTGATAAATCAAGAAAAGCCATCCACGAACGCGTTTTGCGCTGTTGGCGCTCGTCAGCGTGGAGCCGTGGATGTTTTGATAAAAGTTGTTGTTCAGCCTACCGAAATATTGGCAAAATAAATCGATTATTCAATTCAATATTTGACTTAGTTTCTAATAATTATAATATGTTGGGGTGAATATTAAGGTGAAAATATCCGGCTTACAGGGAAAACTTTCTCTCTAAAATTTTGGATTTACAAATCACTAGCTTTAAATCACTGAAATTTAATACAGTTAAACCTGTCTATAACTCTTGGCACTCACCAAAATAGGGTTCTATAGAAAAAGGGGTGCTATAGACAGGTCACTTTTAATATAAAATGTTTACATTTTAAAGTCTAAAATTGGGCGCTCAAGAGAATAAGGCGCTATACCTAGACAGGTTTAACTGTATATTTTGAGGAAATCTTAAAAAATTATTATTCACTTTTTTTCGCTCGCTTCTCTTTCCATACTTTTATATATCAATTTCCTCTCTGTAAAATTGTCATCTATATTTTGGCTATAGATTTGACCTAGCCACTTTACCAGCTAGATACCTCTTTGGCAGATTTTGAGGATTTTATTAGATCCCGAGTGAATATCATGGAATAAATTCTTGTTTGAACTGATGAGGGTAATTAGACTGAAACCATGGCCTCCAGATGGCTGTTTCTTAGTTTTCCAAAGCTAATGCTGTGACTTTGCTACCGACCTGAATTCGCTAGATTTTTGGGAGACGGCACTTAGTTTCAACATTTATATTTTGACAGAAATGATGAACTTTGTTTATATATATATTGTCGCGTATAAGGCCTCAAAACACCTACAACCTCCGCCAATAGATGGCGCTTTCGCCTGTTTCCGTCTGGAACTAGTGTGGATATCGCCGACTGCTGTGGTCCTGTTTCCTGGAGCAAATATTTGTAAATAGATGTTCATATTGGCTCTGGAGTCTAAATAATTGTAAATACCCGTTGAATGTTATTCTAGTGTTAGAAGTCTTGTTGCCGGTTGCTGTCATGACTCTCTCGCCGACATCGCTGCTGCTACTCTTCTGGTAAGTCTCTCATGTCCCCCCACCAGTGGTAAGGCCGAGAGATACTGCCAGAGGAAAGGAGTTCCACTTGAGTGGTGGTTCTCGGAGGTCTGCAGGGTAAAGCATATAAAAGTCGGTGGACGAGTGGGTAACCCCCTCGATTCCCGACAGTCATGAACCGGGATTGAATCCCGTGTTAAAATTTGTTTAATATGTGAATAACCTTCACATATTATTCATTGTTCAATTATCATGAACTAGGCTGCTCTTGCTGAGCGGTACCTATTTATGTGAATTTGAACCAGGAGGGTAAAGCATCAGAGGTGGAGCAACGGGAGCCCGGGTAGGTGATCCACGAAGGAAGAGGCGGCGTCGTCGCGAAGAATCGGAAGGGAAGCGCGCGACAATATGTTAATTTTTATTATTATTATCCCACAAATACACATGGCCATGATAATCATGGTGGGTAAAGGTTGACGACTGCTCATACTGTGAGTACATCACATGTCTACACATGTGAAAAGCAGTTCGACTTTTGTACTTACAAATGTCTATCATAATAACATAGCCCCATTTTGTTACTTGCACTTGCTGTTAAGGTTGGACTTTTGCAAGAATTAGGATCCATTGGAAATTTTTTTCAATTAGAAAAAAAGTGCCCAATGCGGGATTCGATACCAGGTCGTAGCGGTCGAAACCCAACGGTTTAGACCATCCTTCCCACGACCCCCATAGCTATGTAAATGTATAAAGTGAGAGAGTCATTTATTATTATTATTTTTTTTATAAATTAAAATCTTTTATTGCAAATCAGCAAATGGTTAATGGAAAAAAAAAAACACAACAAAATTGACAAAAAATATGATAAAGAGATAATATTCATAGAAGAATATATATACTTACATTTAAATCTCAGCTAGGAAGGCTCCCACATTTGGAGAGAATACTCCTTAACGTAGAGAGGAATCTTCTTACACTCTTGACAGTTCCTAACTTAAGTAAAAATTGTATATTATTTTAAAAATTATAATTTATTATGTGAATACGTCACTATAATTCTAATTTGTAGTCTCTCTCATAAGGATTCCATTTAATATATCATCATTACTATCATCATAAATTCTTGTTTCATTTTGAATTTTATATTTCCAAATTATTACACTTTTGAAATATCATGTAAGAAGTTTCGGAAGATGAGTTTCTTTTAATTGTAAAACATTACAAGCTTTCGGGCAATGCCCTTCTACAGGTAAAATAAAAATAAAATAAAAACAAAATTAAAGGTAAATTAAGGCAACTAAGTAACTGAGAATTAAATAATGTAAATATATATCAGCTAACCATAGTAAGCAAAAACAAAAATAAGATATATATACAAACTCGCGTGAGACTACTCGCGCGTCTGGATTTGAATGAATTAAAATTGTGTTAATATTTGAAAAATTAGAGAGTTAGAAAAATTATTACAATGATATTACATAACTAAATATATCTAAGTAACTATTACGGGTAAATTTGTGTGGTTAAAGATTATGATATGGACTGCCATCTATGAATTGGTATTTAATGATTAGTGAGAGAAAAAAACGATTTTTGAACCGGTGTGACTGAGGTGGTGGAAAGGGTTATTAATATACCAAAGGTAGAATCTGAAAAATTCAATTGGAGATGTAGTTTGTGTAGATTGCGGGAATGTATATTTTTCTATTTATGCTGTGTAGCTTGGAGGAAACAATGGATTCCAGAATTTCACCGACCTCCACACTTACAATCCCAACATCACATTCACTCTTGAGAGAGAACACGAGCATGTCATTCCTTTCCTAGACGCCCTAGTCATACGCACACCAAATACCTACCATACCACAGTCTACTACAAGAAAAACCACCCCCCCAGATACACCCATTATAGGTCACACTGTCCAACCTTCCACAAAATCAACATAGTTAAAGCCCTCACCCGCCGCCTATTAACCCACTGCTCACTCCCCATCTTCAAAACTATTGAAAAGAACCGCATCATCTCCCATCTTACAACTTCAGCTTTCCCTCTGTCCTTTATAGAAAAACACACCTACTCACCTGTTCCTCTTAACCCCCCTGCAGCCTACAAATTCTACCTTTGGTATATTAATAACCCTTTCCACCACCTCAGTCACACCGGTTCAAAAATCGGTTTTTCTCTCACTAATCATTAAATACCAATTCATAGATGGCAGTCCATAGCATAATCTTTAACCACACAAATTTACCCGTAATAGTTACTTAGATATATTTAGTTATGTAATATCATTGTAATAATTTTTATAACTCTCTAATTTTTCAAATATTAACACAATTTTAATTCATTCAAATCCAGACGCGCGAGTAGTCTCACGCGAGTTTGTATATATATCTTATTTTTGTTTTTGCTTACTATGGTTAGCTGATATAATATATATTTACATAATTTAATTCTCAGTTACTTAGTTGCCTTAATTTACCTTTAATTTTGTTTTATTTTTATTTTTATCTTACCTGTAGAAGGGCATTGCCCGAAAGCTTGTAATGTTTTACAATTAAAAGAAACTCATCTTCTGAAACTTCTTACTTGATATATCTTACTGGAAGAGTCTTTGACCTTTACACTTTTGAAAGATAATAGTATATATATTGTTATAATAGATAATAATTGTTTAAGTCTTATTCGTTTGCCAAACATTCACTCGTTGAGAACCTGCGTGAAGCGGTGTAAAAATATATAATTGTAACAAAACTTATTTATCTTAAAGTCCTTCCTTGTTCCAAAATCACTTTATTTGGTACCGCTCAAAAAGAGCAACCTAGTTTATAAAATTTGCAGCAATGGAAAATATGTGAGGGTCATTCGCATATTAAAACAAAGGGTCCAACGCGGGATTCGAACCCGGTTCATGGCTGTCGAGAATCGAGGGTGTCACCCACTCGCGTGCGTAGACTTCTATTATATATATATAGTCACGACCGTCTTTCCTAATCGGCCTCTGTCACGGATGCGCGCGCACAGGGAGGTCACGTGCTCGCCGGCTCCCTCGAGCCGGATTTGAACCAGCGACCTAAGGATCACCGTTGTAACATCTACAGTCGAGTAAAACACAGGCGTTGCCCGGGTCATTCGGCTAGTTTTTATATCTATATATATAAAAATGAATGTTTGTTGGTCCGTTCGTAAGTGATAATCTTCTACATCGCTCAACCGATCGTGATGAAACTTTGGGAAGTTGTTTAGTATACTACCGGGATGGTTTCTGGTTAATTACTCTTTAGAAATAACCTTTCGTTGCATTTTTATTTACAATAAAACGTAAATTCACTCGCAATCAGCGCCCCCTCGCGGCAGGCGTATGGCCTGAAATAGCTTCGCATGAGCGTATTTGTAACGTCAAGCTTAGCCTATAGGTTAGGTACACAGCTTCGTACCCCCACAACCTAGGTTCGAGGCTCAGCGTGGGTGTTTTTTTTTTTTTTTTCATTTCTTTTATATTATTGTAGCAAATTATTAGAAATATTATTTTATTTAAAATGTAGGCTTTTTAAAATGAAATTAACATAAACAATTTTTAAATAATATTTATAACAAACCTAGGTTCGAGGCTCAGCGTGGGTGTCTTTTTTTATTTTCATTTCTTTTATATTATTGTAGCAAAGTCTTTTTTTACAGCATTATTATATTTTAATTGGTTTATTTTAAATATGTTTGTTATGAAGGCTCTATGTAATACTATTTAGAGCACATTTTACATTTTAAACACCTAAGCACCCCTCTTTTTAATATTGTAGCAAAGTATTAAAAGTATTATTTTATTTTAGATGTTTGCCATGAAACTTTGGGAAGTTGTTTGGTATACTACCGGGACGATTTCTGGCGAATTATTTTAAAATAATATTTATAACAATAATTATAGCAAATTTTAAGACATATTTTTAAATTCTGTGTTTGTGCATATATAAATATTTTACAAAAATTGTGAGAACGTTCTATTAGAATATCTCACAAACAAAAAACAATACATATAAACAAGTTCACTGACATTTATTAATGCAGTGATTATAATCAATAATTACAATAAAGGGCTATATTATCTATATATATAAAAATCACTTTCAAATTTTAACGTAACGTTCCATTCTCAATCCCGTAGGGCTTTAGATCGGTTAAATTTTTTTTATCTTTATAAGTGAATATTAACTTAACATATTACATTAATTTAACATATTACAACTTAGCCACAGCAACGCGTGGCCGGGTTCGCTAGTACTTTATACTTCCAAATAAAAATTCACTTGTGTGAAACATGGGCGCTGCCCTGTTCATTCGGCTTTATACAGATTATAATCTAATGGGTCATGGGTTTATTACTTAAAATGCGGGTAGTTT
>CP092871.1:27008337-27041883 GCA_030710605.1 Cordylochernes scorpioides | reverse complement strand
GCGATATAGGGATTCACCACAGGATTCTGTGTTACCTATATGTTGTCACTTAAAATGTGACACATTAAAATATATATTTGAAAATAGAGCAATCCATAAATAAATCTTTAATTAAAAAGGCCATTTACTTTACCAATATTTCAGTTGGCTGAACGCCAAGCTTTATCAAGGTATTATAACATATTAACGTGATAATCAGTTTTTATAACTAATGTAAATTTGGTAATTTATGAATCTATTTGTGATACCTGTTCAAAATTATTTTAATAAGTACCGCTAAACAAGAGCAACCTAGTTTATGATATTTGAAACAGTGAATAATATGTGATGGCTATTTACATTTTATACAAAATTTTAACGCGGGATTCAATCCCGGTTCATGACTTTCGGGAATCGAGGGTGTTACCCACACGTCTACCTACTTTTTTTTTATATTTGTGATAATATAATCTCACGCACTACACCTTTTTAGGTTTAGTAAGGTGATGCTTTACTAATGCTCTTAAAACTGGCTGTTGTTCTAGCCTATACTTTGAATAGGCAAATATCTGATATAGATGATAAAAAAAAAAACACCATTAACAATCACACAATTTAGCAATACCTATTAGCTTCGAATTCTATGACCCCAAAATAAGCAAGTTTGTCTGAAATCTAACGATTTTCAAATTACGGGGTCGAATTCCTTAAATATCTAACTATTAATTTCATAAAAGTGTAAATTGTTATTGGTTTATTTGAATAGGCTTTAAATATCCACTAATTTAGACCTCAACTCTTCATATAGGCACCGACTCGATTTATTTATAATTTGTATCAGGAATTTTGATGGAAAAAAAATGTTAAAGAGGACGTTGAATTTTCCTATTATAGATATGTGACCTGCTATTACTAGTGCTTTATTCGAGTGAATAATTCGCTTAAAGATTTTTATTTTTCCCAAAAAAACATGATACAGCAATATTTCACCATTTTTAAGCTAAAATAGATATATCAGTCCAGTATTTGGTTAATTTGAAATTTCCTTAAATTATAATGCAACTAAACTTCTTTCAGAACAACTATTTAGACCGTTTAGAATATGTTAAAAACAAGGAATAAATATACGCTAAGAAAAATAAGGCTAACTTATGCATGATGGATTCTGTAGCCAATGGACATACGTCGGACCTAGAGGCTGTTGAATTGTGTGCTGCCTGGAGTATAGGAGTTCCATCTATGTTTTTTTCTGTGGTGAATCTGTATAAGACCGATGGCCTTAATAAAGCTGTACGTGTGTGTGTTACTAAAATGGATATCGTACGCATAACGGTAAAGGTTTCTCCCCAGCGTCTTGAAAGCGTTCTCTAGTAACATTACATGCTTTTTCTTGAGGCGTGAAGAACGGTTTTATTGTCAAATCGTATATAGCGGGGGCCGGCAACCTTTTGGATCTGAAGGTTCAAAAATTACAATTTACAAAGTTTTTAAAGAGCCACAATTTTTTTTCTTGCCAATAATAAATAGTACTCGCATAAATAAAAACGTTATATTGGTAAATGGATTATTTTTTTGATCTAATAATTGTCTTTTTTTCAATTGAATATCTATTTATGGATTGCTCTATTTTCAGTGGTAATTGTTTCGATAAAATTAATTAGTGCGTGTCATTCTCAAGTTTGTATTACCTCTTTTTTTCTATGTGACATTTTGGTGGTTATGCTGGGTAGATTAGAGAATACCAACTGAAGATTGTAGACTTTGAGGCTATTAGCTGTTGTGACCTACAATTTCCGCGATTGATTCCATGATTCGGTTTGCCGTGTAAAAGTCAAGAACTCCTTCCAAGAAGTCGATGTTCTTATAAACCAGGGATCGGCAATCTGCGAGCCACATGCGGCTCTTTGGATATGTGAAGATACGTATAGTACTCGTATAGATAAAAACTTCATTTACACGGAGCTTCACATCCAAAGAGCCAAATGTGGCTCGCGATCGCATGTTGCCGACCCTTGGTCAATAAGAATATGGACTTCTTGGATGGAAGTCTTCAATGTCACACGACGGCTGAGTCATGGAATCAATCGCGGAAATTGTAGGTCACAACACCTATGGCTTCAAGATCTGCAGGAAATCTTCAGTTGGTATTCCCTAATCTACCCAGCATAACCACCAAAATGTCACGTAGAAAAAGAGGTAATACAAACTTGAGGATGACCCGCACTAATTACAGTAGAACTTGAGGATGACCCGCACTAATTACAGTAGAACTTGAGAGAAAATATCTTTATTTTACGGGGCTGCTAACCAAAATGAATGATTTTTGAGCCCCGATGGACGCATAAAGCGGAATATATACAAAGCATAGTTGGGGGGCCTGGGGATGGGTGGCCAGGGATCATCGCAAGGGATCCTAGGATCTGGCAGTGGAGGTGTCATCGCAGGGGGGAGGAAGCTGGAGAGGTCAAGGAAACAGCGCCTTGATGGGTGAGAAGCCTGGATGGAGGCCAGTTGAGGAGGCAGGAGGTCCTGGAAGCCTAGAACTTGAGGGCTCTAAGCTTCAAGATGGGGCAGCTTGAGGCTCTCGCCTCGTGCTTGTCTGGGAGGCCCTTGGCACAGCAGTTGGCGCACTTGGAAGTGTGCCAGTCGGCAACTGAGGGGCAGGCACGGCCTTCATGGCCGCTTTCACCGCAGTGGAAGCACGTGGGAGCTCTGGTGCATTGGGCAGAGTTGTGGCCGAAGCCACAACAGCGGAAGCAGACTCGTGCGCGGATGGACTCCTCGAAGTTGAGGATCACACCATCCACCACGATCCTTCCACGATTTCCCAGAGCTCTGAAGGTCGTGAGGTCCACCTCGATGAAGGCGGTGCAGGTCCCGTTTCTGGGTGCAGAGCGATGCGCCACGCGCACCACCTTGTCCCCAGGGAGTTGGCTGACAGCAGGGGTTTCCAGCAGCGTCTCTTCAATGGTGGAGTTGGATGTTTCCTCATCCACTTTGAAGAGGCAGATGCGAGGCAGGATCACCTTCTGTTGGCGGACCTTCATGCCATCCAGCTTGTTGGCCAGGGAGGTGGTAACAGCTGGGATGGTATCGGGGTTGCTGGAGTGGAGGACAAGCTTCCCTTTGGTTCGCAGGGAGGCCCAAACGCCTTGGGGTAGAGTGTGGGCAGCGCGGACAGCTTTAAGCATTGCTCTTGGGTCAGCCTGTGGGTCATCAGAGATGACCACTGTGTGGGCCGCCGATTTTTCCCCATGGAGGACCACTTGGGCGGCCGCAGGCTTGGGGACTCGGGAGGGCGCAGGTTTTGCGGGACCATTGAGGTTGGTCCTCTTTGCGGGCGGGTAGGGAGCCTCAGGCTGCTTCCTTTTGGTTGGAGCGGGAGTGGCGGGCTTGGTGGGGTCAGTCTGAGTGCTGGTTTCCTTGCAGGAGGGAGAAGGGCTGGTTTGAGTGCTGTGGCAGGCTGTCTGTGGCTTGATTTCGTCCAGTTCCTTAAAGGACGCGAGGGTGCCAGAGAGGTTCTCTACCTCGGCAATGAGGGCCTTGATCTGCTCAGACCGTAAGTTGATGAATTCCATTAGGCTTTGGAACAGGTAAAATCGGGAGGTAGGGTAAGTATTCTGTATTTTCTGCTCGAAGTTCTGCTTCACCTCTTCGTTCTCCATCTCCAGTTGGGCGAGGGTTACGAGGGGCTTCTCGGCATTCTCGGCATTCTTCTTCTTCTTCCTAGGAGCCATGGCAGGAGCAAATTGTTGTGACCAACGATCTAACGTATATTGGTATAATTAGAAGATCTACTAGAGATGAGTAGAACTTGAGGATGACACGCACTAATTACAGTAGAACTTGAGGATGACACGCACTAATTACAGTAGAACTTGAGGATGACACGCACTAATTACAGTAGAACTTGAGGATGACCCGCACTAATTACAGTAGAACTTGAGGATGACACGCACTAATTACAGTAGAACTTGAGGATGACACGCACTAATTACAGTAGAACTTGAGGATGACCCGCACTAATTACAGTAGAACTTGAGGACGACACGCACTAATTACAGTAGAACTTGAGGATGACACGCACTAATTACAGTAGAACTTGAGGATGACACGCACTAATTACAGTAGAACTTGAGGATGACACGCACTAATTACAGTAGAACTTGAGGATGACATGCACTAATTACAGTAGAATTTGGATAATACAAACTTGAGGATGACACGCAATAATTACAGTAGAATTTGGATAATACAAACTTGAGGATGACATGCACTAATTACAGTAGAATTTGGATAATACAAACTTGAGAATGACACGCACTAATTACAGTAGAATTTGGATAATACAAACTTGAGGATGACACGCACTAATTACAGTAGAACTTGAGGATGACACGCACTAATTACAGTAGAACTTGAGGATGACACGCACTAATTACAGTAGAACTTGAGGATGACACGCACTAATTACAGTAGAACTTGGATAATTCGTCCAACGTCTTTAATTCGAATTTTTATTTTAGTCCCTAGAATTTCCGTTTTAAATCGAATTTTTGGATAATTCGAACATTTCTTTGGTCCCCTGGGTTTCAGATTATCCAAGTTTGACTGTAATTTATTTTTATCGAAACAATTACCACTGAAAATAGAGCTATCCATAAATATTCTTCAATTAAAAATATAATTATTGGATCAAAAATAAACTATTTACCAATATCAGTTAGCTGATGAGATTGTTTTGGACATAAATATGTTGTTACACCTTGAAATAGGTTGGCATTCAGCCAACTGAAATATTAGTAAAATAAATTATTTTTTTAATTTCTCTTGGGACTCACCAAAATAGGGTGCTATAGAGAGGGGGTGCTATAAACAGGTAACTTTTAATGTAAAATAGTTACATTTTAATGTTTAAAATCGGGCGCTATTCCGAGGAAGGTGCTATTTAGAGGGGGGGGGGGGCGTATATACATACAAATTAACTCCCTTATAATAAATCAATTTCCAAATTTTCCCTTCTTTTAATTATCTCCGCCACAATATTATAGAGTTGATATTCTATGGGGTTGAAACTATGAAAGCCGCAGACTTTACTCAATATCCTTGTAGAATTTCATCCAGATTGGTCATATTATCCCAGACACTTGGTTCTTAATACTAGTACTAGATGTTTGGTTGCATGGAAGCTCCTCAAAAAGCACTTCGAGCCATCACAGGTTACAAGGAGACTATTAAAAAAACTGTCTCTACATAAAAAATTCCATATGAAATGCCTTTGAACATATTTCAATTGTGTTGGTTTTTTTTTCTTCTCTTTTTATCTTTCTAACTTTCAAACTAATTATCGTACATATTTCAAATATCTTTCATTTTTTTCAATGTTTGGTTTACCTTTTGAATGCAAGTTTCCCTAGGAAGGTCATAACGTTCAAAGTCGAAATAAAATAAAGAAAAACACTTAAAATTCAGCAATTGCATAGAAAAAGAATTTATGAATACTTGCAGAATTTTATTAATAAAGAACGTGATCGAATATATATATGACATAATAAAAATATGATTTTTATTATTCATTAATATAATTATAATTTAAATAATCATAGAATTAACACAGAGTTAATTTTTTAAAATCCTTAACAAAAGGAGTACAAAAATATAAAGTTAAGTGCCAGGAGAAAATGTTTTTTATTAATCGAATACACGAGCTTTCGGGCAGTCACTGACTGCCCGAAAGCTCGTGTATTCGATTAATAAAAAACATTTTCTCCTGGCACTTAACTTTATATTTTTAATATCCCAAGGAGAAAGTTTCTACGATTAAAAAAGGAGTACAACCCAAGATGTTTTTTGTATATACTTAGATAATATTTATAAAATTGTATGTATGCAAACTGTTTCTTCTTAAAATATAATCATTAAAATAAATTCAATTTTGGATATAAAAGTTATCATTTCACTTCAATCCACGACTGCATGAATGAATTGGTAACGTACCTAAAATACATCTTTTTTTACGACATTTTTATTAATAGTCGACAGGATGTATTTTAACCCTGTACGAGAAGAATTCCAATAGATTTCAAAGCCATATATTGCAACTAAGATATTTGGGAAAAGATATAGATAAAAGAATAGCAATTATGGAAGTCGAAACTTTAATTAAGAAATTAAAAAGGATAAAAAAAAGTATAAAAGGCATTGAAGAAAATATCGAATCCATTGTGTCTATGGTAGATGTAAATGCAACGAAATGCAAACTAGAGTATGCAAATAATGATTTGATGAAAATGAGTGATATTTTCTTGCAGCAACTTGAGGATGAGGATTTGAATGACGAAGTGGAAAATTGCATAGATAAGTGTATAAGATTAAAGTGTGAATTGGATTTAAGGCATAATGGGCAAGAAACATCTGAGAAAGGGGTAAATTTACATGTTAAAATGCCTAAACTTGAATTGCCAACTTTCGATGGTAGATTAGAATCATGGCTTTCATTTAAGGATTTATTTTTTTCTGCGGTTGGTTCTAACTCACAAATACCTAATATTGAAAAGTTACAATATTTAAAAGGCCAACTGAGAGGCGAAGCCCTAAGACTGGTCAACGCATTTCCAATTACAGCCGATAATTATGTTGAGGTTTGGCAAACCTTATTAACAAGATATGATAATCCAAAGGATCTGATTTTCACCCAAATAGATAATGCATTAAGATTACCAAAGTTAGCCGATGACAACCATAAGTCAATGTTTAAACTTCTAGATAGTTGCAACGAGATAGTAAGAACAGTGAAGGTATTAGGTTACCAAATCGATAGTTTATCTGATGTGTTTCTCGTCAAGATCATACAAGATAAGCTTGATAAAACCACAAGAAAACAGTGGGAATTGCAGAACAACCCAAGGGTTGTGCCTTCAATTAAGGATTTAATGGAATTTCTAGAAATTCACGCAAAAAGCTTGCAGAATTTGCCAAATAAAGATGCAAATGTGGAGGAGTCATCTATTAAAAGGGAAACAGCCCCAAGAATGGAAGTACAACCAAAGCAATGGGGACATCCAGGTAGAAGCCCTATGGACTATAGTTCTAAAAGACGTCCTTGCCGAATTTGCCTGAACCGGGGACATGCCGGACGCTTCCATCCTGAAAATAGGTGCTGGTTTCGCGAGAGGGCCGTGCAAGCCCCCCCCGCTGCAAGCTTCATGTCCGTGCCGTCTCGATCCATGGACACCTTGACGCAGACAACAGCCCCTTCGAGCGAATGCCGATCAGCTCCGCCTCAACACTCCTGACGCCAAGGTCTGTATATAAATCTAAATATGAACAATATCAATATTATAGCTCTCATAGATACTGGCTGTACCTTCTCGATAATTCCTCAACACATGTTAGATAAGATTCAACCAAACTATGTTGCTTTTGATAATTTACCTCTTATTAATCAGACATCCGGTATGCTAAATATAAATTCAAAAATTAATGTTAATACAACTATAGGATTTATTACTAGAGATATTGATTTTTATTCCTCTGATATTAATTTGCCATATGTATTGCTTTCTTTACACCATATAAGATTATTTAAATTAGACATTGATTTTCAAAGTTTTACAATTACTCAATTTGGTAGAATTCTTAATGTTAATTACCATAACCCTAATAATAATAATTATACACATCATAATGTAATTCCTTTATTTAAATCTATTATTCCTCCTAATGAAAATGATTTTAGAAATTTTAATAGTGTAGAATTTGATGAAAAACTTTCACCATATGAAAAATATGATTAATTAAATTAATTAAGGAAAATAAAGAAGCTGATTTTCTCAGCAGATACCCCATAGCTCATTTTGTTTATGGACCACTACAACAGATGCCAATAGCTACACACCCAAATCATATTTTTTTCTTTAGGCACAATGGGAGGCTTACATAATTATGGGACAACCAAACACAGTATCCATATGATAGTAGATCATCACAGTAGATTCCTTTGGACCTTTCCTACAAAATCTGTATCCACTGATTCATATATAACTTGTTTAAAAAATTTATTCCAAATTAACAAACCTGAAATATTAATAACTGACAGAAATGCAGCTTTTCTTAGCAATAAATTTAAACAATTTTTAGGAAAAAATAATGTTAAGCATCTACTCACCAGTGCCCATCACCCAGAAACAAATGCAAAAGTAGAAAGATTAAATTCCACTATCATAAATAGGTTAAGATGTGAATATAATCATAATTTAAAGATCCCTTGGACAAAATATATTCCTAATATTACTGAAAGTTATAATGATACAGTACATACTATAACAGGCTTTACACCTAGGTTCTTATACTATGGAATACAACCACAGTATATAGAACATGACACAGAAACACATACACCAATAGAAAAAGCAAGAAAATTAACCATTGAAAGAACCATAAAATCTCATGAACACAGCAAACAGCTTTATGATATTAAACACCCAGAACCCATTTTTAAAGAAGGAGATCAGGTATTAGTGAAAACCTTTATTTATCCAAACACTGGTAAATTAACACAAAGATATATAGGCCCATTTAAAATTTTAAAACAACTTTCTCCAGTCACATATGAAATAAATAAACCCATTTTACCTCAAAGAAAACAAACAGAAATTATACACTCAAATAAACTTAAATTATTTTACCCAGAATCAGATTTTTTACTTCAAAATAGCACTAATTTAGAAAATGACTTAATAGTAAACCAAATTTCTAACACAAAGTTAATAGATATTGATGATAAACCATGTTTTTTACAGAAAGGCCATATTTTGGATATGGACAATGGAGAACAAATATCAACCCCAATTCTTTTGCCTACACACATAACTTAATGTCACTTCAAATATCTCTTTATAATCATTTAATTACTCATCCATTTTATTGAAAAATACTTTTATATATTATTTACATGCATTTAAATGTTTATATTTTAGGAAAAACTCATTTTAAATTATATTTGTGTAAAAATAAACATTTCTACTGCCATTTAATATTTTGAAATACAGCAGGCATAACGACATAATTATTCATATTTTAAATACCTTTTTTGGCTTCATATAAATTTTTATATTAATCTATCATTATTATTTCTTATATATAGTTTTATTTTAATTTCATATTTATATAAATTATTTATAAACAAACTTTCTTTTGTTTATTTTGAAAAAATATAGACATTGATTTTTATTGTTTAATTTGTAATTATTTTATAGACATTTTGATTTCATTTAATTAATTATTTTTGTAATAGCCATTTTTTATTTTCAAATTTTAACTTTTTTAAAATCTTTTTCACAGGGGGGAAATATTATATAATCTAAAAATGCAAATATTTTATTTTATTTTAAAAACATACCACTTTTAATTAATGTTGTTGTAAATATTTTACATTTTGATTTTATTTGTTGAGAAATTCACTCATATGATTCTATATATTTTTCCTTCACAAATTTTATATGGAACATTTCATATTCGAACATTCTTTTTTTTTTATGTAAATAATAAAACTTCATGTGTAAATATTTTTCATTATGTGGAAGTAAATAACCCATTATTTTATGTTTTTATTCTGATCAAACCAAATAAATGTGAAACAAGATGTTGGATACCACTCGTCATTATGAGAAATAAATTTGTGATTTTCAAAAATATATTTTTTGGCATGTGGCAAAATACCTTTTGAATCTTGAGAGCCTGAGAAGGCCTACTCAATTCATGAGGTAAATCCCCTTATGAATTATAGGAAGGAGACACCTATAAATTCAAATAAGATTGGATAATTTTCAGCTACTGTCAAGAAAAAAGGTACCAATGGGAATATGTAGAAGGAATAAAGAGCATCATTGATATAGTTTCAATTGGTATCCTCCATCTTAATTGATAATCTATGTAAATAATAATGATACTTTTTTTTTACTTTGAAAATTACTCCCTAATTTTTATCCTTGGAGGGAAGAAATGACATAATAAAAATATGATTTTTATTATTCATTAATATAATTATAATTTAAATAATCATAGAATTAACACAGAGTTAATTTTTTAAAATCCTTAACAAAAGGAGTACAACCCAAGATGTTTTTTGTATATACTTAGATAATATTTATAAAATTGTATGTATATTTAACTCTTCTTATCTTTTATTCACGATTATAGAATTCATTATATAAATTCTATATTCCTGTGATATAAATAATTGGGTAAAGATGCAGCCTATTGTAATCAAATCAACGATCGGCCCAGCTGGCGAAAAGGTCAGTATAATCGACACCAACATACTTTTGAAAATTCTTGAAAGATGTTGCATCGAGTACAAAGTAGAAGAAACTCCTTCAACAAAGAAACGAACTCGCGAATCCCCCTCAGTTTCAACACCACGTAGCCATAAGACACCGAGAATGGAAGTTGTCTCACAGCATAATGAAAACGATGCCTCCATGAACGAGGTAACTGAAGTCCCTCAAGAAACGTCCGCAGCTACCCCTTCTCAGGTTAACGAAGAAAACATTGATGAAGATGGTCCTTGGACAAAAGTCACACATGCAAAAAAGCCAAGAATACCACCTGTAATAGCAGAAAATGTAACAGACTGGAAGTTGCTCTGCCAAGAGCTGAAAGACCTGTGCACAGATAAATTCCAATGCACGATCTCAGGAAATAAGCACATTATCAAGGCCAAAATATTTCAGACTTCAAAAAAATCAGGGAATATGTTCAAAAAAATAATGGCGGCTACTCTTATAGACTCCAAGAAGAAAAACCGCTCAAAGTAGTATTAAAGGGCGTGACAACAGCCTACAAGACTGAAGATATAGCAATAGAACTTGCAACAATGGGCTTTACTGAGACCTCTGTGAAGAGACTTCATAGACAATCAACTGAAAGGCCAATGAATTTAGTACTGGTAGAATTACCGAAAAATGAACAAAACAAGAAAATTTACGGAATAACTGAACTTCTCTATCAGAAAATTGCAGTAGAATCTTTCAGAACAACAAACCGTGTGACTCAATGCTTCAACTGCCAGGGTTTCGGGCACGGTCAACTTAACTGCTTCCTGAAACCAAAATGCGTCAAGTGTGCCGAGGAGCACCATTCGAAGGACTGCCCAAGAAAGTCAAGACAACTTCCCCCAAAGTGTGCAAACTGCGAGGAAGCGCACACAGCCAATTACCGCGGATGCCCTAAGTTTCCAAGAGTACATCAGCAACAGCCAAGATACCCTGGTCAGTACAAACCTAACAACCCACTTCTGATTTCAAAAAGATCTGAAACACTGCCGAAAATTGTAGAACAACAAAACCAAAGCAATGCTGAGGTTGTGACAAGAAAAACTTCTCGTTCTGAAACTAAGGACCTGTGTGAAAAATTGATGCAAGTAATCAAAACATACCTACAATGAATTGCAAATTACCTTTTAAAATTATTGCTTTGAATTGTAACGGAATCAGACCAAAGAAAGAAGAATTATTGCACTTTTTAGAAGATAACTCAATTGACATTGCTCTGCTCAGTGAAACTCACCTTAAACCCTCAATTGATCTAAAGTTCAGGAACTATCAAACCATTAGAACTGATCGAATTACAGGAAAGGGTGGGGGAACAGCCATCATTATAAAATCCTTTTTTAAATATAAAAATATGCTGATTCATACTTTAAATTTGGAAAATACTTCAATTTTGATAAAACCAGATGGAAAAACCCTCTTGCAAATCACAGCAATTTATAAGAAGCCTGATGCACCATTATTGGAAGAAGATTTGAACCAACTGATAAAACACAACCACTCAATAATCGTTGCAGGAGACTGGAACTCCAAACACCCTCTTTGGGGATCAAGGACTTCAAATAACAGTGGAATCGTGCTGCACAATTTCTCTGAAAGAGAAAGCCTCGACATTGTCGCACCTTCGTCACCCACGCATTACAGTCCACTCGGCAATCCCGATTTCCTAGACTTCGCTCTACTTAAAAACATTCCCTGGACCCCAAAGGCCAGAACCACCGACGATTTATCATCTGACCATCTCCCTGTAATCTTCGAATTGAATTGCCCAAAGGATGAATTCACAACCCAGCTCAGCCGAGTAACTAATTGGGTTCATTTTCAACAAGATCTAATCTCCACCACGCCCCCCAGACTCCCCTTGAAAACTGAAGTAGACATTGATTCAGCAGTTGGAATTTTAAACGAAAAAATTAATAATAGCTACTCGAAAAACACCATAGTTTCATCTTCCAAATTAATAAAGAACCCAAAAACCAAAGCCTTAATAAGGGAGAAAAATAAAGCTAGGAAAAGATGGCAATCAACCTGGGATCCAGCTCATAGAGCTACTTACCTCAATCTTCAAGGAAAGGTAAATCAAGCCCTTGAAGCAGAGAAATCTGAAAATTGGAATAGTTTTTTAAGCAAACTTGAATCGAGCCCAACAGACTTCTGGAAAAAAACAAAACCCATTAGGAAAAAAACTGACAAAATCACTAGTTTAAACGCAAATGGAAAAACCTTGCTGACCGACAAAGAAATTGGAAATGATCTTTCAGAGCATTTTTCCAAACACTTTTCCAAGGCGGAGGATGAGGTTCCGTCGTACCTAACAGATAACACTTGCTATCATCCCCAAGAGAATATACTATCAATGACAACGCCAAATGAAGTCAAGGAAGTGATTAAAAACCTAGGTAATCACAAAGCTCCAGGCCACGACAATATTACGCCGCAAATGACTAAAAACCTCCCCATTAAATGGATAGTTTTCCTCGCTGGGATCTTCAATGCTGCGTTACACCTGTGCTACTTCCCGAAGACATGGAAACATGCCATTATCATAACCATTCCAAAAAAATCACCTGTCAAATCACCTGAAGATCTCAGACCAATCAGCCTTCTCTCTACCATCGGTAAGGTATACGAGAGAATCGTTCTTCGCAGATTGCAGTCATACATGGATTCTATTAACTTTATCATTCCTCCACAATTTGGATTCAGAAAAGGACACTCCACAACCCACCAGCTAATCACAGTAATAGACTACATCCAAATAAGAAAGTCCCACAAGGAGGCAGTAGGTGCTGTTTTTCTAGACTTTACCAAAGCCTTTGATAGAGTATGGCATGATGGCTTGATAGCAAAAATAACAAAAAATCAATTTCCAAGGGATTTTATCAAATTCTTGAAAAACTATCTCCAGGACAGAACCATTTCAATTAAGCAAGGGAATTATATAACCACGGCAAAACCAACCCAGATTGGAGTCCCTCAAGGCTCTATCCTTGGACCCTACCTATTCAACGTTTACATCAACGATTTCCCTCCACATCCAAAATGTCAAATAAAACTTTTCGCAGATGACGCAGCAATTTTATCAAACTCCAAATCAATAGGAATAATAACTACACAACTTCAAAATTACATAAACAGTATAACCAAATGGTGCAATGATTGGAAATTAGACATCAACCCAAAAAAGTCTCAGGCAATAATTTTTCCTCCATTAGACAATAAAAAATTCAAGCCACAATCCATCTTGAAGGTAAACCAGAGCCCTATTAACTGGACTGACAGCGTTAAATATCTTGGAGTTACCTTAGACTCCAAGTTGAAATTCAACATGCATGTCAAAAATATCATAAAGAAAGCAAAAATCGCCAAAATAATATTATCAAGCCTGTTCAACTATAGTAGCAAATTGACTACAAAACAAAAGTTTACTCTATACAGAAGTTGTATCCTCCCGATAGTAACATACGCACTCCCAGTTTGGTGCAAATATATTACAGCCACAGACAAAAATAGGATAAACGCATTCATGAGAATCTGCCTTCGGACAAGTATAGGAGCTCCATTCAACCTATCAAACAAGATACTGAAGGAGGACTTGAACCAACCCGATCTAGAAGATATGTACCAAACTTCCGTTAAGAAATTATACCTTCAAATGCAAAACTCAAATAATCCAACCATTCAAGATATTCTACAAAATAAAGGAGATATCAATCCCCGATTCCGACGACCCGGCCCTGACACTTAGTCAAGAGCTCATCGCCCAACAGCTGCCCTCCTGCAAGGCCTAGGGGGACCACTTCTACTCCACCAACTCGCCATGTGTAAATAGCCAGGACAAGGTGACTCGCGAGCTGTGCTCGAATGTAACACCTGTAAATTGAGACGATATAAATAAAAAAAAAAAAATTGTATGTATGCAAACTGTTTCTTCTTAAAATATAATCATTAAAATAAATTCAATTTTGGATATAAAAGTTATCATTTCACTTCAATCCACGACTGCATGAATGAATTGGTAACGTACCTAAAATACATCTTTTTTTACGACATATATATATATATATATATTCAAAATTAAGAAAAACTTTATACACATATTGGTCAATCTTCTATCCAAGGAATTCTTTCTGGCAGACATGGACTGAAAGGAAGTTATCTTGCTCCTTGTAATTCTGCATCACAGCATGGTTTATTAGGAATGTTCTTACATTTCACAATTTAATTAATAAATAGAAGCATTGAAGCACGAATGTATCTTTTACACATAAAACAAAGGTCCATTGCCCTTACTGCAAAGAGAAAAACATTGGGGAGGCCTGACTCACAAGTGGTAAAACCTTCCAGAGGTTTTCCCAATTTAACAGAATTTTCGGAGAATGTCGTCTTCATTATGACTTTGCAGATTGATATAGTGTTAACTGTTTATCCGGAGTTGTGATGGAAGTAGTTCCATGGACGATGCCAAGATGCCATTTCGCCTCTGACCACTGAAGAAGAAAATACCAAACACCATAGTACCTATGTATATCTATGTGAATTATAAACCATGGCGTATGCTAAAAGGTTGTCCCCAAAAGTTCCTAAATACTTATTATTACAAAGCAATAAGGCGCCATCTGTATAAAACGAATGGAAACATTAAGACACGAAAGTTTCATTTCACAAATAAATCAAACTTCTACTGTCCTTACTGCGATGAAAAAATATTGGGAGGTCCTGACTCACAAGTGGTAAAACCTTTCAGAGGTTTTCCTAATTTAATCTACCAGACCGTTTTTTTTTTAGATCTCTAATACAGTATTGGACGATTCTGCTTATAGGTGATGCACTAAAGAGTGGAACCTTAGAAATGGTATTCAAGCAAACTATGGACATGAGTTTTTAGGAGAGCAGAATTACAAATGAATATTTGCATCGAGCAATGCTCTTCCCTAAACAATAAGGACATGGCTAGTTAGGTATAATTAATTAAAAGGTGATAACAGACAGTCAATGTAAAAAGAAATATAATCATTAAAGGTCGATGTTTTTTATACACACACACACACACACACAAATAAATCAAACTTCTACTGTCATTACTGCGATCAAAAAAGATGTGCCTAGAAAAGGAGTGCCTGGCTCATCAGTGAACCCTCCTCTCAGCGGTTTTACAAAACAACCATAATTCTCTTATCAGGTATATAAGTAAAAGTCGTTTCAGTATAAAAATAATTTCAAATTTAAGATGCTAAAAATTCATAGAGATGTATCATAGCAGTATTTGGATTGATTGAATGGGAATATTTATAGTGATAATAAGAAATCATTAATATATCATCACAAACATATTGCCATCATTATATATATATATGAAAAAAAAACAATAGAAAAAAAATAAAAGATAAGTGGGTCAGGTGTTGATATTAAAAATAAAGAAGGCATCTCCTGACCACGAGCACATGTGCTTTTTAGATGGCAGAGCGCCATCTAATGGAGCAAAAATAAACTAAACGTTTATTTAGCTTGCTCCGAGATATTTGCCCAATCCAATTTTTTTATAAATCAAGAAAAGCCATCCACGAACGCGTTTAGCGCTGTTGGCGCTCGTCAGCGTGGAGAAGGCTGTAACCACTGCGACCAAAAAGATTTTTGGTCCCAATGGCTTCCCGAAAAATCAAGAAATGGGTATTTAAGGCCAAATTTGCGTAAAGACTCTTAACACATGAAAAAACAACTTTACGCAAATTTGGCCTTAAATACCCATTTATTGATTTTTCGGGAAGCCATTGGGACCAAAAATCTTTTTGGTCGCAGTGATTACAGCCTTCTCCACGCTTACGAGCGCCAACAGCGCGAAACGCGTTCGTGGATGGCTTTTCTTGATTTATCAAGAAATTGGGTTGGCCAAATATCTCGGAGCAAGCTAAATAAACGTTTAGTTTATTTTTGCTCCACTAGATGGCGCTCTGCCATCTAAAAAGCACATGTGCTCGTGGTCAGGAGATGCCTTCTTTATTTTATATATATATAAGCTATATGCAGTTCCCCGGGTAGTTGGCGCTCTGCGCTCCTGGAACCTGGGTTATAAATATCTCTCTTTCATATTTATATTTATCCTGTATTTAACCTTATATAATCTTATATGGACATTGTAATAAATATGTTTCAATTTTAATCTCTCTCGGTCGGTGACCAAGATTCAGAAAACTGTTCTCAAGAAAGGAACAAAGCAACGCCATTTTAGTATACATTGTAGTAAAAATTGTAATTTTGCAAATGAAGTGTCATTTGTAGAAAGGTGTCCGCTAAAGGGAGGTTTCTACTGTATCTTTATAAAAATCGAAAAAGTTTAAATATTCGTTAGGAAAACTTCCACTCGAATAAAACCCGGGCGAAGTCGGGTACATCCGCTAGTATGCAAATAAAACTAATAACAAAAATTTGCATATTGGGAATGTATAGAATGATGAAAGCATGTTAATGAGGTACTCTCTATTATCACTTTTGCTACCTAATTCTTTGATTTTTATCCGATTCTTTCAGTTTTACGCTTTATAACATTTAGAATATCTCAAAAAATTGCTTTATAATGTCTGAAACAAGCTCATTACTTTTCATAAGAGCGATTTGCGTATTTTAATATAAACATTTCAAAATTCTAATGTTTTATAAAAATATTTTTGTAATATATAATATTCAATAAATTGTATAACGAATACATTTACTGACAGTGTTTTTTCTTTTTAAAAATTAGCATCAATAATTATTATTATATCTACAGACCTTACAGCATTTTTTTTCAATTATCCCTAGTACTCGTGGTACATCCATGATAATCATGGTGGGTATTTAGCGACTGCTTTTACTGTAAGCGCACCACATGTCTACACATGTGAAAAGCAGTTCGACTTTGCACTTACAAATGTGCCAGAGTCCCGTTTGGTTACTTGCACTTGCTGGTGGGGTTGGGCTTTTGCAAGAATCGGGGGCCATTGGAGCATTTCTTTAATCAGAAAAGGGTGTCCAATGCGGGAATCGAACCCGGGTCGTAGCGGTCGAAAACCAAACGGTTTAACCAGCCTTCCACCGATCCCCCCCAGCAATGATAGTTATTGGCTCATCAATTGTGAACTCTCTCAGCTGTTTCACCAAATTAATCTCCATTATTAATTACAGATTAATTTGGCAAAACCGCTGAAGGTTCACCACTGATGAGCCAAGCTAACTCATTCAATAATTTTGACATTGCATTAAGGTATTCAGAGATATTAATTAATGCTTTTTTTATAGAAACAAATTGCCAGTAAATGTATTTGTTACATTTTTTAATAGATGGCAATTGGATTTATATAAATGAAATTGTCAATGCAACTTTTGAGCTAAAGAAACACTGAAAACTGAAACTTAGGTTGAATCAGAGTGAGAATAAATAAAATAACATATAGGGCAGTAGTCGGCAAACCTTTGAGTCGTAAAAGTCAAAAATTACAATTTACAAAATTTTCAAAGAACCACAAAATGTTTTCTTGCCAACAATAAATAATACTCGCCTAAATACAGTATTTATACAAGTAGTACACACAACTTGACATCCAAAGAGTGGCTCGCGAACTTCAGGTTGCAGACACTAGAGTATATAGGATGAATGAAAGTTTTTCTCAATTTTAATTTGAACAGGGAGTTTAAGAATCATCTTTAATTTCTACTTACATCGTATAAATTGCCGAGGTTGTCATTGCCGTTCAAAACATTACCTCCTGCCATCAAATAGACGCCACTCATAGATTCTTTAAGGCGTTGCAATAAATACTTCGTCAGAAAATCAACGTTGATTATTTTCTTCACTGCTAAGTGACTCAGATTCAATTTTTTGAAAATAGCCTCGAGATTTTTTTCTGGAACTAATTTTATCTGCAACACATAACAATAAATATTAAAACTTAACAATGAAGGTTTATTTAACAATAAAGCTTCTAATTACACAGACAGTTGATCATCATTTCTTCAGCTGTTCAGCATTCATAAGACATAGGATGCAAACAGTTATCCTACTTGGACTGACCCACCTCAATCCTACATCTATGGCCTCAACCTTAGCATGGAACTTCCTGGTCACTTGGTTCAAAACAGCAATCAAACAGGACGCGAGTAAAAGCGTTTAGTACTGTTGTTGTTTCTTATCCCCTTGTGTAAAGATTACACGAATTCCATGAGTTCATTCTCCTCGAGCTGTTTTATGATAAGCAGTGGCCTCTCCCAAAGGTCCTGTTTAGTGTATATAATGCAAGTCAAAATGTGTTCTGGAGCTGCAGGTGCCAAGCTACATTTTGGGCAGGTTTTCTATCTTCAATGGCACTTTTAGTACTAGTCCATACTAGTGAGCTAGACTTCCCGGGTAGTTGGCGTTCTGCGCTCCCTGGGTTATAAATCTCCCTCTCTCTTTTGTGATAGGGTAATTAGAAATTATCCTCAGAATCAATGTTAACTATTTGTATGATTAAAACATAACAATAAAAATAGTACAAGGGTGTACTGAGATTAGATGAATATATTAACCTCCTGATCGTGTAACAAAGTGTCAGAATAAATATCAATTATTGGTTGAATTGTTTACAGTGAGAATTGGTCAAATAAACCATTCTATGTTGAAAACATTTTCCAAAAACAAGTTTTCTTGATTCATTTTTTACCTTAATTATCCAACATGTGATATATATTATGTGTCAAACTCATATTATATTTATATACAGTTAAACCTGTCTATAGCGCCGCCTCTAAATAGCGCCTCCCTCTCTATAGCGCCCGATTTTAAATACGTAGTAAGATGCGATTTACATTAAAAGTGACCTGTCTATAGCACCCCCTCTCTCTATAGCACCTTATTTTGGTGAGTCCCAAGAGGGGGCGCTATAGAAAGGTTTAACTGTATATATATATATATATATTAATATTTTGTAGCAGAATACTTGAAATCTATCTTGTGGAATCAAAGAGCACACACAAGTACTTACATAACACATTCCCGGAGCCATGTGTTCTAAGGCTCTGAAATATCGTCTTAGTTGTTCCTGGGGTCCCTGATTGCTGAACCACACAATGTGGATTTAGGGAAACAAGCATGAGATAAAAGTATACTATACATAAAAAAAAATCATCATAACTTATTAAAATTTCCATAAGTTCCCCATACCAGGTAAGAAAACAAAGTTTTAGATTCTTGAAGTTAAAAAAAAAAAAAACTCGCAAATAGCACGCTAGTGTTAAATTCCCCAAATATTGATGTATTTGTACAAATCACGTATATACATATCAATTCTTAATTTATAATAGTTAAATAGTGAAATTTTCAGGTTCTTCTACAACCTATATAAATAATTATATTCGCGATCGAACGTTGTGGCCCACTGTACGTATTACATCCCAAACACGATGCGACACTAGCCATCTCTGTCCTTAGCTCGATGTACCATCTAGGCAACCGTTAAACCAGTCAGTTTCTTTGATTGGTCCACGAAGTGTGTCGGCGGGCGTCCAGGGTATGTGTCGTCCAGATGTCTATCCAGTCAGTATGGTGTACTCCATTCCCCTGTGTCAAGCGATGTGACCGAAGAATCTCAAACAATTCCGTTGTCACAGAAGTCGATCATCTTCTGAAATCAATAGTTGTGATAGTATCGCTGTCCAAGGTAGACTTCGCCAACAATACATCTCGAACGTATCAATTTTCTTCTCTAACGATGATGTTATAATCCAAAACTCTGAAGCATTAGTAGCCACTGAGAAAACCAGTGCCCTCCTTGGTTCTCGTCTTTATACTGATGTATTTCGACAGCTTTGTGAGCCTTCCCATTAGCGCCTTTCTGGACCTGTCTCTCAGAAGGATGGCGATGGGAAGAATAAATAGCAGGTTATCTGATTTAAAAAAAATGCTCCATTTTTTCGAAGACAAATTACTAAAATTCTTTTAAAAAGATTCTTCCCTGCTTTAACTAAATCATTAAGGAACCTAGGGCCTGGTTTCTTTCCGTAATTCTTCTATTTCTCGAAATTTCGAGCTAACATGCCCTTCAACACCAGATGTATTACTTCTAGCTAATCTAAAAATTCGGCGTGTTATAATTAGCTAGAAGTGGTACTTCTGGTTTCTCCGTGTTGAAGGACATGTTAGCCCGAGATATAAAAGAATTACGGAAAGAAACCGAGCCCTATAATCCTTATTGATTCAGTTAAAACACTTGTAGATTGAAAAAATAATTAAGAAAGCTTGACTCATCAGTGGTGAATCCTCCCAGCGTCTTCGCTAATTTGTTTCACCAACTACTGTATAATTTGTGGCTATATCTGCATATTGCTACTAGGAGAGGTTAGATTAACCAAATCATAGCAAAGCTAGCTGAGTATCTGGGCTCAAAAATCATATATTTTGGTTTGTAGCCCGTAACACCATATGCTCTCTCTAGCCGCCACAGTTTTAGACAAGTGGTGGGCATGGGCGGACCAAGAATCAGAAGAATCAAGAATGGAACGAAACAACGCCATTTTAATATACAGTAGAATCTCCTTGTAAAGGACAACACCTAATTGCAGAGAAAAGGTGTCCTTTAGGGAGAGGTGTCCTCTTACCGAAGAGTTTCGAAATAGTAAAAATTATAATTTAGCAAATGATAACTGTCCTTTATAGAGAGGTGTCCTCTAGCGCGAGTGTTCTCTAGTGGAGGTCTACTGTATATATATATATATATAAAGTTTTTAACTTTTTACATTTAACCTTTAATGAAATAATTCAAGTAATAAATTAATCCAATATCAAAATGAAAAAATCCAAAATCAAAATTTTATCTAATTATTTTAAATACAAAATTTACAGAAGTCTTTCTATCAAAAGTTTATAAATAGTGTTTGTTTATTCTACCTCTATAAGTTTTATTATCAACATTTTTTTATTATCTTAAAGACAGTAGAAGTTTTATTTAATTGTGAAAAGGGACATTCGCTTCTTAATACTTTCATTTGTAATATATAGATGGCGCGTTATTGCTTTGTATTAATCTTAAAGATTGTTGTTTGTTGTGTCCAATGAAGAGCCTCAAATGTCTCCATACATCTTTATCACAGCAGTAGCAATGTCCACTATCTTGGGTGTGTAAAGCTGCTGCTCTGGGTCCATGTCTACAAGGCTGCGGCCATGATAATATGTGGGTAGGTGTTAGTTCCACACCAGGGCAGTTGTTGCATGTCTTATAGAATCTTAAAGATTATTCACCAAAAATAAAAATGCTATTTAAGTACAAGTTTTTTTTTTTTTTTTTTATAATTTATCGTTATTAACATAAATTTTAGCTCAGCTCATCAGTGGTGAACCTTCCAAGTGTTTTCGTCAATTTGTTTTACCAAACTTGCAGTAGAATTTGCTTATACAGTAGAACCTCCCTGTAAAGGACACCTATTTGTAGAGCCAAAGTGTCCTTTATGGAGAGGTGACTTTTTACCGGAGAGTTGCTGAATTGTAAAAATGGTAATATTGCAAATGGAAACTGTCCTTTGTAGAGAGGTTTCCGCTAGCGGGGGTGTCCGCTAAACGGAGGTTCTACTGTATCTCGCTACTTAATTTGTTCAACGGAACTAAAAACTATTATAAAGTTTCGATTCATTATCACATTCATAATTTGAACATTTGTTTATATACGTAGGCAGGACAGTGAGAGAATGAAGCAAAAACAAGAAATCTAAATGATATTTTTGTAAAAAAACAACGATTCGAAGGAACAAATGGCGCTTATTCATAGACTTCAACTGAGTGTTAACTACATTGTTTAAACTTCGGTTTGTATGTGATTGTTGTTGCTTATTCCTCAAATCGTTTAAACGATCTCCATTAGGTTCCATTGTCTCAGCTTTTTCTATTATAGTTCTCGCCATCACTATCTCCTCAGCGGCGAAGTACGCGATCTACGTATTCTTCGTAGATCACAAAATGCATGGTATCGCTCAGACCCACTGGCGAACTCCATCAAACTCTGCATTTTGCATGTATTGACAAGATGTCATTAAAATTATTTTAATTGTCAATTGTCTATTATAGTTCTGGGGTTTTCCTTGTATTTGATTAGATGGATTGACAAAATAAATATTTAAAAGATGAGTGAAAATATTCTATTCCTTTTTGCTATGATTCCTTTAGCCTATCGAAATCTCTAGAAAATTATCTTATCCAAGATTGCAAATAAACGTGTGAATTTATATATATTAAAAATGTCTGAACTGATAAGATAAGAAATATATTTTTTTATTATCCCTAGTACACGTGGTACAGACCATGATAATCATGGTTGGCAACTGATTTTACTGTATGTGTACCACATGTCTACATATGTGAAAGGTTGTTCGACTTTTACACTTAAAATTGTCCAGTGTCTGTATCCAGGAAGCCGTCTCAAAACATAAACCTTTGATGCCAACCAACTTTCCTACACGACCGGGGCAAAAGATTGGAATGGATTTGTTCAAGTTCGAGAATAAGTAGTATCTAGACGTTATTGACTATTATTCTCGCTTTTGAAATGATTCAGCTGGATCGGCTCACAGCCAATGTGGTGGTGCGTAGTTGCAAATCCATATTTGCCCGACATGGAATACCAGAAACTGTTGTAAGCGATAAAGGGACGCAATTTGGAGCTGCTCGTGAATTTGCAAATTTCGCAAGGCAGTACGGATTCACACACGTCACTTCAAGTCCTACTGAGCTTCTCATGGGACGTAAGCTCCGAACGACCTTGCCAATTGCACCAGAGAATCTTACCCCAAGGTTGGTGGATTCTCAGACCCTGAAAAGAAAGGAGGGGAGAAGGAGAAAGGATATGAAATCCAGATATGATCGACGCTGCGGAGCTACGGACATGGAGGAGCTATCCGAAGGTGACACGGTTTGGATTACAGATATGCGAATCTGGGGGATTGTAAAGCAGAAAGCATCGACACCAAGGTCATATATGGTTGATACTCCAGTTGGGACTTTACGTCGAAACAGGTTCCATCTACGAAAAGGAGATACAGTGCAATATCCAGCCGACCCATCGACAACGACCTTTTCGGGGAGGAACTGGTTCAAATTGAAAAGACCCCAGTTGTGGATTATCCCTCTAACGACCCAGAAGACGGCCAGATATGAACCTGGAGTGGACGAATTTTTTAAACCCGTGGATCGCCTTCATTATTAATTATATTATGCATTTAAAGTTTGTAATGTATATATATATTTCAAATCTTAAAAAGGGGGATGTTCTGGGAACATTGTATGTTTTCCCACGTACCGCGGCGGAGCGTGACTGGGCCTGCACGGGAGAGTAGTTGTTTTGAACTTTGTATGGTGGACATTAAAACAAAGCTATTCTACCCGTCTATTCTACAATTATCCTTTATTGTTAGACTAAACCTGGATACAAACTGACTATTGAGGCAGCTTGCGGTGAAGGGTCCGTTAATTCTCAGCAAACATCCCACGAAAAGAGATTGCTTTTAGTTTTGAATACTTTTTATCCATATTTTCTTCAAAAACGGCCATTTAATAATAATAAAGGAAGGATTTGCGAATATTTTTTTGTTATTTTTATATGCAAAATCATTGTGATATAACTCTTTCGTAATTTTTATAGCAATTCTTTGGTCTTGCAAGTTATCTACAAGTACATATGTACATGAAATAAAAGGTTATTTCCAGCTATAGTTGTGAGTTTATGGATAAGCATAGACATTGATGTGAATATAAACATAATATCTATATAAATTCTTATAAAAATAAAATACTTAGCTCTCACATTCTTCAATACCGCCATCAATTATTGGCAAAAAAAACTAGTTTTGAATTTGAAAAAAAAAAGTCATAATAAAGACAACAATTAAGACATCAATGTATGAAAAATTCGAAACTATTATAAACGTGTATGATTCTTTTTAAAATTCAATTTCTACTGCAAAAACAATTTTTAAAAATAACCATACGCGTCTATAATAGTTTCGAATTTTCATCACAAATGGTGCGCTATGTATCATAACATTAATGTATCAACATTCTTACACTTTTTTTCTATTTAGTGGAATATGTAAAAATAAAATTTGCTAGAAAATCAACATTTCAGCAATTTAGAAATTACAAATCTCAATCTAAACTACTTATATGGTATCTATCAAATAAGACAAAGATAAGAGTTAACTTCAAATTCGAAAATAAAAATCGTTAGAAAATTATGAAAAGCATTGCAATGGAAGATATTTGCCTTAAAGTATTTGAAAATACATTGCACATCTTGCGTCACTCTTTTGCTCGACTAATTGGCCATTATAAAATGGTCGTCTAGTCCTACCAACGGGCTGTACCAAGAAAAACGATCAAAATGCAAAAATCTTGCAAAACATCTTGCGTCAATAGAACTATATTCGGCTATGGAAGGAATTTAATCTTTTCATTTGTCAATCGGTTTTGAATTCTGCCTTGAAGTTGATATTCCTAACAAAGCTACCTCATACTGTACACCATCACACACAGTGAAGAAGTGAAACACCGTCGATTTTCGACAATTATCTGCCTGGATCGAATCCCTTTTTGAGGACTTTTTCTCTGGTTCAATTACCCCCGATATATTTGCATATGTTTTACCCCACCGCTAAGTACAACTAAAAAAATGTGTTAAAACTCGGTTCAAAGGACGAAAAATTGAATATATTTTAAAAAGAGTTCTTCTATGGATCTATAAAGAAACTTTTAGAATGTGTGAAAAATAAAAAAAGATGGTACAGCTTGCACCACGTTGACGAGGGCCAACCCCTCGAAAAGCGTACGTGGTTAGCGCTAACCTTGATTAATCAAGAATGGGTATATAGCCAATTCTGGAACAATTAAGAATCAACGAGGTTGATATTTATTCCGATAAATGGCGCAAGTCATCAGTAACTTTCAGTTGCCCGATAAAGAAATGCCCTTTTTTTTCTAAAAAAAATATTGCTCAGAATATTTCGAGTTTCTTTATCAATTTATTGCATAATAAACTTAATTAACAAATTCTTATTTCCATGTGATCTATAAGAATGTGTAAATTACCTTGTAAGTTTATTGAGTAATAATTTGATAAAGACGGAGCAATACCCCTCGAAATATTTTGAGGCCTTTTTTCATTCACAGTTCCAGATACGCCCTTTTTGAAATATGTGTTTAACTAAGTGAAAAGGCCAAACTGCTGTCTACATGTGAAGACATGCGAGGCACTTATAGTAAAGGTTAACTAACTAACAACCATTAGTAAAATATTAGTAAACATTTCTATCAAAACATTCTATATTTATTTATCATTTTAAAATATATATACAGTAGGAACTCCCTATAGAGGACACCCCGCTAGCGGACACCTCAAAAAGGACAGTTTTCATTTGCAAAATTACCATTTTTGCAATTTAGCAACTCTTCGGTAAGAGGACACCTCTCCCTAAAGGACAGTTTGGCTCTGAAGTTAGATATCCTTTACAGGGAGGTTCAACTGTATTTATTAGCTTTAAGATGACAAAGTTTAATACTTTTAGCCATGAAGGTACAGTTAAATCTGTCTATAGCGCCCCTTCTTTGGACTTACCAAAATAGGGTGCTATAGAGAGAGTGTTCTATAGATAGGTTACTTCTAATGTAAATTGCATCGTACTACTTAATTAGAATCAGGCGCTATAGAGAGGAAGGCGTTTTCTAGAGAGGGCGCTATAGACAGGTTCAACTGTATATGTTTAAAATATATTATAATGCGATAGCATAATTTGAGATATATTTCAACCCAAAACCTAATGTAGGCTCAACTCTGAGGGATCCTCTTATTTCCGTGTTCTATAAAAACGATCTCCTTCTTAAAGCTTATATTCTTGACCTTCGTTGTCATGATAAAAATGTGATTCCAAAGTTAAATTGGTACCTTTATATTATATATATATCTTATATAAGTTGTTTCCATTTATCGCCATTATATATAGAATATTATCAAAACCAAAGAAGTTACTAAACTAAGTATAACCACACTATATCATATTATAGAAATGTTAATTGTGGTAATGTAAATTTGTACTCTAGCTAAGGTTATGTTTTGTTCAGAGTGAAGAATTATTTACCAGAGTTTGTAGAATTCCAATTATATAAAGTTTGACTTTAAAAAGCATAATTTGAATTTGATAAAAAAGAAATAACTTACTCATTCATGATTTCAAAATTTTGACTGATATCGATTCGAATCTACTAGAGATATATATTTTTATAATCCAGGTTCTTGGAGCGCAGAGCGTTGAATCGACAAGAATTTGAATGCTATTTTAGAAATATAATCTACATATGAATTTGATAACAAGTGTCAACAGATTAAATAAATTATTTAATTATTCACATCTGAGCAAAAATAATTTTAATATTTTATCATTCAAAGAAAAAAAAATGTTTTAAGAATGAAATTTAAAAAAAATGAATAAAAATGTTTTAACAAATATTATTTTTTATTTCGTCTCAATTTACAGGTGTTACATTCGAGCACCGCTCGAACTGTTTGTTACACCCGTGGGCGAACTTCCTGGGAAGAGTGTCAAAATGTAAAGGATGGTTGGAGCGAAATGCATTCTTGGCACTAATATCAATCATTTCGTTTCCTTTAATGTTTTAATGGATCTAACAGAGCTGAACATTGTCTAGAATATTGATGTTCCGAACTTCAACGCGGCAAATATGGTTCTTGTGATATTTCCGAGATGGAAATGGCATGCAAAGTTACCAGACAATCAGAAGCATTTAATACACTTTGTCAAATCAAGATTTGCACCAAGATCTGGAAGATATTCAAAAATAACATGAACTTGGAGAAGGGCTGTTTTGGAATTTCGCAAAGGTCTCCTATAAAGAATCACCAGGTGCAGAACCTATCATTACCTAAGGACATCCTCCATCCGCAGCGACAAATCGCGTAGAAAAACTTCAACCCCTTTGACCTTTGTCAAAGGTTGAAAGTATGCAGGCGCTGTTACTGTAATATCTGTGTGGAGGTGCTCGAATAATGGAGGTCCTTTGAGGGTTCTGGACCTTTGCAGAGGTATCGGTTAACGCCATACATATTTCAGCACAGACCTTACCTTAAAATAATACAATATTACGAACAAATATATAGAGTATTCAGACGGTGTGTGTGCTACTTGGCGTTGTGATGTTTTCAGTTTGATAGCTGAAAAAAAGGCATGTAAAATCTATAATAAAGAGATATTAGCACAATTAGGGAACAATATGGACTCACCTACAGCTGAGGCCGAAAATTATTTTAAAAATAGTAATATTCTCTCTAATCTTCCTTCTATGCCTCGGGTGTTTGAAGTAAGAAAGTTTTTGATACTAACGGCACTCGCCGTCTACAGTCTACACTACAAATATGCTAGAATTATTATTAGAGGGTATTCCTGTACCCCCACAATTCCAACTATTTCATTTACTGGCAGTCCTCCGTCGGACATTTCAATCAAATCACATCTGATTTACAAGGAAGCTTCAAAAGATGGCCCTGTTGAGAGATACCCATAGAATTCCTCATAGAAGGCTACTTCAGTTTACAAAGTCGCCTCCAGAAAACACAACCACAATATACACTGATGGATCGCGCTCCCCTAACGGTGTAGGCGCCGCAGTTATTCTGCCATCTCCCTACATCCCAATACAACTAAAGCTCTCTGTTCACTGCACTTTCTTTCAGGTAGAATTACTTGCTATTCACTATGCAACTATAGTTATCTAATTCATTCCAAGACAACCAAAAGCAATTGCTTCTGATTGACTTCCAGCTCTCCATGCCATTTGTGACCTAGAACTCCCGAAAAATTAACTCAAAGCAGATATAGTTCGCAATCTAAACTATTTGAATATACAAATCTGCTGGTTCAGAGGCCACAGCGGCATAGAAGGCAATGAGCAAGCGGATCAATCTGCCAAGCTCATTCCTACCTGCCGCTATCTTATTCCACTCTATATAAAATGTTTATTCGAGCCCGTAGCGAACAGCATTCCCTCCAACTTTAGAACGAACTCTATGCCACAGTTCACTATACAATAAACCTCAGTAGAATAGCTGCATTCCCACTCTCATTGCGATCCTACCCAAAATAAATTATTGTGGCACCGCCTCTATAATCCTCACAGGTCACGTCTTTGTCAAAGCTGAGGCTACAAAGAGGACCCCAACTGCCCACATTGCTCTGAAAGGCCAAACTCTCGACCATCTTTTCAGATGCCCCGCCTACCACCTTCATAGGTTCCAAACAGACACCATCCTAGGAATTAGTATATTTACTGCTGTAGACGTGCAGAACATTCCAAATTGATAATTATTTGGACTTTATTCATAAATATGCAAATTTGATTATTAGTTATAGAAATATAACATAAATCATTTTATTCGCGATCGAACATTGTGGCCCACTGTACGTATTATATCCCAAACACGACGCCAGCCATCTCTGTATTGAGCATACAATGGATGTTCATGGGGAAAGGAATTTATTGATCGAATAATTGTTTTTGGATCATTTTTCAAAATTTCAGCATGACTTTAAGTCTTTTTCTCGTAATTTCGTGACTAGCCTTGTGCATCGAAAAGATCACACGTTACTTTATAAATAAATATATTACTAAAAAAAGGATAGGATACAGATTTGAAAGAAATATCGCATAGCCATCACAAATTTCATTCTATATTCTGAAAAGTGTGACGCGAAAAGCTATTTCTAGAAAAAAAATGTATTCAAGGTCAAAAATATTAAAATGGAAAACCAATATTTGCAGCAGTTTTTTAAAGAGTTAATTGATATTTTCATATGGACAAACAGATACATTTTTGATTCCAAAATATTATATACTAGCGAATCCGGTTTCAAGTTGTTTTTACACGAGTGAAAACCTAACGGACGTTTGTTAAAACAATATTTACAAGTGGAAAATTAGTACAAAAATGATATTGGATCAGGATAAGTTTCATAAATTGAGAAAAATAGACATTTCCTTATCGGGCAAATGAAAGTTGCTGATGCAAAGATGCATTAGCAAATTTCAGTTGCCTGATAAGGAGATACTTTTTTCCTTTCTTAATATATATTGTAATATATGGGAATTCCTTCCTCACCGCATGGCAAGATATCCGAGATGCAGAGATCCCAGGATGAAGTTGTGGAAAGATGGATGGACACCAGCTACAGAAGGATGGCCCACGTGAGTGTAGGGAGGCCAGGCGTCACGACGGCATTCCAATGTGGGGGGAGCAGGACAGTTTTAGACAGATCTGTGGTTTTAGATATCCCCAAGAGTGTGACCGTGTAGACTAACGGAAAAATCTTTACGGGGCTGCCAACCAGAATGGATGATTTTTGATCTCCGATGGGCACATATGATGAGGACAGCAGAATTTCAAACAAACTGGAGGCCATCGACCTATTAAACACAGGCCCTATCGAGTTTCCCCGACAGAAAGACAAGCAATCCAACAGGAAGTGAACAGGAAGCCATGATAATACGCCACTCAGAAAACCCTTGGTCATCGCCTGTTATTTTGGTGAAGAAGAAAGACGGCAATTGGCGCTTCTGCGTTGATTACAGGCGATTGAACAAGATAACTAAAAAAGACGTTTATCCACTCCCTCGAATTGACGATACTCTTGATTCTTTAAAAAGTGCCCAATTTTACTCGTCAATGGACCTACGCTCTGGATATTGGCAGATAGAGGTAGACGAGGCAGATAGAGAGAAAACTGCCTTCATAACCCGAGATGGTTTAAATGAATTTCTCGTGATGCTCTTCGGCCTATGCAACGTCCCTGCAACATTTGAGCGTTTGATAGACAAAATCTTAAGGGGATTGAAGTGGACGCAGTGCCTATGCTATCTAGACGAAATTGTAGTTTTCTACAAAACATTTGACGAACACTTGCGCCGACTCAAAATCATCTTACAATGTCTTAGCAATGCAGATTTGAGCCTCAATTCAAATAAGTGTCTTTTTGGAACCAAACGAATAAGAGTGTTTGGACATCTCGTCGATGGCAACGGTAGCTATCCCGACTCTGAAAAGATAGAAGCTATCGTCAAGTTTTCGACCTCACGATCTATCACCGAGGTGTGGAGTTTCATAGGCATTTGTTCGTACTTTCGCCGATTTATTGAACACTTCTCCGAAAAAGTTTCCCCAGTCCATGAAATTCTTAAAAACGACAATAAATTCTCTTGGGACTTAGAAGAACAAGAAGCTTTTGAATCCTTGAAAAAGGCCCTTATGCTTGAATCTGTCTTGGCTTATTTTAAAGAACACCTGCCAACCCAGCTTTATACTGACGCCAGAGGTTATGGTATCGGAGCAGTCCTCGTTCAGGTCTATGACGGAAAAGAGTGACCAGTGGGTTACGCCTCGAGAACCTTAACAAAGACAGAGATGAATTACTCCACTACAGAAAGAGAATGTTTGGCCGTGATATGGGCAATGAACAAATTCCGTCCCTACTTCTTTGGTCGCGAGTTCGTCATCGTTACGGATCACCAACCCCTTTGCTAGTTATCCAATCTGAAAGACCCGACAGGAAGACTGGCGAGGTGGGCCATTAAACTTCAAGCATACGACGTTACGTTAGCTTATAAAAGCGTGGGTAAGCACCAAGACGTGGACTGTCTTTCCCGAAGTCCTCTCGAGAGCAAATCGGAAGAATAAGATGATGATGTACCATCAATAACTGCTCTGACCTGCTTCAATACTGAACAGAAAAAGAACCCTAGAATTAGAAAATTGATAGAAGAAACAGAAGAATCCGGAGACGAACCAAGAGGATATGAACTGGTGAAATGAATCTTGTACAAAAGGAACTTCGACCCCCCCCCCCCCGGGAGACCCACACCTCTTCGTCATCCCCAAGCACCTACGATTGGAACTACTGAAGCCTACACGACGCTCCTACGCATATTTGTTTTTTTAAAGATTTAAACATAAGATATAAATATGAAGCTATAGGGTATTGTGGTCATTGAAATATATATGTCATTTTGTAATCTGAAGGTATATAACAAAGATTTGAGAATAGGAAACATTATTTCAGGTTGTTTTCCCGGTCAAAACTTTTGCATAAGGTGTTATAAAAAGTATCAAGATGTGAATAGTTCAACTTGATTGCAAAGGTTTAAAAGTAAAATATTGAATAATACATATAAGAATTAATTATACAAAGGAAAATAAGTTTAAAAGTATTAAAAGTGTGGTGGAATTTAAAGTTCAAAAGCATTAATGTCAAATTTGATATTAAAAATGATTTGACAAAAAAAAGGGATATAACTATAAGTAAAAAGGCGATTATAACTACTTAAAAACATGGGTAAAAATTAGCCAAGTTAAAATTTGGTAAATTGTGTACAATGGCAGAAATAAGAATTACCTTGGAGAGGCTGATGATGAGGAACCGCTTGGTGATGGACACAGAATTTGCTGGGGAGGAGGAACTGTAGCTTGAATCTGGCGGACATGGGGATGGGTACTGGAATAAAGCAATGATTGCTGGTAGTTGGCTATGTATGTATGGTATATGTCTATGGCTGATTGTAGAGAGATTTGCATAATAAAAAATGAGTTATTTTTGCATTTAATATTACAAACGAATGAACAGGTGAAATCCTTTTCTTCAACTGTTATGCAATATTTATCAAGAGATAAATTTATTTGCATGAGAAATAGTATATAAGCTGATTTTTAAAAATTAATATAAGAAAAATCTTGGAAAATTATAATACCATTGTATTGAAAGAGGCTGGTTGGTCTAATCGACTAATCGCGCGACATCTGTGTCGAAATAATGTGGCTATTAGGCGATGTTGGCAAAAGTGGGTCAACAACGGAAGTATGTAACGTCAGGACGGCAGCGGTCGACCAAGGGCAACAACAGAACGGGATGACAGAGCAATTGTCAGAATGGCTGTCGCAGCACTGGAATCCATGTTAACTACCATCCAACGTGTGACCGGCTCACAAGTGTCCAAAATGACCATCAACAGGCGACTGAGAGGGCGGAATTTAAGAGCTCGCCGACCGTGTGTTACGATGCCTACCCCTCACACCAGTGCACCGACAAGTCCGACTACAGTGGTGTCGGGTGCGATCAACTTGGAACTGCGCTGAATGGGGACGTGTAGTTTTTAGTGACGAGTCCCGTTTCTTACTATGTCCTGACGACCGTCTCAAACGTGTCTGGAGACGTCCTGGGCAGCGTGTGGATCCTGGCCTTACTGTCGAACACCACACAGGTCCTCAACAGGGCGTTATGGTCTGGGGTGCCATTTCATTGGATAGCAGGACCTCATTGTTAGTCATTCCTGGCACCCTGACAGCACAAGATGACATTCTACGGCCTGTTTTGCTGCCGTTTCTCTCACATCACCCCGGGCATACCTTTCAATATGGATTGTCTTCAATCTTGCCGAACTCTTCCGTGGCCAGCAAGGTCGCCTGATCTCTCGCCCATAGAGCACATCTGGGATGTGATCGGAAGGCGATTGCAACCATCCCGGAATGCTGACTATTTATCCCGACAGTTGGAGACAATTTGGCAAGAAATCCCGCAGCACACCATCCGAAATCTTTATCAGTCCATGACACGCCGGGTGTCAGCCTGCATCCAGGCCAGTGGAGGTCCAACGACATATTGACATTCTCAATTTGTGACGATCAAACTCTTGAAATAAAACAATTAATTGTTCTTAAATTTTAAAATCGTTTTTCTCCATATACATGCTCTTTACATACACCAATTTTTGTCCTAATCTGACAACTCCTTCTTGGTACGTCGATTGTTTTTTATTATACAGTGTATATTCAATCTTTATACAAAAATTGTAAACCACAATACAAACAATATCTCAGCTACTCCCTATAGAGACACCAAGTTCTATCGCAGTCACTTTTTCTTCATACTAGAATGGAGTGTATGACAATTTTTTTTTTGACAATTGAAATAAATTTTATTGACTTCTTGTCAATAATTCACATTAAAAATGGAAATAAATAACTAAAATACAGATCATGCGGGGGGGTGTGCCCCGGCGAGTGAGCCTTCTTTCCCAGGCAATGAGCGGGTCTTCCGGTCAGCCCAACCTATACGAAGTACCGGTAGATGATGGATTTGGCAGACGCCAGGATGGCCAAGTCGTCATTTTCGAGGCCAGCCCAAAAATCCA
>CP092871.1:26990484-27008237 GCA_030710605.1 Cordylochernes scorpioides | reverse complement strand
GACAGGAAGAGACAATGAGGAAAGGAGAAATGACTATTTCCAAAGAAAGCAAGATGCAATGGTTTCCTACAACTCTCGAGCTGAATCTCAGGACCCCAATGACGAATCATCGAGGAAAACTTTCACTCGCTATCGAAGCCCTAATTCATATCGCGGTCGAAACAGACAACATTCCTCACCTGCTAGAAGATCTAGCTGGACGCCCCGCCATTAAAACTAGATGATAGACCACATTAGCGGTGAGGCCGCAAAGTTATAAAATCCCCCCTTGCCGACCACAGTAGAGATGAGAAAAAGCTACCTTGACGTAAACATAGACCTACCAAGTCCTCATGAAGAAGATATCTCAAATGAAAGAAGACATCCACCGCAGTCACCTGAAAATATCCCTGGCCATAGTACTAGTTCTTAAGACTGACGACGTAAGTCTTCTGCTGAGCATCGGGTCGATGCTCTCTATAGGAGAGGCTATGTGACGAAGAAATATTTTATTATTATATTTAATATTATATATATAACTAGCGGACGTACCCGGCTTCGCCCGGGTTTTACCCGAGTAAAAGTTTGTCTAACGAATCTCTCGATAAAGTGAACATTTTTTTCCCGGTCCCTTGAAAAATACTCGATAAGTTGAATAAAATCAATATTAATTGGTTCCCTCGGTAATTGGAAGTTAAAGGAATAGTATCTTGCCTTGGAATTGTATCATTATTCTTGTATGGATGTACCCGGCTTCGCCCGGGTTTTACCCGAGTAAAGGTTTGTCTAACGAATCTCTCGATAAAGTGAACATTTTTTCCAGGTCCCTTGAAAAATACTCGATAAGTTGAATAAAATCAATATTAATTGGTTCCCTCGGTAATTGGAAGTTAAAGGAATAGTACCTTGCCTTGGAATTGTATCATTATTCTTGTATGGATGTACCCGGCTTCGCCCGGGTTTTACCCGAGTAAAGGTTTGTTTAACGAATCTCTCGATAAAGTGAACATTTTTTCCCGGTCCCTTGAAAAATACTCGATAAGTTGAATAAAATCAATATTAATTGGTTCCCTCGGTAATTGTAAGGTAAAGGAATAGTATCTTGCCTTTGAATTGTATCATTATTCTTGTCTCAAATAAATTGCCGTGTCATCCTGAATTTTGTCTTTCCTAATTTTCTACATTACAAAATCATCGTATCATCATGATAATATTTAGAGCAGATTGTTGAATTATAACAGATAAATTAGAATATTTATCTTGATTATTTCTAGGCGAAAAGTTATTTCAAAAATTTTATTTGCTAGAAACCTTCCCAGTACTATACTAAATAACTTCCCAAAGTTTCATGGCGATCCAATGAGTGGTTTGGTCAGGCATAAAGGACAAACAAACAAACAGACACACACACATACATTCATGTTTATATATATAGATGAATATATTCAACAGATTATAAAAATATATGTTACTCTGTATTTGTGAAATCATCTTTAAAATATTTCTTTGCTTGCTTGCTTAAGATTCCCTAGCTGTAGATAGTTTTGCTGACTTGTTAATAATTGTCGACTCGTCGCTGTGACGTCATCAATAAATACTTTTAAATCTTAGGATATTTCAAGGCTTGATTTCTACGCTACAATATATAAAGTTGAATAGTAAATAGGGAGTTGAATTTTCACTGCAGCGGTAGCTAATCAAACAACCTTCCCTATAGGAAAGTGAATCCCTCCCATCTGTCAAGCACACATTTAAGTTCAACATCATGGAAAACCTTCACCACTTTTCGTGTCTTAATATCGAATCCATTCTTTTGGACTCCAATCTCAAAACTCCCAAGAAACATGGCTACCAAAGCTTTGCTACTCGATTCCTTCAAAGCGCTAGTCTGATCGACCCCAACCTACGGGAAGTGTCAAAAACTCTTCCACCCCAGATGCCTCAATTGCGGAAAAGATGCAAATCCTGTCCTACCATAAAAAAAAAAAATGGAAGGCCTCTATTAACCTGTCTTTATCCTTTGAACCCGACATGTCTTAGTTAGAATCAATGGACCCCAGGGCCAACCCGAGAGAAATCAAGGTATTTCAAAAGGCTGAACCATCACTGACGTCTTATAAAGATGTGGTAGCTTCCATCAAAAGAAGCGGCAAGGTGAATTTCTATACAAAACCTTTTCAGGGGGGGGGGGGCTGAAACAAGATATCCTCGCTGCCTAAAGGAATAAGTTGCCAAGAACTTCTAAGATCCTTCTAAGATTATGCTTGTTTAGGGTAAATCCATATGACTAAAATGAAATTTTCGACAGCATCGGCTTCAACTCAGTATACTCACTTCCAGGCAAACAATCTAAGCTTTTCCAACGTTTCAGAAACGCAAATCAGAGAACAGAAACTGTTTGTGGAAGTAGACGACAAATTTGCCAAGATCCTGGGACAACCTGGTCGTATTCTCGTTTCTGGGCTAACGCACTCACCATTGAAGCAGTGTTGCCAATGCTGTCGGTCGACACTGCGCTTCGTCCTGCTCTGCAGCAAATCCCACCGGCTATTTCTACAGTTCCGCGGATCATGAAGGGAATCAATGTTCGGATGACAAAGCAGATATGTAGCTGTCACTGTAGTAAAATGGCAGCTCTCATCAATAATCTGGCAAACTCCTCACCCTGCCACCTTTTGAAAGATATAATACTCCGATCTCTAAACAATGTCTAGGCTCTCAAGTATTTGGCAGGCCAATACCTGGAAATATCCATTTGCGGTTCTTGATTTTTTGATTTTTTCAATTTGTCCAACTACACAAAGTCAGACATTCTTCTGGAAGATATTCTAGAAAACTTCTACTATCCTTCTACTAAGTCTTCTCCGACCCAAGCCCTCGAAAACCTTCAGACTATTTCACGGAGATATCGTCGCATCCCTCAGTCACTCGTGAGACCGCTATCACCTCTAATGCCATCTAAATGGATCAGAGTAGTTGCAGTTTTCTCAGCCTACTGGTATGGTCATAGGTCAGAGAAGGATTTACTTACTCATATGGAAAAACTTATTAACAGGACTGTTGTATTCCAATTGATTACACACAGCGCTCAACGTTAATTATACTTTAATTAACTATAAGGTAAAGGGAATATATATAGATTAAAAGTAAACACACATGGAGAGAAGGAACATGGCGATGGCAACGCCGCAGGTAGGGTTACAACATCGGCAGGAAGTGAGTCAGCTCTAGTGTTACCGAAGCCAACCGTCCGCCGCCAGGGTTCCAGCAATCTCCTCCCTCGAAGTGACCTCCTATTCATGGATCACTTCGCCGCTTAAGAGTCTCGAACGATGAAGTTCGTGTAGGTTTCTCCCCAGTGGCTTGGTCAAAATGTCCGCTAGGTTTCTTCCACTTGTTTACTTCAGCACTGAGGAGTTCAGTTGAGTTCTGAGCATTTCTCTGGTTCCTTAGGATCATTGGATGAGATCGAGTAGGAGAAGGCTTCACAGTATTATCATTATGGCTGTCCTCTTCTGTAGGTATCACGTCTTCTTGATCTAATAAAGACACTGGATTCTCTTCAATCTCCCGTTGTGTCCCATAGCTGTAGTGTTCAACTGATGGAAGCACCTCCCGGTTGCTGTCGTTCCTCGATACATCACTCTCTTTGAAGACACAGTCCCGAGATTCCACCACTTTCTTCATCTCAGGAATCCACACTCTGTAGCCACGTCCTCTGAGTGCATATCCAACAAGGTTACCTTTGACAGCTCTCCTTTCGAGTTTGGATTTACGGACTTGTCTTGGAATATGGACAAATACTTGACAGCCAATAGCTCTTAGGTGTTTAAGACTAGGCTTGTTCCCTGTCCACAGTTCATATGGCGTGCTTTCACCATTGTGATTGTTGAGAACTCTGTTTCTGACATAGGCTGCGGTGTAAGTCAGCTCCGCCCAGGAAGCCTTTGGCAGACCACTTCCAGATATAGTGCTCCTGACAAGATCTAGGAGTGTCCTATTCATTCTTTCTGCCACACCATTCTGTTGAGGTGTATACGTCATAGTGCGTTCATGAACTATTCCAACGCTCTTGCAGAAAGTGTCCCATTCTTTGGAACAAAATTCCAAGCCATTATCCGTACGTATTCGTTTTAGTTTCCGGCTGGTTTGTTTCTCAGATTCTTGAATCCACTCTTTGACTTTTCCCAGGGTTCCGCCTTTGTTTTTCAGGAAAAATACACTTGTATATCTCGTAGATTCATCAATGATGGTTAAGACGTACTTGGCTCCTCCCCAGCTCAATACGTCGAGTGGACCCATCAAGTCCGCATGCACCAAGTCCAACGGCATGATTTCTTTTTCCTCCTTGTGTGAGTGTTGAAGGAATGGCAGACGGTAAGACTTGCCGATCAAGCAGTCTTCGCACTTTTCTGGCTTTGCCGGGCTGCAGTCTTCGCACTTTTCTGGCTTTGCCGGGCTGCAATCAAGTCCTCTTACGCTTTGGTTCTTGGCCATCTTTGCTATCGTATATGCGTTTACATGCATCAGCCTTTTGTGCCAAAGTTCCAGTGTAAGCTCTTCCTTGCATTCAGATGCAAGAGAAACACGATCATTCTGATCTATCGGAGAGGATGGAGTAGTCTGGACGTAGTAAAGTCTACCCAACTTCTTTCCCTCTATCAAGAGTTTACCTTTCATGTCCATAATGTGGCAACCACTCCTGTTGAAGACAACTTTTCTACCGTTTTCTATCATTTGGAGTACTGACAGAACACTGTGACGCATATCTGGAACGTACAAGGTGTTCTGGGCAACCATTTTGCTGGCATCTCCCTTGTGTCCAACAATATTGGCACTGACAGTACCGATACCACATGCTTCTATAGAAGAGCCATTCGCAATAGTGATGGAACTCATATTGCTTGTGCACTCTTTCAGACATGTGAAGTAATCTCTCTTGGGAGTCATATGGTGCGTCGCTCCAGAATCTATGATCCAGGTCTCGGCGGTAGCTCCAAACAAAGTGTTGCACATTGCCGACATATTTACGCCTTTGTTTTGGTCAAACCTCTTTGGTCTTTGTTCATTCTTTCCTTTCTTCCTGCATTCCCTTGCATAATGGCCTTTACCTCCACATTTGAAACAAACAACCTTTGCTTTAAATTGTTTTTCTGTTTCAATGGGCTTCGAAGAGGCATTAACGACCATGGCACCCACATCTTTTGGTAGATTTGACGAACGCCTTTCTGCTTCTGCCAACAGCCGTCTTTTAACTGTGGCGGTCGTGAAGTCTGAATCAGGCAAGTTACATATGGTTGAGACAACGGTGTCCCAATCCTCTGGTAATCCACCCAAAAGAACCATAGCCAAATCACCATCATCAATTTTGTCGCCAATTTGGGCCAGTTCGTTTACAAGATGGTTTATCTTCCCCATATACCCTTCCATATTGCTGTGCTGAGTCAACCTTTCGCCATATAACTGCCTTCTTAGTTGTACGGCTCGATATCTACTATCCTTTGGTGCGTATAATTTTTCCAGTTCCTCCCAGACCTCTTTCGGAGTATTCAAATGTTGAACATGCAATTGTTGTTCATCATTAATCCCGAGGCAAATTTTTGCAAACGCCTTACCCTCCCGCGACAAAAAAAGTTTTGTTGCAACAAGGTCACTAGGGTCAGGCTTAGCCTCTCCTGGATTGATCAAACTCCACAAATCGTTTTCGATTAGAACGAGTTTCATCTGGAAGCTCCAGCTGGAGTAATTAGCACCATTTAATTTTGTAATCGTTGTGTTTGCCATTTTACAAAATATTTGGTAAGTAGAAAAAAAGGATGTTCCAAGTGATCAAAGGAAATTTTGTTACTCACGTTTTAGGCTTCGCGCTTCTTCAGTCTGACGTTTTAATCCTTGCGCTTCTTCAGTCTGACGTTTTAATCCTTGCGCTTCTTCAGTTTCACGTTTTAGGCCTTGCGCTTCTTCAGTCTCATAATCTTTGTTGTATTCCAATTGATTACACACAGCGCTCAACGTTAATTATACTTTAATTAACTATAAGGTAAAGGGAATATATATAGATTAAAAGTAAACACACATGGAGAGAAGGAACATGGCGATGGCAACGCCGCAGGTAGGGTTACAACATCGGCAGGAAGTGAGTCAGCTCTAGTGTTACCGAAGCCAACCGTCCGCCGCCAGGGTTCCAGCAAGGACATCATTTCCTCTAATCCTGGGTATGGTTGCCAATGCCCACTCTCCAACCTGGGGCATCGCTGGGTGCTCAACACCCATAGAACAAACCTTTTAGCCTTAGCCACTTCAAAGACCTTCAATTTCTGGGTCATCCTGTACACTTTATATGGTCAAATCAGCATCTTTCCTTATCAATTTGTGTTAATTTTCCATCCGTCTCACCAGATATACCTGCTGCTTTGAGCTTGAGAAAGTACCCTTCACCGACCACATCCCGATTTTGACAACTTTACCAAATATGGCCAACACTGAGGAAACTCCCACCTTAGTGGAATACTCATGCAAGCAAGACTTTCAAAACCTAACTCATCTCTATCAAGTTACTGCCCTCCTGAATATAGCTTCTACACAAGACATTGTCACAAACAGTTCTACCTCAATCCTACAGGCAGCCTGCGAGTCCTCAATTTGCAGACGTTCCTACACTTCTAGACCATCTAAACCATGGTGGACCCCCGAGGTGAGCCGGCTCAGAAAACTTGTAGTAAACCTTCGCCGAAGCAGCTAGAAAATCCAGAGCCCTATCTTTAACTTTTTATATTGATCATATCGAGCTTATCACAACATGCTTAAGTCAGCTATCCAGAAAGCTAAACTTCAATCCTGGCTCAATCTCTGCAAGGAGGTCGCAACGGCGTGTGAAGTGCCATCCACAGTTTTATCCCCCGAGGACGATTCTCCCCAAGAGGCCCGCCTCTTCTCAAACATGACGGCTCTTTATCTCCAAAAGAGACTAGATCTCATCCTCTGGAATTCGCTAAGCAATTTTTCTCGATCAACCTGACTTTAAATCGTGGGAGGTCACAAGAGCCATACAGCCCTGTGGTAGAAGGAAAGCATCAGGACCAGATGACCTCGGTTCCCTTTGCCTAGATATTGGAGGCTCTGATCTACACTCCCTGCTAGCTGGTATATTCACCAAATGTCTCAGAATGAGCCACTTCCTCGGCCATGGAAGGAAGGCAGCCTCATATTCCTGCCAAAGGCGTCCAACTCTGCCAGCAGTCAGTTGGCGAATTATATAGTTTCTTATAGAAAAATATAATTTTTAAAATAATTTTTTTATAACATTTCTTCCCTGTTAAAAACAGAATTTGTGTCTTAATTAGATAAAAGTGTGTGAGAAAATTATAGTAAAGAATTTATTTTTGGGTCAAGAAACAACACTAAACTTAGATACTATATTACATAAACAATTGAATAATTACAAGGTTTGAGTAGAGTTTAAAGAAAATAAAGGAAAGGACACTAATATCTTGCTTGAATTTACAGCCAACAACTGAAACAGGCAAAAACAAATATACCTAATTTGGCAATTACGGTTTTTTTAACCAAGAAAGAAAATCATCATATAGTAAAGAATGATGATGAATTCATGGAAAGAAAAAAGTAAAGTGATATTCAATTATCTCACATCGGTTTCAAATTTTTAACAATAGATAGAAAGGTACAATATATAATAAAATGTCAAAATTGTAAAACAATTATAGTGAGTGATACCAGAATTATCGTTAGAATGTGTTGAATAAAAAAAATGTACCATCATATTTTTATCTTTAAGATGTTACCCAATAGATTGGATTAAAGACAAAAAAATAATATAGGATGATTAAAATAGTGGAAAAAATATAATGAATAATTATTACAAAAGTGTATTAAGTAAAATATAAAGAACACATTTTGAAAATATTAAAAAAAAATTGTATTGGATAAATAAGATGGAAATACCAATACATTAGTTTGTAAGAAAAATATCAAATATGTAAAATCAAACGGTTATGAATAAAGAATAATTAGGTAAAAAAATATAAAATATTAAAACAAGGAATGCAATTGTTAAGAATAAAGAATTTATATATATATATATATAAAAATAGAATACGAATGAGAAAGGAAAATATTCAAAAGTACACGAGTTAGCCACGATAAAAATTAATTAGGGTTAAAATCTCATTAGGTGAAACAAGAAGCGTTATATTTGATCAATGTATTTTCAATTGATTATAAAAAAATATATTTGAAATGGTAGAATTTCGCGAAAAAAGGTTATTAATTGTGAAAAAAAAATACATATTTTGATTTCCTGGCCAATTGTATGGCATACTTGAGTTAGTAAAATATATTGTGGTCATTAAAAACTATGGTATTTTGTAATCAAAAGGTATATAATAAAGATTCGAGAAGAAGCAATATTTCAGGTTGTTTTTCCAGTCAAATCGTTTGCATAAGGTATTATAAAAAGTTTTAATATGTGAATATTTTAACTTAATTGCAAATGTTTAAAAATAAAATTAATTTACGAGAACTGATTATACAAAGGAAAATAAGTTTAAAAGTATTAAAGGTGTAACAAAAGGCAAAAAAAATCTATCGTAAAATTGATAATTATAATACAATATAATGCGGCTTATGATTGTAAAATGACATTTGAAAATTATCCCGCATGCGTTTCTTTCAAACGAAAAATCGAAATTTATTTTCAAGGAGAAATAATTATTTCTAACCTTAGGGATGAAAAAAAAAAGTATGAAAGGATGAATTGTGAAGAGTAATGATTCCCATCCCTGGACACTTATTTTTCCGTTTATCATTACTCTTTAAAATTCATCCTTTCACACTTCATCCCTAAATCCCTAAATCGTTATTTCTCCTTAAAAATAAATTTAGATTTTTCCTTTGAAAGAAACACATGCGGGATAATTTCCAAATGTCGTTTAACAAAATTGATATTTAAAAATGATTTGACAAAAAAAGCGATATAACTATAAGTAAAAAGGTGATTGTGAATATTGAAAAGCATGGGTAAGAATTAACAAAATTGATATTTAAAAATGATTTGACAAAAAAGGGATATAACTATAAGTAAAAAGGTGATTGTGAATATTGAAAAGCATGGGTAAGAATTTGCAAAGTTAAAATTTAGTGAATTGTGTACAATGGTAGAAAATAAGAATTACCTTGGAGAGGCTGATGATGGAGAACAGCTTGGCGATGGACACACAAAGTTGCTGGGGAGAAGGAACTGTAGCTTGGCGATGGACACAAAGTTGCGGGGGAGAAGGAACTGTAGCTTGGCGATGGACACAAAGTTGCTGGGGAGAAGGAACTGTAGCTTGAAGATGGCGATGGGTACTGGAAGTTAGCTATGATTGCTGGTAGTTAGCTATGGCTGATTGTAGATAGATTTGCATAATTAAAAATTAGCTATTTTTGATTTCAATATTTTAAACAAATAAACAGGTGATATCCTTATCGGCTACTGTTATGCTAAATTAATCTAGAGTTAATTATTATTTGCATAAGAAATAGGTAATGAGCTGATTTTTTAAAAAATATAAGAGTATTTTATGGTATTGCAGTCTTGGTATCATGGAAAAATATAAATAAGCATTTTAGACCACTATTGCTTTAAATGAGCTTATGAAATATATAGAAAATATTTGAGAAAAGTGAATTAAGGCGTGAAGAATAAATGTTACGTATTTACATAGGCGTGTGATCAATAAGGAATGAGACTGGATCACGTAAAATATTTTAAAAATTGAAATAATTTTATAAGGACCATATAGATAAAACATTTGAGCCCCTCAATGCACAGATTGATTAACTCCATAAATAATCGGGAAAAAAATGTTTAATTTTTGTTGAAAGTCTAAAAATCTATATGTCATATAGATTTTTAGACTTTCAACAAAAATTAAACATTTTTTTCCCGATTATTTATGGAGTTAATCAATCTGTGCATTGAGGGGCTCATTTATCAACACGTAGAAAAAAATTTGATCACACAGACGCACGCGTCACATTTCTTCGAATTTATAAGCTCGGATATATCAGAACATTTTCTAACTTCAGTATTGACTGTATTGAAAAACACCGAGTCTGCATTGAATTTTGCTTTAAATTGAAGAAAACAGCTTCCGAATCATTTCAAATGTTGAAACAGGCTTTTAAACAATATTCTCTATCACAATCAAGAACATTTGAATAGTTTGCACGATTTAAAGCTGGCCGAACAAGCGTCAAGGATGATCTACACACTGGGAGACCTTTATCGATAAGAAACCCCGAAAATACACTCAAAACCAAGTCATCGATCAAATAAAACCCAAGAATTACTATCAGAGAGCTATCAGAAGACTTGGATATCTCTTTTGGAACATGCCAAACCATTATAAAGAATGATCTGCATCTTAAACGATCCCCGGCTAAATTTTTCCCACATCTCTCAACAAATGAGCAGAAAGAGCATAGCAATGAAACGTTCAAAACATGGTCGAAATGTTCAATTATGATCCCCATTGGCTCAAAAATGTTATCACGGAGATAAAGCATGTGTGTACGGAAATGATCCCGAGACCAAGAGGCAATCAAGCCAGTGGCTAGAGCCTGGATAACCAAGATTCAAGAAAGAAAGGATGATCAAATCGAAGCTTGAGTGACTTCTTATCACTTTCTTTGATGTAAAGGGATCGGTACACTATGAATTCGTGACCGAGGGTCAGACCATTAATCAACGTTACTATCTTTTGTATTGCGACGTTTACGGGAGACTGTGTGTCAGAAACGACCCAAAAAATGGCTTCAGAAAAATTGGCCCTTGCATCATGACAACGCAAGGCCACCGGCCCTCACTGTACAACTCTATTTGGCTAAACACGGAATTGCTTTACTTACCCCAGCCACTCTTTTCTCCTGACCTTGCACCCAACGACTTTTTCCTTTACCCTAAAATTAAAAAAGTTTTAAAAGGAAGTCGACTTGACTCAATACCTGAAATAAAGGAGAATTCGAAGAATATTTTGAAAAGCCTGAAAGATGAGGATTTTCAGAGGTGTTTTGATATCTGTAAAAAAATATGAAACGAGTTTATAGATAGTGACGGTGATTATTTTGACAAATTTTAATTAAAACTTTATTATACTTTTGTATTTCTTTATATATTTAGCATTCCTGGAAATTATTGATCACACTATGTATATAGAAAAAGATTTGAGCAGGCCAAAGGAAGACTCTCTCTTTCATCTCTTGATGTAACTGGATTTCTAGTCCCAAAAGGGTATAGTTATCATTGCGGATGAGAATGACAAAATTTGAGTCAGTACATTTGAAAAACTTTGGTAATTCTTCTAGTAGAATATCGTCTGTTCTTTGTTCTATAAGATCACGTCTCTCAATAAATCTTAGTTTAGCACTAAAGCTGATTTTTCTGCCATAAAGCAATTTTCTCACTTGGAGCTATAAAAACTTTATTACCAGAGCTCTATATAATTTAAGTTGACGTTATGAGAAAAAAATACCCACAATTTATATTAATTATTAAATATAGTCATGCCCAAAATACGAAGATAATCTCCAAATAAATTAACAGCATGCATACAACACAGATTATATTAGATAATATATTATAATTTTATGGTAAAACTGAAAATAAGCCTCTTATAATTATAGTTCTTATTTTTTAGTTTATCTATGTTATCTTTATTGCATAATATATTAATACTTCATAAAATTGTAAGAGTAAATTAATATATAATACATAATTTTATTATTTTGCTAGAGTGAGTATGAAATATTGTTGATTGTGTTTGTTGTTTTATCAATATTGTTCTATATCAAGTTTTCCTGGAATTTGGCTTTAAGTTTGGAAGTAGACATGCTCCACTCCATGTTCGTTAGGCAAACTTTTACTCGGGTAAAAACCGGGCGAAGCCGGGTACATTCGCTAAATACAGTTATTTACAAATGTTCGTTTGTGGCAAGATACTATACCTTCAACTTCAAATTACCGAGTGGACCAATTAATATTGATTTTATTCAACTTATCGAGTATTTTTCAAGGGACTGGGAAAAAAATTAAAATTATCGAGAGTATAGACAAGTATAGATTAAGTAGGGATTGGATGTTTGCTAGAATCGTTTTAACAAATGTTCGTTAGTAAAACGTTTACTCGGGTAAAAACTGGGCGAAGACGGGAAAAATCGCTATTAAATATATATGTCTTTTTTCATCGCAGTAAGGATAATAAAAATTTGATTGAATTTTTGAAAGGAACATTCTCGTCTTAATGTTTGATTAGCTCGATTATAGATGGCGCGTTATTCCTTTATATTAATTTATGTCTAACTGGCCTTGTCCTTATGAAAAAGGCATCTCCTTATCGTGCAACTGAGAGTTGCTGACGGAATAAATATCAATTTTCGTTGATAGATGGCGCAAGCCATCAGATAATTTCATTTGCATGATAAGGAGATGCCTTTTTCATAATTTATGCACTCTATCTCAGTTCAATATCACATTTGTACTAATTTTTCATCTTGTCCTTATTGTTTACGGGAGAGTATTGTTCGATGCAAATAATGTAATTCTACTGTACTAATAGATTATGTCCATAATTTTCTTGAATACAATTTCTAAGATTCCATCCTTCAGTGCAGCATATAAAAGCAGAATGATCCAATACAATATTAGAGCTTTAAATAAGCGTCCTGGTAGATTAAATTGACCAAACTGCTAGGAGGGTTCACCATTAATGAGCCAAGCCCTCCCAATATTTTTTCCTCACACTAAGGACAGTAGAAATTTGATTGATGTGTGAGATAGAATTCGCGTCTCAATGTTTTTATTAGCTGGCACGTTATTCCTTTATATATTATAAACATGATGGATTTTTTAAACGGAAAAAGGGTTCATTCTATTTATATTCTTGCACAGGGTATCTCAACATTCATTTAATAAGTATTTTGAAATAACACATAGGTTTATGAATTCAAAAAAATAAATTTTATTTAACAATAAAGAATACACTATAGAGAGGGTTATGTATGGAATAGCATATCGGGTAAATAATCACGCAGCTGACGCATTACGTACTCTTTTGTTGAAATTTACCATGAACGTTTTGCTTAAATATAGATGTATTTTTAATATGATGCACTATCGCGCCATCTGTTATCAAAATTCGAAACTATTTTGAACGCGTGAGATTCTTTTTGAAATTAAACAATATTTTATATTTATAACTGTATGTGATTCTACTGTCCTCAAAGCTTATGTCCATAGTTCTTCTAAAATACCCATTCCAAGAGTCTAGCAACAGTATCACTATAAAAGAAAGTTCCAAAAATGCAATATAACCGCGGTATGGTAGATTAAACTGGCGAAACCGCAGGAAGGGTTCACCGCTGATGAGCCAGGCCCTCCCTTTAATTTTTCCATTTCAGTAAGGGTAGTAGAAATTGTTTAATTTCAAAAATAATATTACGCGTTTAAAATAGTTTCGAATTTTGATAGATGTATTTTGTTGAAAAATCGCTTAATCTCCTTATCTAAGTCTTAGGAGTGGTTTTATATACCTAGGAGTCCCCCAACGGCATTCAATCCTTTTACTTAGGCAGCCAATTCTGACCATTAAATCGGGAAGTTATTTTTCTTTTACTTATCCCTAGTACACGTGGTACAGGCCATGATAATCATGGTGGGTAGAAGTAGGCGACTGCTTTTACTGTAAGTGCACCACATGTCTACACATGTGAAAAGCAGTTCGACTTTACACTTACAAATGTGCCCGAGCCCCGTTTGGTTACTTGCACTCGCTGGTGGGGTTGGACTTTGGCAAGAATCGGGGGCCATCGGAGCATTTTATTCATTTTTCTAATCAGAAAAAAAGTGCCCAATGCGAGAATCGAACCCGGGTCGTAGCGGTCGAAAGCCAATGATTTAGACCATCCTTCCACCGACCCCCCCCCCCCCCCCCCCCCCCCCCGAAGTTCGGGTAGTTATTCGGCCAGGAAATAACTCGTGCTGTGAGTGAATTGTTTCTTGATCTGTCCAGGAGGTAGATTTCTCGATATATAATTGCACTATAATCCTTTATGAACCAATTTCAAATGTCATATTTGAAATTGAAACCTGCGTTGGGATTATTTATTATATTTTGATATAATCATTAAGAAATCACGGGTTTGGTTTCTTTTCTTATTGGTTTTATCAAAAGGTAAAAGCACGCAATAATCTTTATTAATTATTATATATTCGTATAGTTGTTCTTGTTCAATAATCATTTTATTAGGTACCGCTCAAAAGAAACAACCTAGTTTATAATAGTAGTATATGGGGACTACTCTGACATACACGACATTTTTCATTTTGCATCAAAACACTCGATTTTTGCGAACAAAAGGCGATTTTTCACACACCATTTCTGTCCTTTCTTTGACCATATTTATGAACATGAGGAATTTATTCATGAACATAAGGAATTTATTCATGAGTATGGTCAAAAAAGGACAGAAATGGTGTGTGAAAAATCGCATTTTTGTTCGAAAAAATCAAGTGTTTTGTTATAAAATGAAAAATGTTGTGTGTGTCAGAGTAGTCCCCATATACAAGGTGGGATCAATAAATAAGGTGAATTATAATTTATTAAAAAAATAAGAACGATATTAAAAAATAATGACTTGATTTATTCAAAATAATCACCTTGGCTTTCTATACATCGTCTCCATCGTTCTGGAAACTTGGAAATACCCTCTTTATAGGCACTCTTAGGAAGCGTGTGAAAAAAATCTTGCACCACTTTCTGGACATCTTCATCCGAGTCAAATCGCTTTCCCTTTAACTCCTTCTTTAGTAGTCCAAAAAGGAAATAGTCAGAGGGGGCTAGGTCTGGACTATATGCAGGATGTTCTAAAACTTCAAAACCTAATTTAATGATTGTAGATACAGTTTTACATGATGTATGCGGCCTTGCATTATCATGAAGGAAGAGAACACCTTTACTAAGCTTCCCTCTTCTTTTGTGTCTTATACCGGGCTTTAGCTTATTTACAAGAATGTCACAATAAAGGTCGCTGTTCATACGTAAAATGGATATTTTCTATCCTCCAAAATTAAGTTTTCAACCGCATTTATCGTGCTTGGCGTCGCTGTAACACTTGGTCGTCCAGGTCGCTTAATATCGGTACATGTAATTCGTCCATTTTTGAACTCGTTAACCCATTTATAAATGTGTTTTGAGACAAACAAGACTCACCATAGATATTTTTCATTCTTTAGAATATTTGAGATGTTTGAATACCTTCTGCATTCAAGAAAAGAATAACTGCACGTTGTTCAAGCGTGGTGCAATCCTTCAAGGGAGCTTCCATTTTAGTTTATTTATAAGTCTCGCGCCGCGCGTGGGAAAAAATAACAGAACACCTTAAATAGTCTCACGATGTTATATTTTAATATTCTATGGTTTATATTATTTTTGCTTTTTTAATTTTTAAGAAATAAGATAATTCACCTTATTTATTGATCCTCCCTTGTACTACTTATAATATTTGCAACAATGAATAATATGCGAAGGTTATTCACATATTAAACAAAATGTTAACGCTGGATTCGATCCCAGTTTATGGCTGTCGGGAATCGAGGGTGTTACCACTCGTCCACCGACTCTTTTACATATATTGTTCCAATAACTAATCCACGTAATATTTTATATTATTTAATTAAAAAGGCATATATTGGATCAAAATATCATTTATATTACCAATATTTTAGTTGGCTGAACGCCAATCTTTTATCAAGGTGTTATAACATTTTGAAGTGTGTCAACAACTGAAATATTGGTAAAATAAATGATATTTTTTTCCAATATATGCCTTTTTAATTAAAGATTTATTTATGGATTGCTCTTATTTCAAAAAGATTTTATATTGTGTCAGACTGGAATGTCCCAGGTCGGCGGCTCAAACTCCAACTTTCATCGCCTTAAGGAGATTCTGGATTGTTCCAATTAACTCGACCAGCCGAATATTGCCTCTTTGATTTCCTCAGTTCCAAGTTTCTGTAACTTGTAGTCTGATAGAGTTTATGTTGATTGGAGGTGGCAACGTAGAAAATGAAACGCGGTTTATGTAGAAATCGTTCAATGCTTATCCCCAAAAGAGCAACTGTAAGACTACACGGAAAATCAAGAAATGCAGAATTCATAAAATATCTTGAGTCGAGACTTAGCTAAGATTCTGTGTATAAAATTTTCAATATTCATTGTGGTTCTCACCTATTAAAAATATTATTCATATTTGTGTTCAGTCTTCAATTTTTCGAATATGAGGTAGAATTCACTACAAACCTATTGGCGAAATTATATTTTCAAATACAGATAAAATATCATTTATAAGTGCCCTCTTCTAATATGTCTAACCCGGAGAAACAGCAAAATTTAAAATGCGTCTAAGAAATATTAAGGCAAATTTAGATATTTTTATAATAACAAAAAGGAACTAAATAATATTAATACATTTCAAAATAACACCACTTTATACTAATGCATCTATTCCATTTTTCTCTGATGTTCAATACAAGTAAAACAGTTATAAAAATCCTTTTGTATAACTTGGTTGTCATAGTTAAATATATTTATATTTATTTAAAAAATATAAATATAAGTCTCATATGGAGATAAATCAGAGGAATAAGCTGCATCGATAACTTTTGCAATTGAATATTTTGCCAAAATGTGATCTTGTGGTGGTGGTGTCTTGTCCAAACATTTCAGGTTTTCATTGAGCTTGGTTTACTGGAGACATGCTATATCAATGTGATGTTCATACAGCAGTCTGCTCAGCTCTTCCATTTTCTTCTGAGTTCCATTTTTATTTAATTGTAAGATGTTCAGGGTCCTCGTAGCATATTTCCCACTGGTTCCCCGGATTGCAGGCCCCAGCTCTCTCGGACACAGTAGCATGGACCCTCAATTCCTGATTTTGTTGCTCCATGAAAAGGGTGGGGTGCCATTGTCCCGTTATTCAGCCACATTTCAGAGTTCCCTGTTCACGGTTACCGTAGCGGCTCACGACACCGTACTACAGGGCAGTCCCTTACTTGTGCAGGTTCTCCCGTCCGCCACGTAGAGGAGGACTTCTGGGCAGGAATGTTATCTTGTTATTTATGGATAAGAAACCGATCACCTGTCTCCCACAAATCAGACTTTTTACGGCGAATTTTGGGCAGAAATTAACAAGAACAATTTTATTATAATGTTGACACAATTTTTGTCCTTGATATAAAAATTCATGATGAATCAGAAGCCTGTAACCAAAATTTGTCACTTACACTGTCTTGAATTTGGATTTTAAAGCACAGGATTTTTTTCTTCCAGTTGAAACAGAATTCCTTCCATTCAATTATTTGCCGTTATTTTGCGAATCATTTTGGAAACGTATAAAGTTGAACGTTTTATAGAATATTTTCACAATTTACGATGGTTTTCAGATAATCTTTTCGCACGTTTGTTAATCAATTTTCTTAATGTTTTTTTTTTTTTTCCAGCGAAATGGTTTTTAAAAATAAGCTTTTGACACAACTTCTCTCTATCTCTTCTTGGGAAGAGCTTCAATTATATGTTGTGACAATTTGTATTTATTTAATGATCGCTTCAAATAGAATTATTACTGTCAAATACTTATCTTCAATTATCAAAATAATAATTTTCTCAAAACTTTATAAAACATAGCTTTTTAAAGATCAGCTGGTTCAATGAATAACT
>CP092871.1:26934501-26990384 GCA_030710605.1 Cordylochernes scorpioides | reverse complement strand
GGGCGCTAGTCAGGGGGTCGCCCGAGGACACTGAAGGCTTCGATGATGGAGTGTATGGTTGCATCAAAACTGAAAGAGCACTTTGAACCGCCTCATTCTACGAGAATATTATTTTTAAAAACTCTGCATTAAATATTCCACATTTAAAAAAAGGGTGTACATGAATAACGATTATTTAAAAAAAATAATAATAATTACTGCCCTTACTGCATTGGAAAAATAAATTGGAAGGCTATTGAAGTAAGGACAGTAGTAAATATTTATTATTAAAAATATTCATTCGCGTAATAGTTGTAATTTGATTAATAGATGGCGCGTTAATGCATCCATAATATAAATGAAAACCTTACTTAAAATTCAGCAATTGCAGACAAAACAAGAATTTATGAATACCGGTAGCATTTTTACTAATAAAGAACGTGTTACAATAAATAAATAAATATATATATATATACGAAATTAATAAAATATTCACCCATATACATCTGCCTTGAAGACCTTAATGGAAGCGTAGTAGGATCCGCCTCTGTATTTCTGCATCACAGCACGGTTCAGATGTGTAGTTAGAATAATTATAATGTTGTTACATTTCACTATATAATAGATTCATTAAAACATGAATGTTCACACATAAAACAAACTTCCACCGACCTTACTGTGAAGATAAAATATTGGGAGTGCTTGGCTCTCCAAATAATGACAATATTGCTGAATCACGTTTGATTGTAAAACAAAATTCTTTCGGGGAATTTTGCCTAAAGCAGACCACGAGCGAAACTGAATCATCATTTTCAGTAGGCAGGACCAAGACGGAGCAGAATATTTATTCTAGCGGAATCCAGGTCGAAACCAGGTCATCTATATATACAGGGTCCATTATGAAAGTAATGAGCATTTACTGGCAAAATACATTTATTGATCGTAATTTGTGCAAATGTTCAATATTCTTCAAAATACATTCCTCCTGCATCAATACACTTGCGGAGACGCGTTTGCCACGCCTGAAAGGCACCCTGAAACTCCTCGACAGGAATGCTTCTCAGGAACGTTGTAACATGGTGTTGGATGTTTTCCACGGTTTCCCAATGTTTTCCTTTCATCTCTCTCTTGAGTCTAGGAAACAAAAATAAGTCACATGGAGCTAAGTCGGGGCTGTAAGGGGGGTCAGGGATCAACGGGGTGTTGCTCCGGGCCAGGAAGTTGGTTATGATGAAGGCTGTGTGGCTGGTGGCATTGTCATGGTGGAGCTTGACCGTGTCTTTAATATCAGTCCTCACGCGTGAGATCCGGCGTTTCAATCTCCTGAGCACCTCCATGTAAAAGACTGAGTTTACAGTTTGTCCCTGCGGTACAAACTCACAATGGACTATTTCTCGGATGTCAAAGAAGACAATGATCATCGTTTTGATGCGCGACTTGCTCATTCGCGCTTTCTTGGGGCGTGGGGATGATTTTGTGTGCCATGCACAGCTCTGCCTTTTCGACTCTGGGTCGTATTAAAACATCCAGGATTCGTCTCCGGTTACTACAGAGTTCAGAAAGCCTGGTTCATTTTGAATCAAATCCAACAATTCTTGACAGCGCTAAACTCTAAGTTCTTTCTGGTCTTGCGTCAACACTTTCGGCACAAGCTTCGCACAGACCTTACGCATCTGCAGATCCTCGGTCACTATCCCATGTACCACAAATGTGGACATGTGTAATGTGTCAGCAATTTACTGGATGCTTAATCGACGGTCGGTACGCAAAACTTCGAGCACACGATCCACGTCCTCGTCAGTTCTGGCCGTTGTTGGGCGTCCTGAACGGGGTTCGTCGGCGACCTCCTCCCGGCCCTCCTTGAATGCCTTGTGCCACTTCCCAGACTGTGATCTTGAAATGCAATCGTCCTTGAAGGCTTTTTGCAGCATCTGGAATGTTTCAGTTGCATTTTTTCCAAGCCTCACGCAAAACTTTATGCGTATCGTTGTTCAAGCGAACGCTCCATCGCGCTAAGTTACAAAAGTTAAAAACACACTTCAAGCGGAGGCATGTATCTCCCCTCACACTGCTCGAACTCAACTGACGACCGGATAGATTGAAAGGGCATATCCCTCCACCACATTTCCCACGGTTTCACCGTGCTGCCATCTATCGTCGCGTCACAATAACATTATGCTCAATACTTTCATAATGGACCCTGTATAATATGAAAAAACAATAGAAAAAAATAAAAGATAAGTGGGTCAGGTGTTGATATTAAAAATAAAGAAGGCATCTCCTGACCACGAGCACATGTGCTTTTTGATGGCAGAGCGCCATCTAGTGGAGCAAAAATAAACTAAACGTTTATTTAGCTTGCTCCGAGATACTTGGCCAAATCAATTTCTTGATAAATCAAGAAAAGCCATCCACGAACGCGTTTCGCGCTGTTGGCGCTCGTTAGCGCGGAGAAGGCTGTAACCACTGCGACCAAAAAGATTTTGGTCCCAATGGTTTCCCGAAAAATCAAGAAATGGGTATTTAAGGCCAAATTTGCTCACTTGAGCAGAATACAAACGAAGTCAGGTCATCTCTCTATATAAAATAACGCTTCTCGGCTTTTTCGCCGTTTTGTCACATCTTTACCATATTTATATATACATATATTTGAGAATTTTCGAAAAAAAAAAAGTTCAATCAAACATTCCTTAGGCAAACGTTCACTCTGGTAAAGCCCTGGCAAATTCGTATACATCCGCTAGTATGCAAAAAGGACTAACAAAAATTAGAATATTAGGATTGTATAGAATGAAAGCATGTTAATTTTCAATCACATTTACCACCCAATATTTTTTATTTTTTTAATATTCTTCTGGTATTATTCTCTATAACCTATCTTAATATCTCCAAAAATTGCTTTATACGAGTCTGAAACAAGCACATTACTTATCATAAGAGTGATTTGCGCAGTTTAAAAAGCTTCCATAATATATATATTTATTTAAATAAAAAGGCATATATTGGATCAAAAAATTATTTATTTTACCAATATTTCAGCTGGCTGAACGCCAATGTTATAACACCTTGATAAAGGTTGGCGTTCAGCCAGCTGAAATATTGGTAAAATAAATAATTTTTTGATCCAATATATGCCTTTTTAATTATAGATTTATCTATGGATTGCTCTATTTTCAAAATATATATTTATATAAATATATTTTTATTAAATCTAAAACCACTAGGATATATAGGGTAAATTTTTTTTTTTTCAATTTCCAATTGAACAAGGAGTTTTAAACATCCAAATATCTACTTACATCATATATAAGGCCGATGTTCTCAGACGGCTCTATTGAATCATCTCCCACCATAAACAATAATTCACCATGTTCTTGTCCTTCAAAGAAAGTATCTACCAGTGAAATAAGGTTACTTGTTCTCGAAACCGAAAATGTCTCTTCTCTCAATTGAACGAATTCCTCATCTGGAATTAATCTTATCTGCGACACAAAGATTAAAACATACCAATGAAGGTTAACTTAACAAGAAAGATTCTAACTACAAAATTTAATTGATAGACAGTTGATAGGGTGATTAGAAAATAGACTCAAAATGAATGTAAACTATTGGTAGAGGCTTAGAATTGTATAGAAGACACTCTGACTTTAAAAAATATACTTGTTTTCTTTAATATTACAAGATACTTAGCCCGCCAAACATGCAAAGAATTATTTTTCATGGAAATTATAATACAAAATAGCGGTGGACTTGAAACATTATACGAGGGGCATCCAATAAATAAGTTTCCCTATTTTGTAACAAATAAACAACATTATTTACAATTATGCAGTTATTTTATTTTCATTATACAACTCATAGACTACTTCTCTACATAATCACCATTTCTGTCCGAACATTTTTGGTACCGTTGTAGCAATTTTTTGATACCACTGTTTGTACCAAGCCGTGTCCAGTCTTCGTAGCCAGTGGTTCGCCTCCGCCTGTTTTCAATTCAAATTCAAAACATCTGACATGATTGTTCCAATCGAAGAGCATCCAATTTCGATTCCAGGAGGCAGTCGAATCATTATTTCGTCAATGGTGACGCGGCGATTTGCTTCCACCACATTCCGAACAGCAGCCACGGCTGCAGCATTGTCCGTAGCAGTAACGGGCCTGTCGCTTCGCTCGTCATCATGCACGTTTTGCCGTCCTTCCAAGAACCATGAACGCCATCAGCGAACCATTTGGATGCTCATACATCCTTCACCATACACTGACACTAAATTGCGATGAATATTGACCGCAGTTTCATTTTTCGCTGTGAAAAAACGAATTACAGAACGGAGTTCGCAAGTGGACACGTTCACCAGTGGTAGCTCCATGGAAACTGAAGCGCTACGGACTTGCGCGTACGAGTAGAGTGATTTTGAAAGGTCACCAGCTTCCAACGCATCCTAGTGACCATTTCTTACCTACTAACTAATTTTTACAACGTTTCGTTCGCCGAAAAAAAAAATAGGGAAACTTATTTATTGGATGCCCCTCGTATAAAATTATCACATTTTAAACGTTATTTCATTCAAAATATTGTCTGATATTTATATGATCAATTTTCTATTAGGGAATAGGAAGATCAAGTACGATCAAAGATGGAATTACTTAATCTACTATATTTATATATATATATATATATGTTTATAAAGGGCACATCTTGGATTCAATAAATAATCTTTTTATTTCCGATATTTCGATGGGCTAAACGACCATCTTTTTCTAGGATCTCATCCTTTTTCGCGGCAAGCCGCGCGTTACACTTGAGACACGGGCGTCTCACAATCTCTCAGGCGAAAATCATCCAAATGAAAAAGTAATGTATGCAAATAAATATCGTATAACACTAATTAAAATAAATGAATAAATAGAGTGAAAAGCAAATATCCATATATACAAAATAAATATTCGGCTATTGCATTATGAATGAAGACATTCCACTGAGGTTCATATATACATAAAGGTTCCTATTCTAGGAGCAGTAGATCATGCTCTCATCAATAGCCACATTCCAGACTTTGAACAAACATCAATAATATACCAATATATAAAAGAAAAGCACAGCAGGCTATTCTTGGAGAGTTGGAGTTCTTTGGAAGACAGAAATAGTATAAACCGAAAGATCGATATACCGGACATGTACACACAATTTAGATGCTCCTAGAATAGGAACCTTTATGTATATATGAACCTCAGTGGAATGTCTTCATTCATAATGCAATAGCCGAATATTTATTTTGTATATATGGATATTTGCTTTTCACTCTATTTATTCATTTATTTTAATTAGTGTTATACGATATTTATTTGCATACATTACTTTTTCATTTGGATGATTTTCGCCTAAGAGATTGTGAGACGCCCGTGTCTCAAGTGTAACGCGCGGCTTGCCGCGAAAAAGGATGAGATCCTAGAAAAAGATGGTCGTTTAGCCCATCGAAATATCGGAAATAAAAAGATTATTTATTGAATCCAAGATGTGCCCTTTATAAACAAATATAACAATATGGATTGCTCTATTTTCAGAATATATATATATATAAGTTGAATTAAAATATTATTTTATTTAAAAAAATTATATTTCATAGATTCAAATACTCTTTTAAATTGACCACCAGAGATCACGCTTCCCCTATAAAAACTCATTGTTGTTGTTTCCCGATGGCCGGCTCAAACTTTCGTACATTATGTAAAAAAGTTTTTAATTTTTTCTATTAAGCCAGGCAGTACTTTTACTAAATTATTTTTTAATATATTTTTTTCTTTTAACTCAATTAAATCTATTTTTAGCTATTTTATTATTATTCAATTATTGCCACGACTGCAGAACAATGTGGTAAAATACTCAGGGATAGCAAAATCAAGCAACAGCTAATAATTCTGTCTATTTCAAAATATTCCAAAATCAACAGAAAATCTTTTTTTATAACCTATATATATATATATATCGTATATTTTAAAACTATAATAATGACACTTTTAGTATATGTCATATCTCCCAATTGGTTGGAGCCGATGCCTTGAAATATCCTACCCATCTTTTAAAATGTACACCGTTTCTATTTGCTACCACTCCCATATTTTGTATATATGCTATATCTTTATTAATATAACCTGTACACCCTTTTTGTATATAAACTAAAATTGGTGACGTCAAAATGAAGATCCAAAGAGAGAGCGGTCAGCTGGTGGCAGCAGGGACAGAGGGGTGGAAAAAGGCAACGCCTAGCCCATGTGGGGTCCCGAGGGACATTCTTATAGAGACCCCCCTGTAAACAAGACAGGTTTTGGCATGGGGTCAGCAGATGGTTCTGGAGGGTGGCCATCGACAGACGGCTGCTGTCTTTCACACACACACTCTCTCTCCATGTCTCGGTGATAAGCATCCAAGTTTGTGTCATGGCCTCTACCTCTGTCCCGTGGGCTGTCCCCGATCCCTCTATGTGCTAACATCTAGCCCTGCCTCTGCTTCTTGTTGTCCGCGTGTGGGAAGATCATCAACACTCGCCTCACGTTCATCCATACGTCGGTACATTGCAACAATATTACATATATTTATATCATTTGTAATAATTTAAAACATTCGAGACACGAATGTTTTTTCACAAATTAATCAAATTACTAATGTCCTTGACGCGATAATAAAGTGATTTGTTTGTGAAAATACACATTCGCGATTCAATAAATTTCCTTTGTTATATATAGATATACAGTATATATTATTTTTACCTTATCGAATATCCCTTGTATATTTTGATATTTTATTGCAGTATATTTGATATCCAGCTTGTAAAAACAAATAACAAACACAAAGAAAATTACTCACAAAGCACCTATCTGGATCCATGTTATCCAAGGAACAAAATGTAGTTTTTGAAGTAGCTGGATTCCGAGTACCTGAACAACACAGTGAGAATTCAGAAATCGCAAGCAAACACGCTTGATAAAAATATACGAATAAAAAAAAATATTATAACTTAATATTAATTTCCACAAGTTCCTCACAAAGTAGAAAGTTATTAGATTATAAAAAAAATTGTAAAAACCCTACTCTTAAAATATATATTGTAAAATACCCAAATATTGATAGAAAATATAAATATTGATGCATTTGAATAAATCATATACATAAATGTGGTGAGGTCTGGTAGCCTCTTGTAGAATCCTGTCGACTTACTATGTAATGTGATGTCCTGTTGACTCTTAAAGAATCCTGTCGACTAAAACTGTGAGGAGGTATCCAGTCGATTTAAACTATGGTGGGGTCCCTGTCAACTCCCGCTATACTGTGTTGACCGAGAGGAACAGTCAGGATGGGAGTTTTCCAGTACCTCTCTGCACCTTGGAAGACCTTTAACAGTTTTCACAGAGTACAGGCAGTCGTGGTCGAGGCATAGTGTAAAGCTTGGGGATGTCCACACAAAAACGAAGACACAGTTGCACTAAGAAAGTTCAGTGAACAGATAAAAGTTGAGCTAGGAGCGAAAGATGGAGATAGAAAAGTTCTTACTGACTACATGGTGAATGAGGTGGACCTGGGGTACAACCGACGAGGGCTCACGCAGATGGTGAAGTGACTGTCAAGTGACTGTTTTTTGGCTAAGACGGGGGGGCTTATATACCTTTTCTAAAAATAGTCATTTTCTTCTTCCTTATCTTCACTTAATCATATTGGGGTCTGGGTGAAGTAGAATGTGTCTGCCTTTGTCATTAAGACTGGGAGCACACTCAGTGGCAGGCCGACTTAGCTCCAAAAGAAATAGCCACCTCTGACATGAACAGACGCCATGTGCAGCCGCTCCTAACATGAAGTACAGACTCATCCTGTATCCCTGGATCAGGAGCCCTTATAGAGTACTATCAGCCGGGCCAGCTGAGCCCAGGTTTTTTAGTGAGCTTGTTACTGCTCCCTCTCCTCCTTTTTCATCCGGGCTTGGGACCGGCAAAGTCGGAGTGTTAAATAGTTGAATAGTGATATATATTAGTTTATGGAGTATGAACTAAAAAAGCAATAAAACATTATCGATATACAAAAAAGTACAAATATGCTTTATCTATATGAATAAGCAAATCAAGGATATAAGGTCGGTAGCCGAGTGGTATAAAACATTGTTCATTGAAAACTTTACATGGGATCGAATCCCGCATTGGGCACTTTTATCTGAATTGAAACAAAAAATTGCTCCTCTTTTATATTGACAAATTACTAAAACTATCAAACTATATATAAAGATATATAGTCGGAATTGATAATTCAAAGCCCAAGAGTCCAAAAATTTGATTCAAAAATGAATATTCTATTAATAAGAAATTCTAGGGAACAAGATAAATATTCAATTTAAAGCCGTTTTTGAATTAAATACTTCGAATTATCCAAGTTCTACTGTATTAAGAAGCTTGGCCAATCAGTGGTATTCCTCTCAGCATTTTCGCTAATTTGTTTTGCCAACTACTGTAGAATTATATTATCTACATATTTTGTTACTTGAATTGTTAAAAAAAAATAAAAACTAACTCCTATAATGTTTCGATGCATTCTCACAACAATTTGAAAAAAAATGTTTACGTATTCAGAATAGCGATTGAATGAAGGGTAAACAAAAAATCTAAATGATATTTGTGTGAAAATGGTTAAAAGAATTAGACTGTTTCTTCTACTTGGCGTTGTGATATTTTTCAGACTGATAAATAGAAAAAATACATCTAAAATCAATAATAAAAGGTCTCAGTTCACTTTTATATATTGTAACAAAGTATTCATTATTTTATTAGCAGAGTAGTATTTTTTATGTTCATATTTTGCTACTCTGTAAACTTCCCTCGTTTACTTATATTTTGTTCATCATACATAGTTTGTTCTTAACTGAAATAAATTGCTGTCTCATCCTGAAGTTTGTCTTCCCTAATTTTCCACGTGGCATTTTGGTGGAGATGCTGGGGAAATTAGGGAAGACAAACTGAAGATCGCCGAGTAGACCTAGGGGCTATGGGTGCTGTGATCTACATTTTCAGTGACTTGCTCCAGGATTCCACCGCCGTGTCAAAGTCAAGACTTCCCTCCAAGATGATGATGTCCCTATGGACGATACGACGACAAAGCCGCTCTTCACGCCGCAAGAAAAAGGACCCAAAGGTACTAGGGATAAGTTCTAAGACTTTGTTGGAATCCTTGGCAGAAGCACGTCAGATCCATGTCAATAACTACAATAATTGATAGCTGTGGTTCACAGCTCCCATAGATAAGGAACTATGTAGCAAAGTATTTATTGTTTTACTAACAGAGTATCACCTTTTATGTTTATATTTTGCTACTCTGTAAACATCCCTCATTTACTTATCTTTTGTTCATAATTCATAGTTTGTTCTTAACAAAAATAAATTGCTGTCTCATCCTGAAGTTTGTCTTCCCTAATTTTCCACGTGGCAATATTGTAAAATAAATTTATATATATTGTGACGAAGAAATATTTTATTATTTAATTTTTAATATTATTCAATGAATATATTCAACAGATTATAAAAATATATGTTACTCTGTATTTGTGAAATCATCTTTAAAATATTTCTTTGCTTGCTTGCTTAAGATTCCCTAGCTGTAGATAGTTTGGGGCTGACTTGTTAATACAGTGGTACCTCGACATACGAGTTTAATTCGTTCCGCAACCTTGCTCGTATCTTGAATTACTCGTATCTCGAAGCAAATTTCCCCATACAAAACAATTGAACTACCATTAATCCGTTCCAACCTCCAAAATGTCACCCCAGTTATTTTTGTTACGTGGTTTTAAATAATGAAAACGTATTTATAAATATCAAATATTTATTGCACAAAAACAAAAAAGAGAACTTTCTTCCGATCCATGGTTATAAAAATAAATGAACTAAAACTGTAAATGTAAACGCAACACAAAACGCGAACACAAAACACAACTTATCACAGCGGAAGCACGTTGCTAACTGATCGTGATGGCGCGACTGCGTGTTACTACCTGTTGTGTTTTAACTTTATAAGCACACAAAAATATAATAAACTTGAATTTGTTTATTCAAGTCTCAAAAAACAAAGCTTTGCATATAGAACAAATAATAGTGAAGAAGAAGAAAGAAACATTTTAGGAAAAGCAAAACAAAACAAAAGTACTGGTCAAAAAGAAACATTTAAAATCACAGATTAATATCTTCAACACTACCGAACCGAACTCGTATCTCGAATTTCGCTCGTAACTAAAAGCAAAAAAAATCACTTGCTCGACGGCTCGTATCTCGAAAAACTCGTATGTTGGGGCGCTCGTATGTCGAGGTACCACTGTAATTGTCGACTCGTCGCTGTGACGTCATCAATAAATATTTTACATCTTAGGATATTTCAAGGCTTGATTTCTACGCTACAACTGGTGGAGAGACTGGACCGATACCCATTAAGAAATAAAAGAAAAATTGATTCTGTTGAATCAGAAGAAACTTCTATGAATGTAAAGAAGGAAGGTACTCAGGTAAGCAACTACGTTGTTCAACATATGCCAAGGAACCCTTCCATTTTCTCCGGGGAGGATGGTGAAGATCTCCAAAAACGGTTAAAAGGGTATGCACGTGTGGCAAAGCACAACCATTGGGACGAAACCATTTGTCTTACTAAAGTTTATTTTTATCTGTCTGGAACTGCTCTCAAATGGTTTGAGAACAACGAAGAAAGCATACAGACTTGGAAGGAATTCACATCTCAATTAGATAATGTGTTCGGAAAAAAAGAAAATTCAAAATTGCAAGCGGAGAAGAAACTCAAAACACGGGCACAATAAAAAGGTGAAAGTACCGAATGTTACATCCAGGATCTCCTGTGCTTGTGCAAAGAGGTTGATCCTCAAATGAGTGAGGAAGATAAAATCTCCCACCTCATGAAGGGGATAGCTGAGGAGCTTTATCAAGCACTCCTACCGAGGGATGTACAGAGCACCGAGCAATTTAACTCAGAATGTCGCCGTGTCGAAGCGCTCCGTTGTAGGCGAGTTACCCCAACCAGGTACGAGCGCCTACCAAATGTAGCCTCTCTCTGTGACCAGGATGACGGAGAAGTTCTGTCATCTATGATTAGGCAAATTGTTCGTGAGGAGGTACAGCTCTCCTCGGGAGGAACCAAAAAATGCTACAATCGAAGAAATTGTAAAGGAGGAGATTGGAAGAACCCTGGCGCCAATCTCAAAGTCTAGGAGAAGTCCTCCTCAGAAGGAAAGACCCGACAGTTTTTAAATATTAGATATGAGGCCGAAACGATAAGACCGCACCCTGAAACTCGATACCCAAAACAAGGAGGAAGACGCGACACCATGATTGGCGTACAACTGAGGGAAGGCCAATCTTTCTACTGCGGACGCCCAGGTCACGTCGTCCGCTATTGCCGTGACAGGAAGAGACAATGAGGAAAGGAGAAATGACTATTTCCAAAGAAAGCAAGACGCAATGGTTTCTTACAACTCTCGAGCTGAATCTCAGGACCCCAATGACGAATCATCGAGGAAAACTTTCACTCGCTACCGAAGCCCTACTTCATATCGCGGTCGAAACAGACAACATTTCTCACCTTCTAGAAGATCTAGCTGGACGCCCCGCCATTAAAACTAGATTATAGACCACATTGGCGGTGAGGCCGCAAAGTTATAAAATCCCCCCTTGCCGACCACAGTAGAAATGAGAAAAAGCTACCTTGACGTAAACATAGACCTACCAAGTCCTCATGAAGAAGATATCTCAACTGAAAGAAGACATCCACCGCAGTCACCTGAAAATATCCCTGGCCATAGTATTAGTTCTTAAGACTGACGACGTAAGTCTCCTGCTGAGCATCGGGTCGATGCTCTCTATAGGAGGAGGCTATGTGACAAAGAAATATTTTATTATTTAATTTAATATTATATAAATGAATATATTCCACAGATTATAAAAATATATGTTACTCTGTATTTGTGAAATCATCTTTTAAATTTTTCTTTGCTTGCTTGCTTAAGATTCCCTAGCTTTAGATAGTTTGGGGCTGACTTGTTAATTGTCGACTCGTCGCTGTGACGTCATCAACAAATACTTTTAAATCTTAGGATATTTCAAGGCTTGATTTCTACGCTACAATATATAAAGTTGAAAAGTAAATAGGAGTTGAATTTTCACTGCAGCTGTAGCTAATCAAACAACCTTCCCTATAGGAAAGTGAATCCCTCCCATCTGTCAAGCACACATTCAAGTTCAACAACATGGAAAACCTTCACCACTTTTCGTGTCTTAATATCGAATCCATTCTTTTGGACTCCAATCTCAAAACTCCCAAGAAACATGGCTACCAAAGCTTTGCTACTCGATTCCTTCAAAGCGCTAGTCTGAGTCGACCCCAACCTACGGGAAGTGTCAAAAACTCTTCCACCCCAGATGCCTCAATTGCGGAAAAGATGCAAATCCTGTCCTACCATAAAAAAAATGGAAGGCCTCTATTAACCTGTCTTTATCCTTTGAACCCCACATGTCTTAGTTAGAATCAATAGACCCCAGGGCCAACCCGAGAGAAATCAAGGTATTTCAAAAGGCTGAACCATCACTGACGTCTTATAAAGATGAGGTAGCTTCCATCAAAAGAAGCGGCAAGGTGAATTTCTATACAAAACCTTTTCAGGGAGGGGGGGGGGGGGGCTGAAACAAGATATCCTCGCTGCCTAAAGGAATAAGTTACCAAGAACTTCTAAGATCCTTCTAAGATTATGCCTGTTTAGGGTAAATCCATATGACTAAAATGAAATTTTCGACAGCATCGGCTTCAACTCAGTATACTCACTTCCAGGCAAACAATCTAAGCTTTTCCAACGTTTCAGAAACGCAAATCAGAGAATAGAAACTGTTTGTGGAAGTAGACGACAAATTTGCCGAGATCCTGGGACAACCTGGTCGTATTCTCGTTTCTGGGCTAGCGCACTCACCATTGAAGCAGTGTTGCCAATGCTGTCGGTCGACACTGCGCTTCGTCCTGCACTGCAGCAAATCCCACCGGCTATTTCTACAGTTCCGCGGATCATGAAGGGAATCAATGTTCGGATGACAAAGCAGATATGTAGCTGTCACTGTAGTAAAATGGCAGCTCTCATCAATAATCTGGCAAACTCCTCACCCTGCCACCATTTGAAGGATATAATACTCCGATCTCTAAACAATGTCTAGGCTCTGAAGTATTTGGCAGGCTAACACCTGGAAATATCCATTTGCGGTTATTGATTTTTTTCAATTTGTCCAACTACACAAAGTCTGACATTCTTCTGGAAGATATTCCAGAAAACTTCTACTATCCTTCTACTAAGTCTTCTCCGACCCAAGCCCTCAAACACCTTCAGACTATTTCACGGAGATATCGTCGCATCCCTCAGTCACTCGTGAGACCGCTATCACCTCTAATGCCATCTAAATGGATCAGAGTAGTTGCAGTTTTCTCAGCCTACTGGTATGGTCATAGGTCAGAGAAGGATTTACGTACTCATTTGGAAGAACTTATTAACAGGACTTCATTTCCTATAATCCTGGGTATGGTTGCCAATGCCCACTCTCCAACCTGGGGCATCGGTGGGTGCTTAACACCCATAGAACAAACCTTTTATTCTTAGCCACTTCAACGACCTTCAATTTCTGGGTCATCCTGTACACTTTATATGGTCAAATCAGCATCTTTCCTTATCAATTTGTGTTAAGTTTCCATCCGTCTCACCAGATATACCTGCTGCTTTGAGCTTGAGAAAATACCCTTCACCGACCACATCCCGATTTTGACAACTTTACCAAATATGGTCAACACTGAGGAAACTCCCACCTTAGTGGAATACTCATGCAAGCAAGACTTTCAAAACCTAACTCATCTCTATCAAGTTACTGCCCTCCTGAATATAGCTTCTACACAAGACATTTTTACAAACAGTTCTACCTCAATCCTACAGGCAGCTTGCGAGTCCTCTATTTGCAGACGTTCCTACACTTCTAGACCATCTAAACCATGGTGGACCCCCGAGGTGAGCCGGCTCAGAAAACTTGTAGTAAACCTTCGCCGAAGCAGCTAGAAAATCCAGAGCCCTATCTCTAGCTTTTTATATTGATCATATCGAGCTTATCACAACATGCTTAAGTCAGCTATCCAGAAAGCTCAACTTCAATCCTGGCTCAATCTCTGCAAGGAGGTCGCAACGGCGTGTGAAGTGCCATCCACAGTTTTATCCCCCCGAGGACGATTCTCCCCAAGAGGCCCGCCTCTTCTCAAACATGACGGCTCTTTATCTCCAAAAGAGACTAGATCTCATCCTCTGGAATTCGCTAAGCAATTTTTCTCGATCAACCTGACTTTAAATCGTGGGAGGTCACAAGAGCCATACAGCCCTGTGGTAGAAGGAAAGCATCAGGACCAGATGACCTCGGTTCCCTTTGCCTAGATATTGGAGGCTCTGATCTATACTCCCTGCTAGCTGGTATATTCACCAAATGTCTCAGAATGAGCCACTTCCTCGGCCATGGAAGGAAGGCAGCCTCATATTCCTGCCAAAGGCGTCCAACTCTGCCAGCAGTCAGTTGGCGAATTATATAGTTTCTTATAGAAAAATATAATTTTTAAAATAATTTTTTTATAACATTTCTTCCCTGTTAAAAACAGAATTTGTGTCTTAATTAGATAAAAGTGTGTGAGAAAATTATAGTAAAGAATTTATTTTTTTATTTATTAGCAACTCAGACGCGAAATCCCCCCAAGGGATGCTTGGGTCAAGAAACAACACTAAACTTAGATACTATATTACATAAACAATTGAATAATTACAAGGTTTGAGTAGAGTTTAAAGAAAATAAAGGAAAGGACACTAATATCTTGCTTGAATTTACAGCCAACAACTGAAACAGGCAAAAACAAATATACCTAATTTGGCAATTACGGTTTTTTTAACCAAGAAAGAAAATCATCATATAGTAAAGAATGATGATGAATTCATGGAAAGAAAAAAGTAAAGTGATATTCAATTATCTCACATCGGTTTCAAATTTTTAACAATAGATAGAAAGGTACAATATATAATAAAATGTCAAAATTGTAAAACAATTATAGTGAGTGATACCAGAATTATCGTTAGAATGTGTTGAATAAAAAAAATGTACCATCATATTTTTTATCTTTAAGATGTTACCCAATAGATTGGATTAAAGACAAAAAAATAATATAGGATGATTAAAATAGTGGAAAAAATATAATGAATAATTATTACAAAAGTGTATTAAGTAAAATATAAAGAACACATTTTGAAAATATTAAAAAAAAAATTGTATTGGAAAAATAAGATGGAAATACCAATACATTAGTTTGTAAGAAAAATATCAAATATGTAAAATCAAACGGTTATGAATAAAGAATAATTAGGTAAAAAAATATAAAATATTAAAACAAGGAATGCAATTGTTAAGAATAAAGAATTTATATATATATATATAAAAATAGAATACGAATGAGAAAGGAAAATATTCAAAAGTACACGAGTTAGCCACGATAAAAATTAATTAGGGTTAAAAACTCATTAGGTGAAACAAGAAGCGTTATATTTGATCAATGTATTTTCAATTGATTATAAAAAAATATATTTGAAATGGTAGAATTTCGCGAAAAAAGGTTATTAATTGTGAAAAAAAAATACATATTTTGATTTCCTGGCCAATTGTTTGGCATACTTGAGTTAGTAAAATATATTGTGGTCATTAAAAACTATGGTATTTTGTAATCAAAAGGTATATAATAAAGATTCGAGAAGAAGCAATATTTCAGGTTGTTTTTCCAGTCAAATCGTTTGCATAAGGTGTTATAAAAAGTTTTAATATGTGAATATTTTAACTTAATTGCAAATGTTTAAAAATAAAATTAATTTACGAGAACTGATTATACAAAGGAAAATAAGTTTAAAAGTATTAAAGGTGTAACAAAAGGCAAAAAAAAATCTATCGTAAAATTGATAATTATAATACAATATAATGCGGCTTATGATTGTAAAATGACATTTGAAAATTATCCCGCATGCGTTTCTTTCAAACGAAAAATCGAAATTTATTTTCAAGGAGAAATAATTATTTCTAACCTTAGGGATGAAAAAAAAGTATGAAAGGATGAATTGTGAAGAGTAATGATTCCCATCCCTGGACACTTATTTTTCCGTTTATCATTACTCTTTAAAATTCATCCTTCCACACCTCATCCCTAAGGTTAGAAATAATCGTTATTTCTCCTTAAAAATAAATTTAGATTTTTCCTTTGAAAGAAACACATGCGGGATAATTTCCAAATGTCGTTTAACAAAATTGATATTTAAAAATGATTTGACAAAAAAAGGGATATAACTATAAGTAAAAAGGTGATTGTGAATATTGAAAAGCATGGGTAAGAATTAACAAAATTGATATTTAAAAATGATTTGACAAAAAAAGGGATATAACTATAAGTAAAAAGGTGATTGTGAATATTGAAAAGCATGGGTAAGAATTTGCAAAGTTAAAATTTAGTAAATTGTGTACAATGGTAGAAAATAAGAATTACCTTGGAGAGGCTGATGATGGAGAACAGCTTGGCGATGGACACACAAAGTTGCTGGGGAGAAGGAACTGTAGCTTGGCGATGGACACAAAGTTGCTGGGGAGAAGGAACTGTAGCTTGGCGATGGACACAAAGTTGCTGGGGAGAAGGAACTGTAGCTTGAAGATGGCGATGGGTACTGGAAGTTAGCTATGATTGCTGGTAGTTAGCTATGGCTGACTGTAGATAGATTTGCATAATTAAAAATTAGCTATTTTTGATTTCAATATTTTAAACAAATAAACAGGTGATATCCTTATCGGCTACTGTTATGCTAAATTAATCTAGAGTTAATTATTATTTGCATAAGAAATAGGTAATGAGCTGATTTTTTAAAAAATATAAGAGTATTTTATGGTATTGCAGTCTTGGTATCATGGAAAAATATAAATAAGCATTTTAGACCACTATTGCTTTAAATGAGCTTATGAAATATATAGAAAATATTTGAGAAAAGTGAATTAAGGCGTGAAGAATAAATGTTACGTATTTACATAGGCGTGTGATCAATAAGGAATGAGACTGGATCACGTAAAATATTTTAAAAATTGAAATAATTTTATAAGGACCTTATAGATAAAACATTTATCAACACGTAGAAAAAAATTTGATCACACAGACGCACGCGCTCACATTTCTTCGAATTTATAAGCTCGGATATATCAGAACATTTTCTAACTTCAGTATTGACTGTATTGAAAAACACCGAGTCTGCATTGAATTTTGCTTTAAATTGAAGAAAACAGCTTCCGAATCATTTCAAATGTTGAAACAGGCTTTTAAACAATATTCTCTATCACAATCAAGAACATTTGAATAGTTTGCACGATTTAAAGCTGGCCGAACAAGCGTCAAGGATGATCTACACACTGGGAGACCTTTATCGATAAGAAACCCCGAAAATACACTCAAAACCAAGTCATCGATCAAATAAAACCCAAGAATTACTATCAGAGAGCTATCAGAAGACTTGGATATCTCTTTTGGAACATGCCAATCCATTATAAAGAATGATCTGCATCTTAAACGATCCCCGGCTAAATTTTTCCCACATCTCTCAACAAATGAGCAGAAAGAGCATAGCAAAGAAACGTTCAAAACATGGTCGAAAGGTTCAATTATGATCCCCATTGGCTCAAAAATGTTATCACGGAGATAAAGCATGTGTGTACGGAAATGATCCCGAGACCAAGAGGCAATCAAGCCAGTGGCTAGAGCCTGGATAACCAAGATTCAAGAAAGAAAGGATGATCAAATCGAAGCTTGAGTGACTTCTTATCACTTTCTTTGATGTAAAGGGATCGGTACACTATGAATTCGTGACCGAGGGTCAGACCATTAATCAACGTTACTATCTTTTGTATTGCGATGTTTACGGGAGACTGTGCGTCAGAAACGACCCAAAAAATGGCTTCAGAAAAATTGGCCCTTGCATCATGACAACGCAAGGCCACCGGCCCTCACTGTACAACTCTATTTGGCTAAACACGGAATTGCTTTACTTACCCCAGCCACTCTTTTCTCCTGACCTTGCACCCAACGACTTTTTCCTTTACCCTAAAATTAAAAAAGTTTTAAAAGGAAGTCGACTTGACTCAATACCTGAAATAAAGGAGAATTCGAAGAATATTTTGAAAAGCCTGAAAGATGAGGATTTTCAGAGGTGTTTTGATATCTGTAAAAAAATATGAAACGAGTTTATAGATAGTGACGGTGATTATTTTGACAAATTTTAATTAAAACTTTATTATACTTTTGTATTTCTTTATATATTTAGCATTCCTGGAAATTATTGATCACACTATGCATATAGAAAAAGATTTGAGCGGGCCAAAGGAAGACTCTCTCTTTCATCTCTTGATGTAACTGGATTTCTAGTCCCAAAAGGGTATAGTTATCATTGCGGATGAGAGTGACAAAATTTGAGTCAGTACATTTGAAAAACTTTGGTAATTCTTCTAGTAGAATATCGTCTGTTCTTTGTTCTATAAGATCACGTCTCTCAATAAATCTTAGTTTAGCACTAAAGCTGATTTTTCTGCCATAAAGCAATTTTCTCACTTGGAGCTATAAAAACTTTATTACCAGAGCTCTATAAAATTTAAGTTGACGTTATGAGAAAAAAAATACCCACAATTTATATTAATTATAAAATATAGTCATGCCCAAAATACGAAGATAATCTCCAAATAAATTAACAGCATGCATACAACACAGATTATATTAGATAATATATTATAATTTTATGGTAAAACTGAAAATAAGCTATTTATAATTATAGTTCTTATTTTTTAGTTTATCTATGTTATCTTTATTGCATAATATATTAATACTTCATAAAATTGTAAGAGTAAATTAATATATAATACATAATTTTATTATTTTGCTAGAGTGAGTATGAAATATTGTTGATTGTGTTTGTTGTTTTATCAATATTGTTTTATATCAAGTTTTCCTGGAATTTGGCTTTCAGTTTGGAAGTAGACATGCTCCACTCCATGTTCGTTAGGCAAACTTTTACTCGAGTAAAAACCGGGCGAAGCCGGGTACATTCGCTAAATACAGTTATTTACAAATGTTCGTTTGTGGCAAGATACTATACCTTCAACTTCAAATTACCGAGTGGACCAATTAATATTGATTTTATTCAACTTATCGAGTATTTTTCAAGGGACTGGGAAAAAAATTCAAATTATCGAGAGTATACACAAGTATAGATTAAGTAGGAATTGGATGTTTGCTAGAATCGTTTTAACAAATGTTCGTTAGTAAAACGTTTACTCGGGTAAAAACCGGGCGAAGCCGGGAAAAATCGCTATTATATATATATGTCTTTTTTCATCGCAGTAAGGATAATAAAAATTTGATTGAATTTTGAAAGGAACATTCTCGTCTTAATGTTTGATTAGCTCGATTATAGATGGCGCGTTATTCCTTTATATTAATTTATGTCTAACTGGCCTTGTCCTTATGAAAAAGGCATCTCCTTATCGTGCAACTGAGAGTTGCTGACGGAATAAATATCAATTTTCGTTGATAGATGGCGCAAGCCATCAGATAATTTCATTTGCATGATAAGGAGATGCCTTTTTAATAATTTATGCACTTTATCTCAGTTCAATATCACATTTGTACTAATTTTTCATCTTGTCCTTATTGTTTACGGAAGAGTATTGCTCGATGCAAATAATGTAATTCTACTGTACTAATAGATTATGTCCATAGTTTTCTTGAATACAATTTCTAAGATTCCATCCTTCAGTGCAGCATATAAAAGCAGAATGATCCAATACAATATTAGAGCTTTAAATAAGCGTTCTGGTAGATTAAATTGACCAAACCGCTAGGAGGGTTCACCATTAATGAGCCAAGCCCTCCCAATATTTTTTCCTCACACTAAGGACAATAGAAATTTGATTGATGTGTGAGATAGAATTCGCGTCTCAATGTTTTCATTAGCTGGCACGTTATTCCTTTATATATTATAAACATGATGGATTTTTTAAACGGAAAAAGGGTTCATTCTATTTATATTCTTGCACAGGGTATCTCAACATCCACTTAATAAGTTTTTTGATATAACACATAGGTTTATGATTTCAAAAAAATAAATTTTATTTAACAATAAAGAATACACTATAGAGAGGGTTATGTATGGAATAGCATATCGGGTAAATAATCACGCAGCTGACGCATTACGTACTATTTTGTTGAAATTTACCATGAACGTTTTGCTTAAATATAGATGTATTTTTAATATGATGCACTAGCGCGCCATCTGTTATCAAAATTCGAAACTATTTTAAACGCGTGAAATTCTTTTTGAAATTAAACAATATTTTATATTTATAATTGTATGTGATTCCACTGTCCTCAAAGCTTATGTCCATAGTTCTTCTAAAATACTGCTGGACCGTGACAGCGGACGGCTGGCGGTTGGCTCGGCAACACTGGAGCTGACGTCACTTCCTGTTGATGTAACCCTGCAAGCGGCGTCGCCACGCGACTTATTCTCCTTTTCCATGTTTACCATTTAATCTATATATAATTCTTTTACCTTGTAGTTAATTAAATAATAATTAACGTTGAGCGCTGTGTGTAATCAATTGGAATACAACAAATACCCATTCCAAGAGTCTAGCAACAGTATCACTATAAAAGGAAGTTCCAAAAATGCAATATAACAGCGGTACGGTAGATTAAACTGGCGAACCGCTGGAAGGATTTACCACTGATGAGCCAGACCCTCCCTTTAATTTTTACATTTCAGTAAGGGCAGTAGAAATTGTTTAATTTCAAAAATAATCTTACGCGTTTAACATAGTTTCGAATTTTGATAGATGTATTTTGTTGAAAAATCGCTTAATCTCCTTATCTAAGTCTTAGGAGTGGTTTTATATACCTAGGAGTCCCCCAACGGCATTTAATCCTTTTACTTAGGCAGCTAATTCTGAATATTAAATCGGGAAGTTATTTTTCTTTTACTTATCCCTAGTACACGTGGTACAGGCCATGATAATCACGGTGGGTAGAAGTAGGCGACTGATTTTACTGTAAGTGTACCACATGTCTACACATGTGAAAAGCAGTTCGACTTTACACTTACAAATGTGCCCGAGCCCCGTTTGGTTACTTGCACTCGCTGGTGGGGTTGGACTTTGGCAAGAATCGGGGGCCATCGGAGCATTTTATTCATTTTTCTAATCAGAAAAAGTGCCCAATGCGAAAATCGAACCCGGGTCGTAGTGGTCGAAAGCCAATGATTTAGACCATCCTTCCACCGACCCCCCCGAAGTTCGGGTAGTTATTCGGCCAAGAAATAACTCGTGCTGTGAGTGAATTGTTTCTTGATCTGTCCAGGAGGTAGATTTCTCGATATATAATTGCACTATAATCCTTTATGAACCAATTTCAAATGTCATATTTGAAATTGAAACCTGCGTTGGGATTATTTATTATATTTTGATATAATATATATCATTAAGAAATCACGGGTTTGGTTTCTTTTCTTATTGGTTTTATCAAAAGGTAAAAGCACGGAAGATTATTTTATTATTTATTATATATTCATATAGGTGGACGCTTATCTATTTGCCAAAGTTGGTGTTGTGGCTTTGTCACCGACCCGATGCCGCTAGTTGCGGCGACGGTCAATAGATGGCGTCAGATTCTAACGTTTATTTTGACGGGAGAGGCGACCATTGCTTCCATATAGTTGTTCTTGTTCAATAATCATTTTATTAGATACCGCTTAAAGTAACAACCTAGTTTATAATAGTAGTATATGGGGACTACTCTGACACACACGACATTTTTCATTTTGTATCAAAACACTCGATTTTTGCGAACAAAATTTTCACACACCATTTCTGTCCTTTTTTTTACCATATTTATGAACATAAGGAATTTATTCATGAACATAAGGAATTTATTCATGAACATAAGGAATTTATTTATGACCATAAGGAATTTATTCATGAGTATGGTCAAAAAAAGGACAGAAATGGTGTGTGAAAAATCGCATTTTTGTTCGAAAAAATCAAGTGTTTTGATATAAAATGAAAAATGTGGTGTGTGTCAGAGTAGTCCCTATATATTACTTATAATATTTGCAACAATGAATAATATGCGAAGGTTATTCACATATTAAACAAAATGTTAACGCTGGATTCGATCCCGGTTCATGTCTGTCGGGAATCGAGGGTGTTACCTACTTGTCCACCGACTCTTTTACATATATTGTTCCAATAACTAATCCACGTAATATTTTATATTGTTTAATTAAAAAGGCATATATTGGATCAAAATATCATTTATATTACCAATATTTTAGTTGGCTGAACGCCAACCTTTATTAAGGTGTTATAACATTTTAAAGTGTGTCAACAACTGAAATATTGGTAAAATAAATGATATTTTTTCCAATATATGCCTTTTTAATTAAAGATTTATTTAGGTGGATTGCTCTTATTTCAAAATATTTTATATTGTGTCAGACTGGAATGTCCCAGGTCGGCGGCTCAAACTCCAACTTTCATCGCCTTAAGGAGATTCTGGATTGTTCCAATTAACTCGACCAGCCGAATATTGCCTCTTTGATTTTCTCAGTTCCAAGTTTCTGTAACTTGTATTCTGATAGAGTTTATGTTGATTGGAGGTGGCAACGTAGAAAATGAAACGCGGTTTATGTAGAAATCGTTCAATGCTTATCCCCAAAAGAGCAACTGTAAGACTACACGGAAAATCAAGAAATGCAGAATTCATAAAATATCTTGAGTCGAGACTTAGCTAAGATTCTGTGTATTAAATTTTCAATATTCATTGTGGTTCTCACCTATTAAAAAGATTATTCATATTTGTGCTCAGTCTTCAATTTTTCGAATATGAGGTAGAATTCACTACAAACCTATTAGCGAAATTATATTTTCAAATACAGATAAAATATCATTTATAAGTGCCCTCTTCTAATATATCCAACCCGGAGAAACAGCAAAATTTAAAATGCGTTTAAGAAATATTGAAGCAAATTTCGATTTATTTATAATAACAAAAAGGAACTAAATAATATTAATCCATTTCAAAATAACACCACTTTATACTAATGCATCTATTCCATTTTTCTCTGATGTTCAATACGAGTAAAGCAGTTATAAAAATCCTTTTGTATAACTTGGTTGTCATAGTTAAATATATATATATTTATTTTTAAAAATATAGATATAAGTCTCATATGGAGATAAATCAGAGGAATAAGCTGCATCGATAACTTTTGCAATTGAATATTTTGCCAAAATGTGATCTAGTGGTGGTGGTGTCTTGTCCAAACATTTCAGGTTTTCATTGAGCTTGGTTTACTGGAGACATGCTATATCAATGTGATGTTCATACAGCAGTCTACTCAGCTCCCCCATTTTCTTCTGAGTTCCATTTATATTTAATTGTAAGATGTTCAGGGTCCTCGTAGCATATTTCCCACTGGTTCCCCGGATTGCAGGCCCCAGATCTCTCGGACACAGTAGCATGGATCGTCAATTCCTGATTTTGTTGCTCCATGAAAAGGGTGGGGTGCCATTGTCCCGTTAGTCAGCCACATTACAGAGTTCCCTGTTCACGGTTACCGTAGCGGCTCACGACACCGTACTACAGGGCAGTCCCTTACTTGTGCAGGTTCTCCCGCCCGCTACGTAGAGGAGGACTTCTGGGCAGGAATGTTATCTTGTTATTTATGGATAAGAAACCGATCACCTGTCTACCACAAATCAGACTTTTTACGGCGAATTTTGGGCAGAAATTAACAAGAACAATTTTATTATAATGTTGACAACATTTTTGTCCTTGATATAAAAATTCATGATGAATCAGAAGCCTGTAACCAAAATTTGTCACTTACACTGTCTTGAATTTGGATTTTAAAGCACAGGATTTTTTTCTTCCAGTTGAAACAGAATTCCTTCCATTCAATTATTTGCCGTTATTTTGCGAATCATTTTGGAAACGTATAAAGTTGAATTTTTTATAGAATATATTTTCACAATTTACGATGGTTTTCAGATACTCTTTTCGCACGTTTGTTAATTATTTATTTATGCTTATGAGGTGATACAGCAACGTCTTTACAATAAGAGAGGAGACAAAATGAATCAAATCTAGAAAAAAAGAAGTGAGGACTTCTCGTCTCTTGACCTCACGGACAATACAGCAGCTACATTATGCACCCATGACGTTTGTTAATCAACTTTCTCAATGTTTTCGTTCCAGCGAAATGGTTTTAAAAAAAAAAACTTTTAACAGAACTTCTCTCTTATCCTTTTGGGAAGAGCTTCAATTATATGTTGTGACAATTTTGTATTTATATAATGATCGCTTCAAATAGAATTATTACTGTCAAATACTTATCCTCAATTATCAAAATAATCATTTTCTCAAAACTTTATAAAACATAGCTTTTTAAAGATCAGCTGGTTCAATGAATAACTTAGACATGTTCTAAATCTTCTTTAAATATTAAATACTATTTAAACACATTTGAACGAAAGATTAATATCTTAATCATACATTTTAAAATCATATAGTAAATTTAAGATGGAGATTTGACCAGTTTAAAACAAATATCATAATCCGTCTCTATTGCGTTTTATTTTTATAACGAATGATATAAAAAGCTTTTTGAGGATGTGTTTTTTTACTAACGTCTTATATTAGGAGAAAATTGGAAACTTTATATTAGAATATATGTTGGGAGAAGGAGGGACTACTGTTTTTAATTTATCATTTACTCGAACTGGATTTCACATGTGTAGACATGTGGTGCACTTACAGTAAAAGCAGTCGCCAACTTCTACCCACCATCATTATAAGAGCCTCTACCACATGTATGAGGCATAAAATATTATTTAATTATGAAACTTAATGGTAGATTTGTCTATTTTGGTAAATATTGTCTTGATATTTTGTGGACATATATGAACATTATAAAATAAAGAACATTTAACTACATAATATACGTTCTTTGATCATTTTAATAGTTTAAAAGCTTGTAAATGAAATCTGAGAAAAATACGAATGTGAGAAAGAGGTTTGTTCATTAATTTAGGCTTTGAAACTTTCTCCGATATATTTATCGTGTAGGAATTGCTACCCTACGATAAATTGGTCGAAATTATAGAAATTTATATATGACTAGACGGGTGACCCGGGCTTCGCCCCGGGATTGACCTGTGTGCATATCTACCCGAGTGATATATATTTAGATAAGATTTTTTAAATAATTGTTTGTTATTATTAGCATTATCTATTTGTTTGCATCAGCATAATATAATCTAATATTTGATAGAGGGCGCTGTTCGTGAGCTAAGTAGAATAATTTGAATATATAATTTTAATAATTGATTTATATATATTTTAAAATAGCCTAATATCTTCCCTGTATTTTTTTACCTATGTATGGAAATTTGGGCTTGAATTAGTGAACTACTACGAATTTGTATACCGGACATAAAAACAAACAAATAAACATACAAACATTCATTTTTATATATATAGATGTAGCAAGATACAGTAGAATAGAAGGATCTTTGCGTTAAGAACCCTGAACCTGCACGACTCACGTATTTGAAAATATTTGGAAATTGCAAACAAACACTGTAACAAAGAATCATCTGTATCACATCAAGAAGGGTAATGGACCTATAAGAGGAAATAATCGTTGTTATTTTACCAATCAAGAACAAATACAAACCTTATATACTGCATAGTTACATAGTATTACTAATGGAAGATGTATAGATTCTTCTCTGAATGCATCGTTAATGGAGTCAGCTGGCTGTTTATTGACATCGGTGAGCAGCGGGAATAGATGCAATCCTTTGATGGCGGTGGGGTAAGAAGGTAAGGAGGCAATGATTTGGTTCTATATACCTAGTTGCATGAAAACCCGAAAACATGTTATGATATCATGAGTATTGAAAGGACAAGTCATTGTCTTGATTTCACTGGGCATGGGATGGAGGAGTCACTAACCTGATATCATATTGGTAGGTCATGTTTGGTTGTTCATGTTTGGTAGGTCATGTTTGGTTGTTCATGTTTGGTAGGTCATGTTTGGTAGGTCACGTTTGGTAGGTCACGTTTGGTGAGTCATGTAGGTAGGTCATGTTTGGTAGGTCATGTTTGGTAGGTCAAGTTTGGTAGGTCATGTTTGGTAGGTCTTGTTTGGTAAGTCATGTAGGTAGGTCAGTTTGGTAGGTCATGTTGGGTAGGTCATGTTTGGTAGGTCACGTTTGGTAGGTCACGTTTGGTGAGTCATGTAGGTAGGTCATGTTTGGTAGGTCATGTTTGGTAGGTCACGTTTGGTAGGTCATGTTTGGTAGGTCTTGTTTGGTAAGTCATGTAGGTAGGTCATGTTTGGTAGGTCATGTTTGGTAGGTCTTGTTTGGTAGGTCATGTTTGGTAGGTCATGTTTGGTAGGTCATGTTTGGTAGGTCATGTTTGGTAGGTCACGTTTGGTAGGTCATGTTCGGTGGGTCAGTTTTGGTAGGTCATGTTCGGTGGGTCAGTTTTGGTAGGTCATGTTCGGTGGGTCAGTTTTGGTAGGTCATGTTCGGTGGGTCACGTTTGGCAGGTTATGTTCGGTGGGTCAGGTTTGGTAGGTGCTGCTCGGTGAGTCACGTTTGGTAGGTCCTGTTCGATGGGTCACGTTTGGCAGGTCATGTTCGGTGGGTCACGTTTGGTAGGTCATGTTCGGTGGGTCACGTTTGGCAGGTCATGTTCGGTGGGTCACGTTTGGTAGGTCATATTCGGTGGGTCACGTTTGGTAGGTGTGGTTTGGTGGGTCACGTTTGGTAGGTCATGTTCGGTGGGTCACGTTTGGTAGGTGACGTTTGGTGGGTCACGTTTGGTAGGTCATGTTCGGTGGGTCACGTTTGGTAGGTGACGTTTGGTGGGTCACGTTTGGTAGGTTAAGTTTGGTGGGTCACGTTTGGCAGGTCATGTTCGGTGGGTCACGTTTGGTAGGTGACGTTTGGTGGGTCACGTTTGGTAGGTCATGTTCGGTGGGTCACGTTTGGTAGGTGACGTTCGGTGGGTCACTTTTGGTAGGTCATGTTCGGTGGGTCACGTTTGGTAGGTGACGTTCGGTGGGTCACGTTTGGTAGGTCATGTTCGGTGGGTCACGTTTGGTAGGTGACGTTCGGTGTGTCACGTTTGGTAGGTTTTGTTTGGTGGGTCACGTTTGGCAGGTCATGTTCGGTGGGTCACGTTTGGTAGGTCATGTTCGGTGGGTCACGTTTGGCAGGTCATGTTCGGTGGGTCGCGTTTGGCAGGTCATGTTCGGTGGGTCACGTTTGGCAGGCCATGTTCGGTGGGTGACGTTTGGTAGGTCATGTTCGGTGGGTCACGTTTGGTAGGTCATGTTCGGTGGGTCACGTTTGGCAGGTCATGTTCGGTGGGTCGCGTTTGGCAGGTCATGTTCGGTGGGTCACGTTTGGCAGGCCATGTTCGGTGGGTGACGTTTGGTAGGTCATGTTCGGTGGGTCACGTTTGGTAGGTCATGTTCGGTGGGTCACGTTTGGTAGGTCATGTTCGGTGGGTGACGTTTGGCAGGTCATGTTCGGTGGGTCGCGTTTGGCAGGTCATGTTCGGTGGGTCACGTTTGGCAGGTCATGTTCGGTGAGTCTCGTTTGGCAGGTCATGTTCGGTGAGTCACGTTTGGCAGGTCATGTTCGGTGGGTCACGTTTGGTAGGTCATGTTCGGTGGGTCACGTTTGGTAGGTCATGTTCGGTGGGTCACGTTTGGTAGTTCATGTTCGGTGGGTCACGTTTGGCAGGTCATGTTCGGTGGGTCACGTTTGGTAGGTCATGTTCGGTGGGTCACGTTTGGTAGGTCATGTAGGTAGGTCACGATAAATCGAGAAATTTAGTTGGCTAAATATCAGGAAACAGGGTAAATCAATGTTTAGTTGATTTCTGTTCCACCAGATGGCGCTCTTCCATCTGTAAAGCACATGAGCTCCTGATCAGGATATGCCATTTTTATTTTTAATATCAACACCTGACCTTTTTATTTTTCATATTTATTTATATTTGACTAGCGGACGTACCCGGCTTCGCCCGGGTTTTACCCGAGTAAAGGTTTGTCTAACGAATCTTTCGATAAAGTGAACATTTTTTCCCGGTCCCTTGAAAAATACTCGATAAGTTGAATAAAATCAATATTAATTGGTTTCCTCGGTAATTGGAAGTTAAAGGAATAGTATCTTGCCTTCGAATTGTATCATTATTCTTGTCTCAAATAAATTGCCGTGTCATCCTGAATTTTGTCTTCCCTAATTTTCTACATTACAAAATCATCGTATCATATGATAATATTTAGAGCAGATTGTTGAATTATAACAGATAAATTAGAATATTTATCTTGATTATTTTTAGGCGAAAAGTTATTTCAAAAATTTTATTTGCTAGAAACCTTCCCAGTACTATACTAAATAACTTCCCAAAGTTTCATGGCGTTCCAATGAGTGGTTTGGTCAGGCATAAAGGACACACACACACATACATTCATTTTTATATATATAGATATATTATTTATTGATTATCAGAACAATATTCAGACATGCACACACATAATAACGATTTGGGTTAGAATTAATAATTATGATTAATTCTTTTAAAATATAAATTTTCAAATTGATCTCACAATTTACACATACACACAAAGAAAATTTCTTAATATATATATTGATAATATTGATCATATTAAAATTATAAAAGTGAGAAGAAATGTTGAAGATACTATTTGTCAGTAGGTTGGAGGCCAACCTAAACTTTGTTAAATTCTATTTATGTCAAGAAAAGATGAACTTGTTCAGCAAACAATATTGCTTAAATTAGGAAATGATAAAATTTAAAACATATTCTGTCAGAAAATTATTCAACTCGATCAAATATTTGTTTCTTTTGGATATATTTCTGGTCACATAAAAGTAACACTCACTTTTAATAAATTCTAATTCACTTGTAAAGCTTGTTTACAATCGTCTTGCTTAATCACCAATAATTATTATGTGGAAAATAGTTACCCAAAAATAATTTGAAAAAGTAAAAATAAAAATCAGCTAAAAAGTTTCTTTTAATTTAAATTTGCAAGCTTCCGAGCAAATATACTATTCTTCAACGGGCTGATACTCTATGTACAATCTCTGAATAATATTTATACATACAATATATTTTTACTTTTTCAGCCAATAATTATTAAATATGTGGATTCTTGGCTCCATAGAAACCAAAGTTTCAGAGTATTTTATAGAATATTATATAAATTTAACAGGCGAAATCGTTGAAAGGGTTGAGCACGGATGAGAAAAAAAACCATACCAATATTTTTAATCGCAGTATAGACCATAATTATCGCCTCATCATTCCTTCTGCTTATTATTAGTAACAAATTTCATTTAAACCCCTAATTTACATGTATAACCTTCAAATAAAAAGGAATATATTGGATCAAAATATCATTTTTACCATGTATATAAGCTATGGCGAATAATTATATATATATATATATGGAAATTTTGCCGGGAGGAAATTGATCTAAAGAGAAAAAGGTCTCCTCTCCCGTCAAAATAGAGGTCTAAAACCAGACGCCATCTATTGACCGTCGCCGCAACTAGCGGCTTCGGGTCGGTGACAAAGCCACAACACCAGCTGTGGCAAACTGAAAAGCGTCCACCTAGAGACCATGGTTTCGGGCTAATGGCCATCGTCAGTCTAGGGCGGACTTTATTCTATAAGATCCACACGGGATCTAATGGAATCTTGACAATCTGCCAAAGAGGTGTTTAGCTGGCAAAGTGGCTGGGCCATATCTATGGCTAAAATATAGATGGAAATTTTGCCGGGAGGAAATTGATCTAAAGAGAAAAATGTCTCCTCTCCCGTCAAAATAGACGTCTAAAACCAGACGCCATCTATTGACGAGGGCCATTAGCCCGAAACCATGGTCTCTAGGTGGACGCTTTTCAGTTTGCCAAAGCTGGTGTTGTGGCTTTGTCACCGACCCGAAGCCGCTAGTTGCGGCGACGGTCAATAGATGGCGTCTGGTTTTAGACGTCTATTTTGACGGGAGAGGAGACCTTTTTCTCTTTATATATATATCAAGTGATATCTTTCACATAAGTAAGGTCTTTTTCAACTTTAAAAAAAATAGCCACCAGAATAAACACATTTTTTTGAATCGTATACGACACAAATATATATTAGATTAAATTAATCTAGAGGTATATGACAAATATTACGTTGCGGGAAACTATCGGGATACCACGACTCAGGAAAATAACTAAAGTAAAACAGCTTAATACAATATTACAGCGTATGATAGATTGAACTGACCCGGTTTTTGAGCTGGATCGATCATATAAAATTTATAAAGCAAACAATACAAAAAAAAGGAAAAAATTTACGTAAAATGACATCTTCAAATTGGGGCTTATCTCCTGCAGTAATTAAACGCATCTACTTATCTGGCTTCGAAAGATCCATTGTTTATGCTGCTAAAGTTTGATGGGGAGATATTCATAATAATGACACTTCGGTAAAAATCATAAGATCAATTCAAAGACCTTTCGCCCTTGCTATTTGCAGGGGTTATAACACCTTAAGCACTGATGCCGCCTTATTTCTTTCAGGACTTATCCCTATAAATTTAATTTTAAATCTTGAGATTAATGTTACTTCCTTAAAGAGGCCTGCTAATATTTTTAATATAGGTTTAGATGATATTATTATTGATATTCCTTCTAAAAAATTCTTTTGTAATCCTGCTGACTTTAACTTAATTACATTTCAAAAAAATTTACCTAATAGTTCGGACCTAACTATTTTTACAGATGGTTCTAAATCAGAAAATGGTGTTGGAGCTGGGTGGTGTGCCTTTTATGATAACAAAATCATACACAGAGCAGCTTATATCTTATTTCCAGATAATAGCGTCTTTCAAGCTGAGAACTTAGCTATTTATACGGCTCTAGAGTGGTTTGAATATCAAAATTATAATTCTTTACATTTGGCCACGGATAGCCTTTCATCACTTCAAGCTCTTAATAATTCATTTTCAAAATCATGGACAACCATGCGCAATAAGGCAAAAATTCATAAATTAAGAAGTAAAAATAAAAATGTCCACTTATATTGGATTAAGGCTCACATAGGAATTGAAGGCAATGAAATGGCTGATAGGATAGCTAAAGATTCTTATAAATTTCCCTCTCCTTATCAATTATTACCTATACCTAAATCATTTAGAAAACATTTATTTAAAAGGGAAATTTTAGATATTTGGCAAAATAATTGGAACCAGTCTTTAAATGGAAGGGATTTATATAAATGGCTAAAATTTGTTGACAATAAACGTATCTTAGGTGATGCATTTTTGAACTACTTTTTAACTGGCCATGGTCCCTTTCCCTCTTATTTCGTAAAATTTAAAATCAAAATACCTTCTCCATGTCTTTGTAATCAGATCAATATCAGTCACACTCACTTATTATTTGATTGTCACTCTCTGAACCATATCCGCCCCTTTTTCTTGAGGCAAACAAATCCTAATCTTCCCCATATAATTGCTACCTATAAAATTGAACTTGCACAATTTTGTAAAAAAATTATTGATTTGTTACAACAAAATGCATGAGACTTGCTTGAATTTTTTATTTTTTTTTTATTTTATATTTTTTTTAATTATTTTTTTTATTATTATTTTTTATTTTTTTATTATAATTATTATTATTTTTTTTTCTCACTATATATATTTTATAAAATTAACTTTATACTTAATTGTTTCCTATATATATTATATGTCTACTTCAAATTTACCTATTTTATGTATTGTGTAGATTTTTTTAATAAAGTGAACCGTTGCTGAGGTTACTATCGCTACACCTCCATGTTGATTTGCAGAGCCTGTCTAATAGGTTTTCTCTTCCCGCTGATTAAAAATTTGAACTAAATGATAATTGCCACAGAGTCAGCGAAAGGGGATGCAAGGGCTTGTTTATGCCTATATCGTCCCTGGCTCAGTCTTTGATTGAGCCAAATTTCTATTCTGACCCGGGTAGTTGGCGATCTATGGATATGCTCCAGGAACCTGGGTTAACTCTATGTTACTCCTACTAGATTAAACTGGCAAAACAACTAGGAGGGTTCACCACTGATGAACCAGAACCTCCCATTACTTTATCATTGCAGTAAGGGCAGTAGAAAATTGGTTTATTCTAAAGGTATTTTTCATACGTGTCAAGTATAATTTCAATTTCTATTAAAGATTAATATACAAATTTTTAATCACTCATTGAAAGATTAATTTAAATCTACATATTTATTATTTTTGTCATATTTTATTATTTAAAAAATCCAATGTTAAATATTATTTTTTGTATCATTTTTAGTTGATATTTGTAATATTGATAGGTTTTCTTTTCAGAAAATAAATTACGCTCGCAATTTAATCTTTACACATATATTTATTTTGAAAATAAAGCAATCCATGAATAAATCTTTAATTAAAAAGGCATATATTGGATCAAAATATCATTTATTTTACCAATATTTGTGTGAATATTCACACCCATATTTTACCAAATTTATTTTGTCCATAATATAAATATATATAAAAAAATTTCTCCCCATTGAATATAACAAAATATCTTTTAAAACTCAATTCTGTTGACGTTATGTGGCGCTGAGTTTGTTGTTGACACACATTAAATATGTTATAACACCTTGATAAAGGTTGGCGTTCAGCCAACTGAAATATTGGTAAAATAAATGATATTGTGATCCAATATGTCTTTTTAATTAAATATATATTTATATAAGAAATATTTCTTTACTCTTCAAAATAAACGATATAAGTATTTTTAAAGATATATATTTCTAATATAAAGAATTTAGAACTAATTATCTTATCCGATCGCTTAGAATGAGGCTGATTTATCCTTTTTGAATATAAAATTAAATTATTATTATCCTTATAAAATCATCTTAATTATTAAATCATTCTAGAAGTTTTATTTTGAAAATTTACGAATAAAATGACTTCAAATTTCTGGCTGTGAAAGTATTTTATTATCGAACCTTTCGGGTCACCGGGTCATATGTGAGTAAATGTTTAAAATGTTTTAAATGTTTCTGAGCGGCATCTAATGGGATGTTGTTGTACTCGATTGAATTTGATTTTTATGATAATCATAGCTCTAATTATGTAAATTTATTTATATAAAACTAGCGGATGTACCCGGCTTCGCTCGGGTTTTACCCGAGTAAAGGTTTGTCTAACGAACATTTGTTAAAACAATTCTCTATAAACTTATAAAAAAATAATAGATATATTTTGATAATTTGAAACTCGTAAATTTGAATCTCTCGATAAAGTGAACATTTTTTCCCGGTCCCTGTGTGCCGTGTCATCCTGAATTTTGTCTTTCCTAATTTTCTACATTACAAAATCATCGTTTTATCTAGTGAACATTTTTTCCCGGTCCCTTAAAAAATACTCGATAAGTTGAATAAAATCAATATTAATTGGTTTCCTCGGTAATTGGAAGTTAAAGGAATAGTACCTTTGCCTTGGAATTGTATCATTATTCTTGTCTCAAATAAATTGCCGTGTCATCCTGAATTTTGTCTTTCCTAATTTTCTACATTACAAAATCATCGTTTTATCTAGTGAATATTTTTCCCGGTCCCTTGAAAAATACTCGATAAGTTGAATAAAATCAATATTAATTGGTTCCCTCGGTAATTGGAAGTTAAAGGAATAGTATCTTCGGCTTGAATTGTATCATTATTCTTGTCTCAAATAAATTGCCGTGTCATCCTGAGATAATCTTACTTTTGATAAATAATCTTTAAGATAATAAACTTAGTGATAATAAAACTTATAGATAAAAAACTTGTTATCATCGTCGCAATGGTGGCGCTGCTTGCGAGTTGAATCTACAAATCTGCAAATAATTCATATTCAAGATATTCAAGAAATTATTTTTCAGAAACCTTCCCAGTACTATACTAAATAATTTCCCAAAGTTTCATGGCGTTCCAATGAGTGGTTTGGTCAGGCATAAAGGACAGACAGACAAACACACACATACATTCATTTTTATATATATAGATTCAGACTCTTCTTTTATAATAGACAACTGTATTTTTAATATTTACATTTGAATAATAAATATTTAAAAGACACCAATGAAAGAGAGAGAGAGAGATTTTTTCATTTTAATAAAACGTATTTGAAATATGTGCGTTTGGGCCAAAGAATATGAATACTATATTTTGTTTGTATTTAGTAATAAACATACACAAATAAAATAACAGAAAATTTATACGAACAATAAAATTGCAATTTGTTTGAAATTAGAGCGGTATATCATTGGTGGAGAACAAACGAAATTCGCGAATTAGTGTAAATCTGGTAGCGTAAACCTTTTATGGTGGGAATAATTCCATTAGGGGGTACTGGGCAGGTAAAACAATACAACATCCTTAATACTGTAAACCTGAGGGAGCCTGGATACTTCCAAGAACCTTGAAACCTTTTTTGTTTTCCACATTAAAAGCGCTTGATTCTTTTTAAGATATCTTCTAGAACTCGACTCACAAAAGAAATGCCGTGAATGAAGGGGGATTGCACATCGCTACATCAAATGGGTGGAGTAGTTTTTGTCAGTGAGGAAGCCAGACTACTTCAGAAAACCTTGAAACGTTTCTTGTTCCTCATATAAAATGCGCTTGATACTTTTTCAGCTGTCTTATAAAACTTGACTAACAAAAGACAGGAGGATTACACAGGGGGATGAAGAGGGATTACACATCGCTACATCAGATGGATAAAGTAGTAGGGAACAGTTTTTGTCAGTGAGAGTGTAGCAAGGATGTGTACGAACCATACGTAAAGTATATTTTCAGGGGGGTCGGTGGAAGGATGGTCTAAACCATTGGTTTTTCGACCCCCTAAGACCGTTCGATTCCCGCATTAGGCACTTTTTTTTGATAAAAAAAAATGCTCTAGTGGCCCCCGATTCTTGCAAAAGTCCAACCCCACCAGCGAGTGAAAGTAATCAAATGGGGCTCGGGCACATTTGTAAGTGCAAAGTCGAACTGCTTTTCACATGTGTAAACATGTGGTGCACTTACACGGTAAAAACAGTCGCCTACTTCTACCCACCATGATTATCATGGCCTGTACCACGTGTAGTAAAGAAAAAAAATTCAGAGGAGAATCATTCCGATGCTACAGGAACCGCACAAGTAACTTTATTTAAGAAATTTGGGAGTGATAATTGAAAATTAAAATCAATTTATTGACATCTTAATCAATTTTTATACAAAAATCGCTAAAGTTTTAAAAGAGAAAATTATATACCTGAGTCAGGGAGTCTTCCTCAACTCGCGAGTCCTCTGCCAGGCTATGATGGGGTCCTCGACGCTGCCACCGAGACTAACCTGCACAAAGTGCCGGTATATACGGGACTTCGCCGAAAAAAGGATGGCCATTTCATCGTCCTCCAAGCCAGTCCAGAAGATCCATGCTCGAAGATCAGGTGGTCTCCCGACGATGTTGAAGGCCTCCCGGACGAGGGTCTGATACTCCTGCAACCCCAGTATCGGTGGCCCAAGGAGACATCGGGGGACCCACAGGCAAGGCAGGAATTTGGGAGAATATTTTCTAAGATATCAGTACCCAGAAGAATCACTTCTGGCAGCAATAGCAATACTCATTCGCCTGGGATGATCCAAGAATACTCCTAGATATCGACTTGTCTTCTTCCACTTAATAGTGTCATTAATGAAAAATTTATTTGGTTTTCGACCGCTACGACCCGGGAACGAATCCCACATTGGGCACCTTTTTATGATTTAAAAAAATGCTCTAATGTCCCCCGAATCTTACAAAAGTCCAACGAGTGCAAGTAACCAAACGGGTCTCTGGCATATTTGTAAGTGCAAAGTCGAACTGCTTTTCACATGTGTAGATATATGATGCACTTACAGTAAAATCAGTCGCTAACTACCCACCATGATTATAATGGCCTGTACCACGTCTACTAGGGATAATAATAATAATAAAATACTTAACAACAAGGGCGTTTCTGCTGAATTTGCGAAGTTAATCCTATTTATGTGCAATGTGTTTTGGTAAAGACAGATGATGATCCAAGAATACTTCTAGATGTCTACCTTTATTTTTCCACTTGATGTTGTCATTAATGAAACATTGATATCGGCTAAATTTATTTTTGTTTCTTGGGTTCAAAATGTAGATACATTTATAAAGTGTATTACGTGTATGTGTATATACAACTGAAGCGTAAGTAACAGCCTGTAACACATACCCCTGGTTGAAGTACCTTGATTAATTCAGAATTGAATCAGACAGAGTTTGGATGGAATGTACAGGTACATGTTTCATTACAGCTTCAACATGATGCTACAGTTCATCAACAGTAGTGACTGGCGTGAAGTGACGAGCCAATCGCTCGGCATCTATTGACCTGACGTTTTCTATTGGTGACAGAACAGGATAATTTGCTGGCCAGGGCATCAGCTGAACATTTTCAGTTTGTAGAAACTTCGGTCTTATTGTGTGACAACATTCCGTCGTGAATTACCCTGCTGAAACGTAGTCTTTCCTATTCCTCGAATAAAAGGCACAGCAACGGGCCTTAATGCATCAGAAATGTAACGGGGACTGTTCAAAGTGACAGGAATGTGAACCGGGTCATGTATTCCATGGCATCTTATGAAATCACACCAGGTAATGTGCCAGTATAGCGATGTCCAATGCACGCTTGCAATATGCCTATTCCACGATCGTCATTCAAGAACATAATGGCGTGAGAACGCCAAACTATGTGAAACACATAGCCCTGGTTGACGTTTCTTGAATAATTCAGAAATTCTGTAATATTTAAAATTAAATCATTAGTTATTATTCATTCCGAATGATGACTCACAATTTATTTTTGTTTCTTGGATATAAATATAGATAAATTAAAAAAAAACATCTAATCTTAAAACTGAAGAGTAGATAACAGTCTTAAACAAATACCCCCTGTTAGCGTTTCTTGATTAATTCAGAAATTTCATCATATTTAAAATTAAATTATCAGGTATTATTCATTCCGAATGATGGCGCAATTCTTAAGCGAGAACTTATAAAACTTTAGTTAGAAAAAACTTTTATAGAATTTCTCTCTTTTGTTGTTGAAATTAACATTCTACTGCAGTTACCTAATGGAGATTTAATTGATGTAGGCCTAGTTCTAATTTGTTGGAGACAATTTTTACACTGTCTTCAGGAATAGATGGACATAGTTAATATCCAGATTTAGAGTTACATAAACATATTTTAGTAGTGCGTTAAAATTGCCAAGAAAATATAAACCTATACAGAATATATTCCCAGTAAAACTAATATAATAATTGTAACAATCTGATAGATTGAATTGGGGAAATCTCTGTTAAAGGTTTCTCACTAATGAGCCAAACTTTTCCAAATTATTTTTCATCTTCATTTCTCTAATTGTATAAAATGATTTACTGGCCGAAGTATCTTTAATTTTAAGAACTATAAATGCCGGCCAGGCAACCTTTATATTTACGATAATTTTTTTCTATTTGAATAAAAATAAATAATTCTGAATAATTCCACCCTCTCTATCTCAACATAGAGTACACTATATATTGTTTACTAAATATTATATTAATTACGATTCATATATTAAATTCAAAGAATAAGCTCATTAAACATATATATATATATATAATTTGAAAAAATGAGAGATTACAAACTAAAAATATCACACGAAAATATACATAGATTAATAGAACATCACACATACACACATATATATAGAATAAGGTTTTATTATAACGTATGAAAATAAAATGAGATAGGTATACATCAATATCTAACACACCTCTTCTCTAGATCATCAAATTGATATCGTTAATTAGTGTAATCATTTCACTGAAATAACGCATCTCTCCAAATTCCTCAACTTCGCATCCCCAAGGAGAGAAATCCATTCCAATTGGCAAGGCTCGGCAAACCTATTAAAAGAATGATTAAATTGTCAAAGATGTAATTGAATATTATTAGGAAGGGAAGATAGATGCCTAGCCTCAGGCTATTAGGTCGTGCTATTTATCTCAGACCATTTTTTAACCTAGGGCCATTAGCTTTTTCTTTCTCTTTTTTTTTGGGCAAGTACTTAAGAAAATTTATTTACTTTATCTAACTCGGCTTCAATTTGCTCTAGATGAATTTCCAAATGAGTGCCACAACTTGAGATAAAGAAGTAGTCGGGTGAATTGTCTTCGAAAAAAAAAAAGCGGTAGCTGAAACCCCTTCTCCAATGGCTTCTATTTAATATGAGTTATGGACCAATCTATTTGGTCGCTTGGGATTAGTTGGTGTTTTAATGCTTCATTGACCCGCCCCTGTAGTTTGTTTCCAATTTGTTGTTGTGTGTTCCTTGGGAGGATGTTTCACTTAGGGAGCTATAATATATTATAGCTAGCTCGCGGAACTGTTTTTCCTTGTCACGTAAAAGTTATATATAGTGGCTCAATATTTTGTCTTTAACCTAAATATTTATTTTAGGTACATTGAACCTCCCTTTAGCGGACACCTCTCTACAAAGGACAGTTTTCATTTACAAAATTACAATTTTTACTATTTAGCAACTTTCCGGTAAGAGGACACCTCTCACTAAAGAACACATTGGCTCTGTAATTAGGTGTATTTTACAGGGAGGTTTTACTGTATTATAAATATGCACGCGCTAAAAATATATAAAGAAAAAAGGATACTATCATTGTTGTGCGTTTTTTGTATTATGTTTCATTTTACTTAAAAAATATTTTAAAAAATAAAAACGAGGGTTTTCCGTTTTTTTTTTCCTTCTTAATATCAACCATAGTTCAATAACAACGAATCTAAAATCCTTAATCTATACAAAGATTTGTGTGTTTTGATGGTAAGCGAACTATTTTCTTATATAAGATTAAAAATTGAGAATTAAAAATGAGAAAGAATAAAAAGAGAAAAATAAAAAAATTGCATTATTGAAAATATACATTCATCCCCGACTTTTAATTGAATAAATTCAAAGCAATCCAGGGCTAAGTTTTTGCACCATTTTTATTTCTTTCGACTTCGTTCGGACATCGGACTTCGATGTCCCTGTAGACCCGCTGGCGACTTTCATCGTACTCTGCATCACGATATAAGAGTTACCTTGTACATTGATCATTGTACATAGGATATACTTTATCTTTTATGTAATCATTGTAATTCTTCATAATATTGCAACGGGTAAAATTAGGGAAGACCAACTTCGGTATGGGACAACAATTTATTTCAGGAAAGAACAAACTATGAATGGTAAACAAAAGATAAGCAAAAGATGGAAGTGTACAGAGTGTGTATAGCAAAATATATAAATAAAAAATAATACTCTGCTAATAAAATAATAAATACTTTGTTACATAGCTCCTTCTCTATGGGAGCTGTGACCCACAGCTAGCATTTATTGTAGTTACTGACATGGATCTGACGTGCTTCTGCCAAGGATTCCATCGGAGTGTTAGAACTTTGTCTTTAGTACCTTTGCGTCCTTTTTCTTGCGGCGTGAAGAGCGGCTTTGTCGTCGTATCGTCTATAGGGACATCGTTATCTTGGAGGGAAGTCTTGGCTTTAACAGGTCGGTGGAATCCTGGAGCCAGTCTCCGAAAATGTAGATCACAGCACCCATGGCCTCTAGGTCTTTTCGGCTATCTTCAGTTTGTCTTCCCTAATTTACCCAGCATCTCCCTAAAATGCCACGTGGAAAATTAGGGAAGACCAACTTCGGGATGGGACAACAATTTATTTCGGGAAAGAACAAACTATGTGTGATAAACAAAAGATAAGAATAAGAGGGAAGTGTACAGAGTATAGCAAAATATAAACAACAAAAATAATACTCTGCTAATAAAATAATGAATACTTTGTTACATATTTTTTTAGGAACAATTTATTTTATTCCCAAACCTTATATTTGTGAATCAAGTATCCTGGTACGGAGGATGATATAATGGTGACGAGATTTGTTTTGTTCTGAGAACATCTCAATGGTGATGGTGGTGGCCGTGATGATGGCCGTGGTGGTGACCATGGTGGTGATGGTGACCGTGATGGTGCCCGTGGTGGTGGTCATGGTGGTGGTGGTGACCATGGTGGTGGTCATGGTGGTGGTGGTGACCATGGTGGTGACCATGGTGATGATCGTGGTGGTGACCATGGTGATGCTCGTGATGATGCCCATGATGGTGGTGATGGCCATGGTGGTGACCGTGGTGGTGCCCGTGATGGTGCCCGTGATGGTGACCGTGGTGATGTCCATGGTGGTGATGCCGGGCCAGCAGACCGCTACCAGGGGCAGGGCGGCCCCAGGCCACGAGGGCCATAGCTAGCAGGATAGCCAGTACAAGAAGGGACAGCTGCATGTTGCTGGGAGTGAGTGGAGCACGGTGGACACCGGCGGACTTTATACCGGCGAGGAGCGGCCTACCTGACTGGTGCCATTAGCACCAATGCCTTGATTACCTAAACTTGGCCCACAAACTACACGCAATACATGGCAAGAATAGAGCCGGAATTTCCAAACTGTTGTGCCGACAATTCTTTTTTTGAAGCCTTGATCTCTCCTTGTATTATCCGAGAAGATATCTTTCGCAAAGACATAGCCTGTATGTTTAGGATCTATGCTTCAGAGAATGGTGCGCTACTGACATCTGAAATGTACATTAATAAATATTTTGCCATGTATTGGGACTGGCGATATCCCATGTAGGTTCCAGGGACACGGGTATGACTTGGTTTGTGTTCAGAGGTCGAATGGATGCGTCTCGGCCTTATAGATCCTCTTATATTGTTGCACCAGGTTGCGGCTTGGCAGACTCTTCAGGCATGATTCTCTCCTGTACTGGGTCTTGCATCTTACCAGAGCGTGTTTCAACCATCCTACAAATTTATATAAGGGAATAATGAGATAAGTCTACTTTAAGTAGCCTCCAGAATAATTTATTTATTTCCTCACATCAAAGAGAGCAGTGAAGTCACACGTGTACCTAAATACAAATGATGATAATCTAAAAAATAATCTGTTTTAAATAAATATCATAGAATATAAAAATAAATAAATATATAATTTAAATTTCAAATATATTAAAAATACGCCATTAATCATGATGTAACACTTCCCCCTCTCCAGAGGTCGTCACGTCCTCGTGAGTTACCTCATCAATTCTCTCAAAATAGGGTTTGAGTCTTGAGACATGGACAATCAATGGGTCTTGGCCAGGATTATCTTTCGGCTCAATTAAGTAATTTACGTTAGACAGCTTCTTTAATATTCGATATGGGCCAAAATATTTTCTCAATAGTTTTTCACATTTTCCGATTTTCCTGACTGGTGTCCAAACTGCCACTAAATGTCCTGGTTCATAGATTTTCTCATTGTGTTTTTTGTCATAGTTTCTTTTCATTCTTTCCTGAGTCTTCTCTGTGTTGTTAATGACTACCTGTCTCGTCCTTGCTATTTTATCTAAGTAGTTTTCTATATATTCGTCGTAATCGTCCATGTTACTGTCCGTTGGGATATTCTCGTCGTCTAAGAGGGACATGGGTTCCCTTCCAAACAACAGGAAAAATGGAGAGTAGCCTGTGGTTTCTTGAATCGTGGTATTATACGCGTGGGTGATAAAAGGGAGGATTTCATCCCAGTTCTTTTGGTCTGTGTTCACATACATGCTGATCATATTGATTAAAGTTCTATTTAGCCGTTCCGTTAGTCTGGGGGTGGTAGCTCGTTGTGAAGCAGTGTTTCACTTTGCACATTTTCATTACCTCCTTCATCAAATTGCTAGTGAATTGTGAACCTCTATCGCTAATAAGAAATTTTGGGGCCCCGTGACGTAAAATAATATGTTCGATTAAAAATGTAGAGACTTCTTTCACGGTTGCTTCTGATACTGCCTTTGTTTCAGCATACTTGGTATAATAATCAGTCAACACAATTATCCACTTCCTTCTTCTTTTCGTTGATGGCAAGGGGCCAACAAAGTCAATTCCGATTCTTTCAAAAGGGTAGTTAGCTGGGGGAATAGGTTGTAGAAGTCCAGAAGGCAAGTGATTTGAACCTTTCCGACTTTGGCAAAGATGGCACGTCTTTACAAATTCTGAAACATCCTTCAACATGGAAGGCCAATAGTATTTATTCTTCAATCGGTAAGTGGTTCTGGCGACGCCCAGATGGCCATTCAGCATATGGTTGTGGTATTCACTCATGACTTCCTTCCTTCTCTTCTTTGGCACTACCAGCAACCATGCCCTACCTTCAGGATTTGGATTTTTCTTGTAGAGACACCCATTTTCTTCTTTGAAGTTCTGTGTAATTGAACGCTTGTTTCCACTAAGGTTCTCCTTAATATTCTCAATAAAATCATCCTTTTCGTCTATTATTTGATTCAGAAATAGTCTTTCATAATCTTCGTCCCATTCGTTTTCAGGTAAGGGTCCTCTAGATAGACCATCAGCGTCCAGATGTTTTTTTACCCGATTTGTGTATAATTTCGAAATTATATTCCTGAATCTTCAGTGCCCATCGTGCTAATCGGCCGGTCGGATCTTTCAGATTCTTAAGCCAGCATAGTGCGTGATGATCAGTTACGATTTTGAAGTGCCTTCCATATAGGTAGGGTCGTAACTTGGACATTGACCACATAACAGCTAGACATTCTTTTTCGGTAGTCGAATAATTTTGCTCAGGTTTGCTCAGTGTTCGACTTAAATATGAGATAACTTTTTCTTTATCGCCGAACTTTTGGACTAATGTTGCACCCAGGCCGATGTTAGATGCGTCAGTATGAATGTAAGTAATTGCATTCGGGTCAAAGTGCCCTAAGATTGGAGGATTTATCAATGCTACTTTAAGGGTTTGAAATGCTTTTTCTTGATTTTCTGTCCAGGTAAAAGGTACATTCTTTTTTATAAGACTGGTTAATGGATCGGCAATTTTTGAAAAACCTTCGATAAATTTTCTATAATATGAGCACATTCCTGAAAATGATTGAACTTCTTTTATCTTTTTGGGCCGAGGAAAATCTCTAATAGCCTTGATATTATGCTCCGCTGGTTTTATACCATGTTGATTAGTTATATGGCCAAGAATCTCCAGTTCTTCGAAAGCAAATTGGCATTTTTTGTTGTTCAATTTTAAATTAGCCTCGCGAAAACATTTTAAAACAGCTTCTATTCTTTTGAGATGTGTTGAAAAATCCGAGCTATAAATGATTACGTCATCTAGATAACATAAGCAAATTTGCCATCTAAGATTACCAAGCATATTTTCCATGTTCCTCTCAAATGTAGCAGGGGCATTGCATAGACCAAAGGGCATTACGTTGAACTCATATAGGCCATGTGCTGTAGTGAAGGCTGTCTTTTCTTTATCTTTCTCCTCAACCTCTACTTGCCAATATCCTGATTTAAGGTCAATTGCTGAAAAGTATTTGGATCCTTGAAGTGTATCCAATACTTCATCAATTCTGGGAATTGGGTAAACATCCTTCACTGTTACATCATTCAATTTTCTGTAGTCAACGCAAAATCTGTACTTACCATCTCGCTTCTTGACCAGGATTACAGGGAAGGACCATGGACTCGAGGATGGTCTAATTATGCCGTCTCTGAGCATTTCATCAATTTGTTCTTTTATGATTTCTCGCTCTTTCGCGCTCACCCTATACGGCTTGTGTTTGATCGGTTTCGCGCCTTCTGTATCGATCCGATGTTTCGCTAAGTTGGATCTTCCTAATCCCGACGAAAACAAATCCTCGTACCTTTCCAAAACTTGTTTCAATTGCTCCTTTTCCTTATATGCTAAATTTTCGTTTATCTGAAATTGGGGTTCTTCATGCTCTTTTTGTTCACTTTCTTCCACAAGATTCACTTCGGCTGGCTGGCTTCCAAAGCACAATGTTTGTTTTTTTAATATTTTTAATGGTCGAGGGTAAGGGTTTGTTATCCAGATATATGTTTCCTTATTCACAACATTTATTAAGCTTCTCGCTAGTCGAAGTCCATTTGTTTGAAACATTTTATGGTTCTCCTCGATGATGTATTCGCCATCCTCTGCTTCTACAAATGCATTAATCAATTTAATAGAAAGTTCTGGTATAATGGCATCCTTTGCACTTTTTATTTTCTTCTGTTGATATTTGATTACGTCACGATTTTCTGTCAAGTCATATTTGATTATTTCACGCTGACAATCAATTTTTGCGTTCATTTTCTTAAGAAAATCACGTCCAAGTATAAATATTCGCAAATGTGTTCTCATTATCACAAATTGATGTGTGATTGTTTTGTCATCAAATTTTATATTTAAAATAATATTTCCTACGATATCTAATTCTTTGCCATCGGGTCCGGAGCACATTTTATCAGGATTTATTATTTCAAGACCTGTGTTGAGAGCTGTATTAAGGTCGACCACTGAAAGATCGGCGCCTGTATCAATCAAAGCTTCGCAGATACCGATTCTATCCACGTTAATGTTCATTTTATATTTGGGGTCCAACTTTTTAATTCCATTTATGGTCGACTTGCTTTGATTGACGGACTCAGGCGCGATGTTTAGTTTAAATCTTCTAATGCGGCATATCTATTCCTTGTAGGGATACTCGAGTACGGGCTATTACTTACGTCCGCGTAGAGCAGAGGTCTCGACTTCTGAGTTCCATTATCCATTCGGATTTCTTCTTCGACCTTGTCTTGTGTAACTATGGGGTCCTCTTCCACAATTCTTACAAACCTGACTCTGCAATACCGCGCTACGTGTCCTGGCTTGTTACACTTGAAACATATTGGTCTCCCGTCTTCTGTCCTATTCCTATTTGAATTTGGATTCTTATTGTATGTTTTACTTGGGTAGACCGGTTTTGGCTCAGGATTGGGAGTGTAAGATCGTCTAGGGGCAGATACCTGGGGCAGAGGCTTGTTCTGGTAATACCTCGGAGTGGGGGCCTGGGGCTTGGAGGTGTTCTGGTAGTACCTCGGAGCGGGGGCCTGGGGCTTGGAGGTGTTCTGATATGGTCTTCTGAACGACGTAGCATTCTTCCATTGCTCTTGATGATGGGGACGAGGAGAGCGTGGTCCATTATAAAGAGCTTTTGATTTTTCTGCACGTTCTTGGTAATTCTTTTCGAACAAATCCAGCTTTTTACAAATTTCTAGAAGTTCATTGGTATTTTTAGGAGGGTTTAGGTGAAGGGCAAAAGAGTATTCTTTCTTTCACCCTCCAATAACCCAGTTTATTTTAGTCTCTTCTTCCATTTGGGGGTCGACCTTGTTGCACAGTACAAGGATATCCTCTGCGAACCTGATTGCAGGTTCATTCCACTGCTGCATTCTGTTTAGCCTCATCTTCATTTCTTCTTTGTTGGCGTCTGAGGCAAAATCCTGAATTAGGCGGCTCTTGAAATTTTCCCAGCTGGTGAAACTTATCTTGTGTAGGTTCAGCCAGGTTTTGGCGCTACCAATCATATTCATGGCAGCATAACGAGAGATAATGTAGTCTGCCCAATGGTACAGGAAGCCAATTTCTTCAAGAGATTCAATCCATGGGCGAGGGTCTTCCGTTCCATCAAACTTGGGGATGTCGATGTTGGGATTAAGGACAACTGGGTCGGAACTAGCATCTCTACCAATTGTTGCACCAGGTTGCGGCTTGGCAGACTCTTCAGGCATGATTCTCTCCTGTACTGGGTCTTGCATCTTACCAGAGCGTGTTTCAACCATCCTACAAATTTATATAAGGGAATAATGAGATAAGTCTACTTTAAGTAGCCTCCAGAATAATTTATTTATTTCCTCACATCAAAGAGAGCAGTGAAGTCACACGTGTACCTAAATACAAATGATGATAATCTAAAAAATAATCTGTTTTAAATAAATATCATAGAATATAAAAATAAATAAATATATAATTTAAATTTCAAATATATTAAAAATGATATAAGAAATACGCCATTAATCATGATGTAACAATATATTGTCGCGTATAAGGCCTCAAAACACCTACAACCTTCGCCTGTTTCCGTCTGAAACTAGTGGGGATTTCGCCGACTGCTGTGGTCCTGTTTCCTGGGGCAAATAGTTGCAAATACATGTTTATATTAGCTCTGGCGTGTAAATAATTGTAAATACCCGTTGAATGTTATTCTAGTTTTATGTAATGTGTAGTAAAAATGACAATAAAAGGAGGAGTGTTAGAAGTCTTGTTGCCGGTTGCTGTTGTTACTCTCGCCATCGCCACAGTCACTACTCTTCTGGTAAGTCTCTCGTGTCCCTCCACCAGTGATAAGGCCGAGAGATACTGCCAGAGGAAAGGAGTTCCACTTGAGCGGTAGTTCTCGGAGGTCTTTGCGTGCTCTGCAGGGTACAGCTGCGTATATATAATGAGCGTCGTCAGCCACAGAGGCGTCCCATTTTCCTTATTTGCCGATAAGATTCCGAGAACCCCTCACACCTGTGATCCCCCCCTCCCCGGAGTCCAGGGATGATTGACAGGTGTCCCATGGAGCTTCTTGTGACCGGAGTTTCAAAGCTACTTGACGATATTTTAAAAGCAAGCGAACTGTACACCCTTATTTAATTTATTAGAGTTCGATAAATTCATCTGAATTGCCAATAAAAATGATCACATTATGTTTATATAATGCTTTATAAATTCTGCTATATTTTACGGGTTTAATGGGCTATGGGCTTAGTGCTTACCCTGAATTCCAATATATTTTAATGCATTTGGAACGGTTTATTGAGAATTGTTTTTAATTAGAAAAAAAAAATAATATCGCTAACTTGTTCCAATTATAGCTACAAGATAGCTTACTATTATTTCTATTGAAAATAAAATTATTAAGTTTCAAAGAGTTTATGAATAGAAAAATACTCAATCTTCTTATATATAAAAGTCAATGCTTGTTGTCTGTTTCGCGATAAACTCAAAAACTACTGAACCAATTGGTACTAAATTTTGCATTTCGCTTTTTATAAACCTGAGGAAAATTTTCGGCTACATTTTGATTAGTATTTTTGGCTATTTATTTTTTCATTTGAAGAATTTATTTTTTACGCGGAGTAAATACGAGACGAAATAACAACAGGCCAATTAAGCGACCAATGAGCGTTCTGCACTTTTTTTAAAGTTCCTTGCGTACCTTTTTTGAAATATCTTTTTATACGAGTGTTACTTTTTTAATCAAAAGTATTGAGTATTTAGAGAGAAATTTATATTACTGAGTTACGGTAAGTGCACACAATGCAATAAAAAAAATACTTTACAAAATTAGCGTTAATGTATGTAAATAATGGCTTTCGTATTTTTTATTAATTTTTGTTCTGGCCTTTGTTTTTTTTATCTCTTTAAAGTCGCGATCATTTGCAAACACACATGTTGGCCTAATTTCCATATGCTCTTTTATTTTTTACAGAAAAATATTTACATGCCAGTATTTTGGATTGATTTTTTTGTAAACCTATTTTTTTCTATATTCTTACAGAGAAGATGGGCATCGCAGTCAAGATCCATCGCAGTCACTCACTCAACTCAGGCAATTTCAAGGGTTAATGGCGCTGGGGCGGGTACCTCGAGGGTTGGGTGGAAAAACTGCCATCTATTTAAACTATATTGATTTTGAAACAACTAATTGGATTGCAAAAAATAATTGAATCAAATACCCAAACACTAATATAATACAATTTTTGCCTGTGGTTTATGTGTTACTTCTGTATTGCTATTCTATGGCACTCTACTAATTATTATTAATGTACACTCAGTATAGAGAATATTTCACTCGGGGGAATTCTCGGGCGAAGCCGGGTCATTCGTCTAGTATTAGATATATGAAGGAAAATAATTAAGTTGATACTACAAAATATAACTCATTTTCATTAGCAGAAAAAATTAAGCCTTTCGATAATAGTAAAATAGTTTAAAGATAATATATGCCATAATTTCTGTTTGAAATGGGAACAAAAAAAATCTTTCGGGTGAGACGCTTATCATATTGATATACATTGTATTAAAGTTAATAAATATACTAGATAATAAATAACCATACTACTAGTAGTACACAAGCTTATGAAGATGGGCCATTCCCGATGAACGCTTCTATAATTTATTTTAATAAAAATACATTACTACATTCTTTGCCCATTTGTTTTTATTCATAAATATACATATATTAAATATATATATAAGCAAAGGGCTCCTCTCATGTCAAATTAAACATTAAAACCAGACGTTATCTATTGACCGTCGCCGCAAACTAGCGGCCTCGGGTCGGTGACAAAGCCACAACACCAGCTTTATCAAAGGGAAAAGCACCCACCTAGAGAAAATTATTTCGGGGTAATGGCCTTCTTCAGATTAGGGCGGACTTTATTCCATGATATTCACAAGGGATCTAATGGAATCTTGACAATCTGCCAAAGAGGTGTTTTGCTGGTAAAGTGGCGTCTAGTTTTGACGTTTAAATTGCCGGGAGAGGAGCCCTATGCTTTTTCAGATTAATTACCTCCCGGAAAACTCTCATATATATTCCGTGCTGTTGTGTGACAACATTCAGTCGTGAATTACCCTACTGAAACTTAGGGTTTCCTAGTCCTCGAATAAAAGGTACTGCAACGGGCCTTAATGCCTCATAAATGTAACGGGGAGGGTTCAAAGTGACGGGAATTTTATATATATACTAGCGGACGTACCCGGCTTCGCCCGGGTTTTACCCGAGTAAAAGTTTGTCTAACGAATCTCTCGATAAAGTGAACATTTTTTCCCGGTCCCTTGAAAAATACTCGATAAGTTGAATAAAATCAATATTAATTGGTTCCCTCGGTAATTGGAAGTTAAAGGAATAGTATCTTGCCTTGGAATTGTATCATTATTCTTGTATGGATGTACCCGGCTTCGCCCGGGTTTTACCCGAGTAAAGGTTTGTTTAATGAATCTCTCGATAAAGTGAACATTTTTTCCCGGTCCCTTGAAAAATACTCGTTAAGTTGAATAAAATCAATATTAATTGGTTCCCTCGGTAATTGGAAGTTAAAGGAATAGTATCTTGCCTTTGAATTGTATCATTATTCTTGTCTCAAATAAATTGCCGTGTCATCCTGAATTTTGTCTTTCCTAATTTTCTACATTACAAAATCATCGTATCATCATGATAATATTTAGAGCAGATTGTTGAATTATAACAGATAAATTAGAATATTTATCTTGATTATTTCTAGGCGAAAAGTTATTTCAAAAATTTTATTTGCTAGAAACCTTCCCAGTACTATACTAAATAACTTCCCAAAGTTTCATGGCGATCCAATGAGTGGTTTGGTCAGGCATAAAGGACAAACAAACAAACAGACACACATACATTCATTTTTATATATATAGATATTTTAAAATTCATAAGATTCTATACATTTAAATATATTATTATTTCTCTTTATACAAGTTAACCTGGGTAAATTACAGATAGTGCAAATTGAATATAACTAAATCCTCAGAGGATTTCTAGTGAGAACATTCGACACACTTAAGAGAATCTTATATAATGTCTCTTATAGAATCCATCCCGGAGATTTCATTAAGGCGTGACGATGTTTTCTGCCTCAGGAGTCTTTGCCTTCATTAGCAGCGAGCCGGTCGATCGAGGCAGTTCTGGGGCTAAACTTGGGCCTTCTGTTGATTACGTTTTGATATTAGAAGATGGTCATTTTGAAATTTGTACACAATCTCTAAATTTTCGTTACAATTTTTTCTTTAGTTTCGGTAATAAAAAAATGTTTTATCCTAAAATTATAGCGATCAACTATTGAACCCTAGCTTAGTTGAATATTTCCTAATTTAATTTCCAAATAGTTTTTTTTTGCTTATCCCAAGAACACGTCGTACAGGTCATGAAAATCATGGTGGATAAAAGTAGGCGACTGCTTTTACTATAAGTTCACCACAGGTCTATACATGTGAAAAGCAGTTAGACCTTTTTCCAATAGTGAATTGCAACAGTAGGTTGCTGTTGAATGGGTTCGTCGCTCTTGCCCATTTCTTTATTTTTCTTAAGCAGCTTTCCGTAGAGAGCTTAGGGATAACCTTCTGAATCTTTCCCAGAGAAATTTCTGCATGCTACATTTTGACTATGGAGGTAGAGATAGTCAAAAGAATCCTCAAACGACATGGAATATTCTAACACAACTCACCGTCATCTCATCCTCGAATCCATCACTGACCCTGATACACGAAGGATTCTAGAAGAAAATATTCCGTGTTGCTTCTATCTATCTGTATACGTAGGCGAAACTTTTAAATCCTTTAAAAAACGATTTCAGTATCATTAATCAATCTTAGAGCTCTTTCTTTACTAGTAGATCATGCCATCATGCCGCAGCCTTGCAGAAAATTGACATAGACTCAGAGCAACAGCTTTACACACCCATGATAGAGAACATTGCTGCTGCTGTGATATAGATGCATGGAGACATCTGAGATTCTTCTTTGGACACGACAACAACAACAACAGATCATGACATCATGAATAATTATAGCCTTACTGGAAAAACAATGAAATTATATAACATAACATTCCTATAAAACTGGAAGGATATTTTCTAGATTCAAATTCCGAAATACGGTTCTAGAAAATTTGCCGAAAAGACCTTTCCAACATCGACAGAGTCGCGCTTATCGTTTATGAAATGCTTGGAAGGTGAAACTCTCATTTCTCGTTATATCGGGTTTATTTAGGTGGTAATAAACGTCACTTTCAAATCCACGATATACCGTATACAACTTATGGATTGCACTATATTTCGTAACATATAGAGCTATGTTCAAAAAGTGGCACTTAATGCATTAAACAATTCTTTATTTTGAACTAAACGGGTGACCCGGGCTTCGCCCCGGGATTGACCCGTGTGCATATCTTCCCGAGTGATATGAATTTAGATGAGATTTTTTTTAAGATTGTTTGTTATTAGCATTATCTATTTGTTTGCATCAGCATAATTTAATCTAATCTTTGATAGAGGGCGCTGTTCGTGATCTAAGTAGAATAATTTGAATATATATAGTTTTAATAATTGATTTATCTATTTTTTAAAATAGCCTATCGTCTTCCCCGTATTCTTTTACCTATGTATGGAAATTTCGGTTTGAATTAGTGAACTACTGCGAATTTGTATACCGGACATACAAACAAACAAACATTAATTTATATATATACGATATAAACGATATTTGAAAATTATATTATTTTGATTTTCAAATACTCTAAGCCGTGGTTCGATAAGGACTGCTATGATATGAAAAAACTGGCAAAAGAAAGTCTGAAGAAATATCGTAAAACAAATAGATTGGAAGACAGGGAATGTTATGCTTCCTCCAGAAAGAAATATCTCGCTTTATTGGATCTAAAAAGGAAAGGCTTTGATAATGAAAAACAGGAAATACTCAGAAATGCTGAAGACTCAAAGACCTTCTGGAAAACTATTGCGCTCTACAAAAGTACATCTATAATCCAAGGAGAAATAGCTATACAGGACTGGCTGAACTTTTACCGCGAACTAATGACTACAGAGAAAAAATTGATAATTTGTAATTTACATAATGTAAAACGAAAATTGAAATTATACCGCGAATGTTTCTTTTATAAAAATCGAAATTTATTTTCAAAGAGAAATAGCGACATTTCTAACTTTGAGGATGAGGTATGGAAAGGTGAAACATGAAGAGTAATGGCGAACGGAAAAATAAAAAGTGTCCAGGGGCGGGAATCGAACCCACACCCTTCTGCTTACCGGGCAGGTGCCTTGTCCACTCGGCTACCCTGGACGTATTTTTCCGTTCGTAACTAATACTTAAAGTAACATTTAAAATACAATATAACGCGGCTGATGACTGTAAAACGAAAATTGAAATTATACCGCGAATGTTTCTTTTATAAAAATCGAAATTTATTTTCAAAGAGAAATAGCGACATTTCTAACTTTGAGTCCTATATTGGACTCAGAGATAACCAATGCAGACATATACAAGGAGATAGCTGGTTTGAAGAGTAACAAGGCATGCGGGCCCGATGGCATCCCCAATGAAGTATTAAAAATACTCCCTGATTCGTACATACTGCTGTTGAAACAACTCTACAATAGTGTTATGACGACTGGAAAATACCCAGAAATTTGGACTAATTCCACTATACACCCAATCTTTAAAAATGGTTATAAGAACAGCCCCTCCAACTACCGAGGTATTGCACTGATTAGCAATGTATCAAAGCTTTTCACTTCAATCCTAAGATCAAGACTGGAGGAATGGGTCGAGGGAAGAAGGGTTGTACCGAAAAACCAAGCGGGATTTAGAAAAGGAAGATCATGTATTGACCACATATTTACACTAACTACTTTAATCCAACTATCATTAAGAAAAAAGAGGGGAAAACTATATGTCTTTTTTGTCGATCTAAGGAAGGCATTTGATACTGTACCTCACTCAATACTTTGGAAAAAAATTTACAACCTAGGCATAAGTTACCAATTCATAAGTACGATCAGAAGTTACTACGAACAAGCAACTATAGCTATCAGATGGAAGGGATCATTCACGGAAAGTATTAAGATAAACTCGGGAGTCCTCCAGGGAGAACCACTTTCCCCACTGCTCTTTATATTATTTATCACGGACTTAATCGAAATTTATAATAATTCAGACCTGCCGAGTGTAAATTTGCCAGAATTTGGAGATATCCATTTATTGCTGTACGCCGACGACATAGCAATTATAGGTGAGTCCAGGATGAACCTCCAAAGGAAGATAAAAATACTGAAAGAATATCTCGATGAGAACTTAATGACACTAAATGAGTCCAAGTCAAAAATTATGGTGTTCCGTAATGGAGGTAAACCCTCGAATAAGGATAGATGATTCTGGAATGATAAACCCATAACAATAACTTCAAGATATACATACTTGGGATTCCCTCTGACACCAACAATAACAACTACTCACCCGGCAAATTACTTTAAAGGAAAAGCATTTACAGCAATTAACACCACACACCCAATATTAATAAAATCAAAAGCAAAGTCAAGAAATTTATCAACCAAACTCTTTGATACAATAGTGAGAGCTGTCCTGATGTATGCCGCTCCATTGTGGGCAACATAGCATAAAGACTTATTGGATAGTACACAAGACATATTTATCCTTAGATTCCTGAATCTGCCCAGATACACTCCTGGCTACATAATCAGATTAGAAACCGGTCGTATCTCATTGAGTGTAACAGCTTTAAAATTAACCCTGAAGTATTGGCTGCGAAGTGTTAAATATGAGCAGTGACAGATTGCCGCGTATATGTTTTAATAGAACACGGGAACTGTATAATGCCTCGGGCACACCCATCGGTTTCATTAAAAAGCTCACTAATCTGCTTAACAATAATGGATCCCCTGCACTTGTTTCCTGTGATGATCCTGAAACGCTGAGGAGCGCGATTACAAGGCTCTTAAAAACAGCTGCAGACCAATCTATACAAAACGACCTTACAAGAATGGATAAATCTAAGCTATACTCTCACTACAAAGACATTCACATATCTTTCATGACGGAGGGATACCTTTTAGGGGATTTTCCTTTCCCGGTTGTAAGACTACTCGCACAAGTTAGAATACTTTCAAGTTTTTTTAGAGAAAACCACACCAAGATGCTCTGCGGCGAGGACCCGATTTGTACCTTCTGTAATTCAAAACTAAAAAATGAAATCACTTACTATATTTTTGATTGCTATGCTCTGAAAGAAGAAAGAAGAACCCTTATGCTCAAAACTGGGCAACTCTGTGCTTCACTTCCATCAATAATTGACAATATGACCCAGAATAAGTATATTGCTACGGCGTTTTATGGTTTCCACAAGTCCATATCTCAGAAGAAGGCCAAGTGACACTCACTCCTCACTTTCTTACTGCTACTCTTTTTGTGTTGTTTTTCTTGCTTCCCTCTTTCTATTTCTTGTTTTTTTTTCTTTTTCTTCTGTATATATCGTTATTTCCTTTGTCTCACTGCTTTGTTCTTATGCATACCTCTGGTGAATCCTGTATAGGGTCAGTGACCCTGAATAAAGGCTTTTTGTTGTTGTTTGTTGATTTTCAAATACTATTCGTTACAATTATAAATTGGCGCCGTGGATAACATTCTTGTGAAACGTCCCGCTCCAAACTTTGTGTCTGAGAAGCGATATTTTATAGAAAGATGATCTGGCTTTTGTTTTCTGCTCGAATGAATGTTTTTCTGTTAGAATATTGTTTCTGCGTACAAAATAATGAACTGGTTTCACCCGTGGTCTCTGCTTTTTGGAATTTTTCCCGATATAATTTTGTATCTGATAATCAAACATGATACAGCAATATCGTCATTATCATTTTCTGACTGAAAATATATAGTTTTAATAATTGATTCATATATTTTTTAAAATAGCCTATCGTCTTCCCCGTATTTATCTTACCTATGTATGGAAATTTTGGTTTGAATTAGTGAACTTTTGCGAATTTGTATACCGGACATACAAACAAACATACGAACATTCATTTATATATATATAGATATATATTATGAATATAGAGCAATCCATTATACCTATTGTTACGTCGTTCCCAGACGTTGTTCGTGTACTTTGTACAAAGATACACATGCGAGTTCGAAGGGATGCAGCTAAATGTATTGCTTTATTGGTACTAAACAGAAGGAATACAACAATGGGACTTGCTTTCAACCTCCCCGTCAGAAGAATCCTTGGCGCCGTGGATGTAACTCTTGTGAAACGATCTGCTCCACACGTGCAGCTTGGGCTACACCGCCCTGTAGGACGCTCCGATGTCAGTCTCTCCTGGTATTGCCTTGCAGGATCATCCACACGCACCGGGGGTAACTCTCCGCCGTCCTCTACTTTCCGCAGATCTCGATGTCACCAGACGACTTCTCCCCCAGACTTCCATGTCCGCTCGGCGCACAAACCCCTTTCTGGCCAACCGCTATCTCGGCTCCTTCCTTCGCTACGACGCCAGCTGGATGTCTGTCTGCCGCCCCCTTTTCTCGAATTTGCTAATCAACACCTTCTTGTGGAGAGGCCCCTGCATATCTCTTTGAAGGATTGCCCATATCTTCTCTTAATCTTCTTTGCTGCACCGTTTTACTATATTGTAAAAATAAGGCGTATTTGTATTTAATAAGAATTTTGATTTATACAATATTTCGATGGACCAATCGCCCATCTTTTACGAGTTTTTTTTTTTTTGTTTTGAAGCACACAGCAGGTGTATTTCAAAACAAAACACCTCGTAAAAGATGAACGATTGGTCAATCGAAATATAGGATATATGAAAACTCTCATTAAATCCAAATTACGCCTTATTTTTAAAACAATTCTTTATGTTAAACACTACAGTACAAAACTTAAAGGTGGTCATGAAAATTGAGCAAAACCTGATGACGTGGTATTTTCTTCATTACTACTTTTACTTTGGTACTGTGGTGATAAAATATTGCAATGTTTTAATGCAATTTTAAAGCAGAAGGTGCCACCTTTGGTTCATGAACACCATCCTCCC
>CP092871.1:26917413-26934401 GCA_030710605.1 Cordylochernes scorpioides | reverse complement strand
TAGACATGTTCTAAATCTTCTTTAAATATTAAATACTATTTAAACACATTTGAACAAAAGATAAATATCTTAATCATACATTTTAAAATCATATAGTAAATTTAAGATGGAGATTTGACCAGTTTAAAACAAATATCATAATCCGTCTCTATTGCGTTTTATTTTTATAACGAATGATATAAAAAGCTTTTTGAGGATGTGTTTTTTTACTAACGTCTTATATTATAAAAAAATTGGAAACTTTATATTAGAATATATGTTGGGAGAAGGAGGGACTACTGTTTTTAATTTATCATTTACTCAAACTGGATTTCACATGTGTAGACATGTGGTGCACTTACAGTAAAAGCAGTCGCCAACTTCTACCCACCATCATTATAAGAGCCTCTACCACATGTATGAGGCATAAAATATTATTTAATTATGAAACTTAATGGTAGATTTGTCTATTTTGGTAAATATTGTCTTGATATTTTGTGGACATATATGAACATTATAAAATAAAGAACATTTAACTACATAATATACGCTCTTTGATCATTTTAATAGTTTAAAAGCTTGTAAATGAAATCTGAGAAAAATACGAATGTGAGAAAGAGGTTTGTTCATTAATTTAGACTTTGAAACTTTCTCCGATATATTTATCGTGTAGGAATTGCTATTCTACGATAAATTGGTCGAAATTATAGAAATTTATATATGACTAGACGGGGGACCCGGGCTTCGCCCCGGGATTGACCTGTGTGCATATCTACCCGAGTGATATATATTTAGATAAGATTTTTTAAATAATTGTTTGTTATTATTAGCATTATCTATTTGTTTGCATCAGCATAATTTAATCTAATCTTTGATAGAGGGCGCTGTTCGTGAGCTAAGTAGAATAATTTGAATATATAATTTTAATAATTGATTTATATATATTTTAAAATAGCCTAATATCTTCCCTGTATTTTTTTTACCTATGTATGGAAATTTTGGCTTGAATTAGTGAACTACTACGAATTTGTATACCGGACATACAAACAAACAAACAAACATACAAACATTCATTTATATATGTATAGATGTAGCAAGATACAGTAGAATAGAATGATCTTTGCGTTAAGAACCCTGAACCTGCACGACTCACGTATTTGAAAATATTTGGAAATTGCAAACAAACACTGTAACAAAGAATCATCTGTATCATATCAAGAAGGGTAATGGATCTATAAGAGGAAATACTCGTTGTTATATCACCAATCAAGAACAAATACAAACCTTATATACTGCATAGTTACATAGTATTACTAATGGAAGATGTATAGATTATTCTCTGAATGCATCGTTAATGGAGTCAGCTGGCTGTTTATTGACATCGGTGAGCAGCGGGAATAGATGCAATCCTTTGATGACGGTGGGGTAAGAAGGTAAGGAGGCAATGATTTGGTTCTATATACCTAGGTGCATGAGAATCCGAAAACCTGTTATGATATCATGAGTATTAAAAGGACAAGTCATTGTCTTGATTTCACTGGACATGGGATGGAAGAGTCACTAACCTGATATCATATTGGTAGGTCATGTTTGGTTGTTCATGTTTGGTAGGTCATGTTTGGAAGGTCACGTTTGGTAGGTCATGTTCGGTGGGTCAGTTTTGGTAGGTCATGTTCGGTGAGTCAGTTTTGGTAGGTCATGTTCGGTGGGTCACGTTTGGTAGGTGTGGTTTTGTGGGTCACGTTTGGTAGGTCATATTCGGTGGGTCACGTTTGATAGGTGACGTTTGGTGGGTCAGGTTTGGTAGGTGCTGTTCGGTGAGTCACGTTTGGTAGGTCATGTTCGGTGGGTCACGTTTGGCAGGTCATGTTCGGTGGGTCACGTTTGGCAGGTCATGTTCGGTGGGTTACGTTTGGTAGGTCATGTTCGGTGGCTCACGTTTGGCAGGTCATGTTCGGTGGGTCACGTTTGGTAGGTCATGTTCGGTGGGTCACGTTTGGCAGGTCATATTCGGTGGGTCACGTTTGGTAGGTATGGTTTGGTGGGTCACGTTTGGTAGGTCATATTCGGTGGGTCACGTTTGGTAGGTGACGTTTGGTGGGTCACGTTTGGTAGGTCATGTTTGGTGGGTCACGTTTGGTAGGTCATGTTCGGTGGGTCACGTTTGGTAGGTCATGTTTGGTGGGTCACGTTTGGTAGGTCAGGTTCGGTGGGTCACGTTTGGTAGGTGACGTTTGGTGGGTCACGTTTGGTAGGTCATGTTCGGTGGGTCATGTAGGTAGGTCACGATAAATCGAGAAATTAAGTTGGCTAAATATCAGGAAACAGGGTAAATCAATATTTAGTTGATTTCTGTTCCACCATATGGCGCTCTGCCATTTGTAAAGCACATGAGCTCCTGATCAGGATATGCAATTTTTATTTTTAATATCAACACCTGACCTTTTTATTCATTATTATTTTTTTCATATTTGTATATATTAGACTAGCGGACGTAACCGGCTTCGCCCGGGTTTTACCCGAGTAAAGGTTTGTCTAACGAATCTCTCGATAAAGTGAACATTTTTTCCCGGTCCCTTGAAAAATACTCGATAAGTTGAATAAAATCAATATTAATTGGTTCCCTCGTTAATTGGAAGTTAAAGGAATAGTATCTTGCCTTGGAATTGTATTATTATTTTTGTCTCAAATAAATTGCCGTGTCATCCTGAATTTTGTCTTTACTAATTTTCTACATTACAAAATCATCGTATCATCATGATAATATTTAGAGCAGATTCTTGAATTATAACAGATAAATTAGAATATTTATCTTGATTATTTTTAGGCGAAAAGTTATTTCAAAAATTTTATTTGCTAGAAACCTTCCCAGTACTATACTAAATAACTTCCCAAAGTTTCATGGCGTTCCAATGAGTGGTTTGGTCAGGCATAAAGGACACACACACATACATTCATTTTTATATATATAGATAGATTATTTATTCATTATCAGAACAATATTCAGACATGCACACACATAATAACGATTTGGGTTAGAATTAATAATTATGATTAATTCTTTTAAAATATAAATTTTCAAATTGATCTCACAATTTACACATGCACACAAAGAAAATTTCGTAATATTTATATTAACAATATTGATCATATTAAAGGGATAAAAGCGAGAAGAAATGTTAAAGATCATGATCTGTCAGTAGGTTGGAGGCCAACTTCAACTTTGTTAAATTCTATTTATATCAAGAGAGGATGAACTTGTTCAGCAAACAATATTGCTTAAATTAGGAAATGATAAAATTTAAAACATATTCTGTCAGAAAATTATTCAACTCGATCAAATATTTGTTTCTTTTGGATATATTTCTGGTCACATAAAAGTAAAACTCACTTTTAATCAACTCTTAATTCACTTGTAAAGCTTGTTTACAATCGTCTTGCTTAATCACCAATAATTATTATGTGGAAAATAGTTACCTAAAAATATCTTTAAAAGTAAAAATAAAAATCAGGTAAAAAGTTTATTTTAATTTAAATTTGCAAGTTTCCGAGCAAATATACTATTCTTCAACGGGCTGATACTCTATGTACAATCTCTGAATAATATTTATACATACAATATATTTTTACTTTTTCAGCCAATAATTATTAAATATGTGGATTCTTGGCTCCATAGAAACCAAAGTTTCAGAGTATTTTATAGAATATTATATAAATTTAACAGGCGAAATCGTTGAAAGGGTTGAGCACGGATGAGAAAAAAAACCTTACCAATATTTTTAATCGCAGTATAGACCATAATTATCGCCTCATCATTCCTTCTGCTTATTATTAGTAACAAATTTCATTTAAACCCCTAATTTACATGTATAACCTTCAAATAAAAATGAATTTATTGGATCAAAATATCATTTTTACCATGTATATAAGCTATGGCGAATAATTATATATATATATATATGGAAATTTTGCCGGGACGAAATTGATCTAAAGAGAAAAAGGTCTCCTCTCCCGTCAAAATAGACGTCTAAAACCAGACGCCATCTATTGACCGTCGCCGCAACTAGCGGCTTCGGGTCGGTGACAAAGCCACAACACCAGCTGTGGCAAACTGAAAAGCGTCCACCTAGAGACCATGGTTTCGGGCTAATGGCCATCGTCAGTCTAGGGCGGACTTTATTCTATAAGATCCACACGGGATCTAATGGAATCTTGACAATCTGCCAAAGAGGTGTTTAGCTGGCAAAGTGGCTGGGCCATATCTATGGCTAAAATATAGATGGAAATTTTGCCGGGAGGAAATTGATCTAAAGAGAAAAAGGTCTCCTCTCCCGTCAAAATAGACGTCTAAAACCAGACGCCATCTATTGACGAGGGCCATTAGCCCGAAACCATGGTCTCTAGGTGGACGCTTTTCAGTTTGCCAAAGCTGGTGTTGTGGCTTTGTCACCGACCCGAAGCCGCTAGTTGCGGCGACGGTCAATAGATGGCGTCTGGTTTTAGACGTCTATTTTGACGGGAGAGGAGACCTTTTTCTCTTTATATATATATCAAGTGATATCTTTCACATAAGTAAGGTCTTTTTCAACTTTAAAAAAATAGCCACCAGAATAAACACATTTTTTTGAATCGTATACGACACAAATATATATTAGATTAAATTAATCTAAAGGTATATGACAAATATTACGTTGCGGGAAACTATCGGGGTACCACGACTCAGGAAAATAACTAAAGTAAAACAGCTTAATACAATATTACAGCGTATGATAGATTGAACTGACCCGGTTTTTGAGCTGGATCGATCATATAAAATTTATAAAGCAAACAATACAAAAAAAAGGAAAAAATTTACGTAAAATGACATCTTCAAATTGGGGCTTATCTCCTGCAGTAATTAAACGCATCTACTTATCTGGCTTCGAAAGATCCATTGTTTATGCTGCTAAAGTTTGGTGGGGAGATATTCATAATAATGACACTTCGGTAAAAATCATAAGATCAATTCAAAGACCTTTCGCCCTTGCTATTTGCAGGGGTTATAACACCTTAAGCACTGATGCCGCCTTATTTCTTTCAGGACTTATCCCTATAAATTTAATTTTAAATCTTGAGATTAATGTTACTTCCTTAAAGAGGCCTGCTAATATTTTTAATATAGGTTTAGATGATAATATTATTGATATTCCTTCTAAAAAATTATTTTGTAATCCTGCTGACTTTAACTTAATTACATTTCAAAAAAATTTACCTAATAGTTCGGACCTAACTATTTTTACAGATGGTTCTAAATCAGAAAATGGTGTTGGAGCTGGGTGGTGTGCCTTTTATGATAACAAAATCATACACAGAGCAGCTTATATCTTATTTCCAGATAATAGCGTCTTTCAAGCTGAGAACCTAGCTATTTATACGGCTCTAGAGTGGTTTGAATATCAAAATTATAATTCTTTACATTTGGCCACGGATAGCCTTTCATCACTTCAAGCTCTTAATAATTCATTTTCAAAATCATGGACAACCATGGGCAATAAGGCAAAAATTCATAAATTAAGAAGTAAAAATAAAAATGTCCACTTATATTGGATTAAGGCTCACATAGGAATTGAAGGCAATGAAATGGCTGATAGGATAGCTAAAGATTCTTATAAATTTCCCTCTTCTTATCAATTATTACCTATACCTAAATCATTTAGAAAACATTTATTTAAAAGGGAAATTTTAGATATTTGGCAAAATAATTGGAACCAGTCTTTAATTGGAAGGGATTTATATAAATGGCTAAAATTTGTTGACAATAAACGTATCTTAGGTGATGCATTTTTGAACTACTTTTTAACTGGCCATGGTCCCTTTCCCTCTTATTTCGTAAAATTTAAAATCAAAATACCTTCTCCATGTCTTTGTAATCAGATCAATATCAGTCACACTCACTTATTATTTGATTGTCACTCTCTGAACCATATCCGCCCCTTTTTCTTGAGGCAAACAAATCCTAATCTTCCCCATATAATTGCTACCTATAAAATTGAACTTGCACAATTTTGTAAAAAAATTATTGATTTGTTACAACAAAATGCATGAGACTTGCTTGAATTTTTTATTATTTTTTTTATTTATTTATTTTTTTTTATTATTTTTTTTTATTATTATTTTTTATTTTTTTAATTATTATTATTTTTTTTTTTTTCTCACTATATATATATTTTATAAAATTAACTTTATACTTAATTGTTTCCTATATATATTATATGTCTACTTCAAATTTACCTATTTTATGTATTGTGTAGATTTTTTTAATAAAGTGAACCGTTGCTGAGGTTACTATCGCTACACCTCCATGTTGATTTGCAGAGCCTGTCTAATAGGTTTTCTCTTCCCGCTGATTAAAAATTTGAACTAAATGATAATTGCCACAGAGTCAGCGAAAGGGGATGCAAGGGCTTGTTTATGCCTATATCGTCCCTGGCTCAGTCTTTGATTGAGCCAAATTTCTATTCTGACCCGGGTAGTTGGCGATCTATGGATATGCTCCAGGAACCTGGGTTAACTCTATGTTACTCCTACTAGATTAAACTGGCAAAACAACTAGGAGGGTTCACCACTGATGAACCAGAACCTCCCATTACTTTATCATTGCAGTAAGGGCAGTAGAAAATTGGTTTATTCTAAAGGTATTTTTCATACGTGTCAAGTATAATTTCAATTTCTATTAAAGATTAATATACAAATTTTTAATCACTCATTGAAAGATTAATTTAAATCTACATATTTATTATTTTTGTCATATTTTATTATTTAAAAAATCCAATGTTAAATATTATTTTTTGTATCATTTTTAGTTGATATTTGTAATATTGATAGGTTTTCTTTTCAGAAAATAAATTACGCTCGCAATTTAATCTTTACACATATATTTATTTTGAAAATAAAGCAATCCATGAATAAATCTTTAATAAAAAAGGCATATATTGGATCAAAATATCATTTATTTTACCAATATTTGTGTGAATATTCACACCCATATTTTACCAAATTTATTTTGTCCATAATATAAATATATATAAAATATTTCTCCCCATTGAATATAACAAAATATCTTTTAAAACTCAATTCTGTTGACGTTATGTGGCGCTGAGTTTGTTGTTGACACACATTAAATATGTTATAACACCTTGATAAAGGTTGGCGTTCAGCCAACTGAAATATTGGTAAAATAAATGATATTGTGATCCAATATATGTCTTTTTAATTAAATATATATTTATATAAGAAATATTTCTTTACTCTTCAAAATAAACGATATAAGTATTTTTAAAGATATATATTTCTAATATAAAGAATTTAGAAATAATTATCTTATCCGATCGCTTAGAATGAGGCTGATTTATCCTTTTTGAATATAAAATTAAATTATTATTATCCTTATATAATCATCTTAATTATTAAATCATTCTAGAAGTTTTATTTTGAAAATTTACGAATAAAATGACTTCAAATTTCTGGCTGTGAAAGTATTTTATAATCGAACCTTTCGGGTCACCGGGTCATATGTGAGTAAATGTTTAAAATGTTTTAAATGTTTCTGAGCGGTATCTAATGGGATGTTGTTGTACTCGATTGAATTTGATTTTTTATGATAATCATAGCTCTAATTATGTAAATTTATTTATATAAAACTAGCGGATGTACCCGGCTTCGCTCGGGTTTTACCCGAGTAAAGGTTTGTCTAACGAACATTTGTTAAAACAATTCTCTATAAACTTATAAAAAATAATAGATATATTTTGATAATTTGAAACTCGTAAATTTGAATCTCTCGATAAAGTGAAAATTTTTTCCCGGTCCCTGTGTGCCGTGTCATCCTGAATTTTGTCTTTCCTAATTTTCTACATTACAAAATCATCGTTTTATCTAGTGAACATTTTTTCCCGGTCCCTTAAAAAATACTCGATAAGTTGAATAAAATCAATATTAATTGGTTCCCTCGGTAATTGGAAGTTAAAGGAATAGTACCTTTGCCTTGGAATTGTATCATTATTCTTGTCTCAAATAAATTGCCGTGTCATCCTGAATTTTGTCTTTCCTAATTTTCTACATTACAAAATCATCGTTTTATCTAGTGAATATTTTTTCCCGGTCCCTTGAAAAATACTCGATAAGTTGAATAAAATCAATATTAATTGGTTCCCTCGGTAATTGGAAGTTAAAGGAATAGTATCTTCGGCTTGAATTGTATCATTATTATTGTCTCAAATAAATTACCGTGTCATCCTGAGATAATCTTACTTTTGATAAATAATCTTTAAGATAATAAACTTAGTGATAATAAAACTTATAGATAAAAAACTTGTTATCATCGTCGCAATGGTGGCGCTGCTTGCGAGTTAAATCTACAAATCTGCAAATAATTCATATTCAAGATATTCAAGAAATTATTTTTCAGAAACCTTCCCAGTACTATACTAAATAATTTCCCAAAGTTTCATGGCGTTCCAATGAGTGGTTTGGTCAGGCATAAAGGACAGACAGACAAACACACACACATACATTCATTTTTATATATATAGATTCAGACTCTTCTTTTATAATAGACAACTGTATTTTTAATATTTACATTTGAATAATAAATATTTAAAAGACACCAATGAAAGAGAGAGAGAGATTTTTTCATTTTAATAAAACGTATTTTAAATATGTGAGTTTGAGCCAAAGAATATGAATATTTTATAGCTTGGTTGTATTTAGTAATAAACATACACAAATAAACTAACAGAAAATATATTTCCAACAATAAAATTGCAATTTGTTTGAAATTAGAGCGGTATATCATTGGTGGAGAACAAACGAAATTCTCGAATTAGTGTAAATCTGGTAGCGTAAACCTTTTATGGTGGGAATAATTCCATTAGTGGGTACTGGGCAGGTAAACAACACAACGTTATTGATACTGTAAACCTGAGGAAGCCAGACTACTTCAGAAAACCTTGAAACGTTTCTTGTTCCTCATATAAAATGCGCTTGATGCTTTTTCAGCTGTCTTATAAAACTTGACTAACAAAAGACAGGAGGATTACACAGGGGGATGAAGGGGGATTACACATCGCTACATCAGATGGATAAAGTAGTAGGGAACAGTTTTTGTCAGTGAGAGTTTAGCAAGGATATGTACGAACCATACGTAAAGTATATTTTCAGGGGGGTCGTTGGAAGGATGGTCTAAACCGTTGGTTTTTCGACCCCCTAAGACCCGGGTCGATTCCCGCATTAGGCACTTTTTCTGATTAAAAAAATGCTCCAGTGGCCCCCGATTCTAGCAAAAGTCCAACCCCACCAGCGAGTGAAAGTAACCAAATGGGGCTCGGGCACATTTGGAAGTGCAAAGTCGAACTGCTTTTCACATGTGTAAACATGTGGTGCACTTACACAGTAAAAACAGTCGCCTACTTCTACCCACCATGATTATCATGGCCTGTACCACGTGTAGTAAAGAAAAAAAAAATTAAGAGGAGAATCATTCCGGTGCTTCAGGAACCGCACAAGTAACTTTATTTAAGAAATTTGGGAGTGATAATTGAAAATTAAAATCAATTTATTGACATCTTAGTCAATATTTACAAAAAAATCGCTAAAAGGTAAAAAGAGAAAATTATATACATGAGCCAGGGTGTTTTCCCCAACGCGCTAGAGTCCTCTGCCAGGCTATGACGGGGTCCTCGACGCTGCCACCGAGACTAACCTGCACAAAGTACCGGTATATACGGGACTTCGCCGACAAAAGGATGGCCATTTCATCGTCCTCCAAGCCAGTCCAGAAGATCCATGCTCGAAGATCAGGTGGTCTCCCGACGATGTTGAAGGCCTCCCGGACGAGGGTCTGATACTCCTGCAACCCCAGTATCGGTGGCCCAGGAGGACCCGCAGGTAGGGCAGGAATTTAGGAGAATATTTTCTAAGATATCAGTTCCCAGAAGAATCACTTCTGGCCGCAATAGCAAAACTCATTCGCCTGGGATGATCCAAGAATACTCCTAGATATCGACTTGTCTTCTTCCACTTAATAGTGTCATTAATGAAACATTTCTTTGGTTTTCGACCGCTACGACCCGGGAACGAATCCCACATTGGGCACTTTTTTATGATTTAAAAAAATGTTCTAATGTCCCCCGAATCTTACAAAAGTCAACGAGTACAAGTAACCAAACGGGTCTCTGGCATATTTGTAAGTGCAAAGTCGAACTACTTTTCAAATGTGTAGACATATGATGCACTTACAGTAAAATCAGTCACTAACTACCCACCATGATTATAATGGCCTGTACCACGTCTCTACTAGGGATAATAATAATAAAATACTTAAAAACAAGGGCGTTTCTGCTGAATTTGCGAAGTTAATCCTATTTATGTACAATGTGTTTTGGTAAAGACAGATGATGATCCAAGAATACTACAGTTCATCAACAGTAGTGACTGGCGTGAAGTGACGAGCCAATCGCTCGGCATCCATTGACCAGTCGTTTTCTAATGGTGACAGAACAGGATAATGTGCTGGCCAGGGCATCATCTGAACATTTTCAGTTTGTAGAAACTTCGGTCTTATTGGGTGACAACATTCCATCATAAATTACCCTGCTGAAACGTAGGATTTCCTATTCCTCGAGTAAAAGGTACTGCAACGGGCCTTAATGCCTCATAAATGTAACGGGGACTGTTCAAAGTGACGGGAATGTGAACCGGGACGTGTATTTCATGGTATCCTATGATATCACAACAGGTAATGGGCCAGTATAGCGATGTCGAATGCACGCTGGCAATAAGCCTATTCTACGATGGTCATTCAAGACTATAAGTGCGTGAGAACGCCAAACTATGTGAAACACATAGCCCTGGTTGGCGTTTCTTGAATAATTCAGAAATTCTGTAATATTTAAAATTAAATCATTAGTTATTATTCATTCCGAATGATGACTCACAATTTATTTTTGTTTCTTGGATGTAAATATAGATAAATTCATTAAAAAAAATATAATCTTAAAACTGAAGAGTAGATAACAGCCTGAAAGACATACCACCAGTTAGCGTTTCTTGATTGATTCAGAAATTTCATCATATTTAAAATTAAATGATCAGGTATTATTCATTCCGAATGATGGCGCAATCCTTAAGCGAGAACTTATAAAACTTTAGTTAGAAAAAACTTTTATAGAATCGCTCTCTTTTATTGTTTAAATTAACATTCTACCGCAGTTACCTAATGGAGATTTAATTGATGTAGGCCTAGTTCCAATTTGTTGGAGACATTTTTTACACTGTCTTCAGGAATAGATGGACATAGTTAATATCCAGATTTAAAGTTACATAAACATATTTTAGTAGTGCGTTAAAATTGCCAAGAAAATATAAACCTATACAGAATATATTCCCAGAAAAACTAATATAATAATTGTAACAATCTGATAGATTGAATTGGGGAAATCTATGTAAAAGGTTTCTCACTAATGAGCCAAACTTTTCCAAATTATTTTTCATCTTCATTTCTCTAATTGTATAAAAAGATTTACTGGCCGAAGTATCTTTAATTTTAAGAACTATGAATGCCGGCCAGGCAGCCTCTATCTTTACGATAATTTTTTTCTATTTGAATAAAAATAAATAATTCTGAATAATTCCACCCTCTTTATCTCAACATAGAGTACACTATATATTGTTTACTAAATATTATATTAATTACGATTCATATAATAAATTCAAAGAATAAGCTCATTAAACATATATATATATATAATTTGAAAAAATGAGAGATATCAAACTAAAAATATCAACCGAAAATATACATAGGTAAATAGAACATCACACACACACATATATATATAGAATAAGGTTTTATTATAATGTATGGCAATAAAAAATGAGATAGGTATATACATTAATATCTCATACAATTCTTCTCTAGATCATCAAATTGTTATCGTTAATTAGTGTAATCATTTCACTGAAATAACGCATCTCTCCAAATTCCTCAACTTCGCATCCCCAAGGAGAGAAATCCATTCCAATTGGCAAGGCTCGGCAAACCTATTAAAAGAATGATTAAATTGTCAAAGATGTAATTGAATATTATTAGGAAGGGAAGATAGATGCCTAGCCTCAGGCTATTAGGTCGTGCTATTTATCTCAGACCATTTTTTAACCTAGGGCCATTAGCTTTTTCTTTCTCTTTTTTTTTTTTGGGCAAGTACTTAAGAAAATTTATTTACTTTATCTAACTCGGCTTCAATTTGCTCTAGATGAATTTCCAAATGAGTGCCACAACTTGAGATAAAGAAGTAGTCGGGTGAATTGTCTTCGAAAAAAAAGCGGTGGCTGAAACCCCTTCTCCAATGGCTTCTATTTAATATGAGTTATGGACCAATCTATTTGGTCGCTTGGGATTAGTTGGTGTTTTAATGCTTCATTGACCCGCCCCTGTAGTTTGTTTCCAATTTGTTGTTGTGTGTTCCTTGGGAGGATGTTTCACTTAGGGAGCTATAATATATTATGGCTCGCCCGCGGAACTGTTTTTCCTTGTCACGTAAAAGTTATATATAGAGACTCAATATTTTGTTTTCAAACTAAATGTATATTTTAGGTACATTGAACCTCCCTTTAACGGACATCTCGCTAGCGGACACCTCTCTACAAAGGACAGTTTTCATTTGCAAAATTACCATTTTTACTATTCAGAAACTCTCCGGTAAGAGGATAGCTCTCCCTAAAGGACACTTAGGCTCTGCAATTAGGTGTCTTTTACAGGGAGGTTTTACTGTATTATAAATATACATGCGCTAAAAATATATAAAGAAAAAAGGATACTATCATTGTTTTGCGTTTTTTGAATTATGTTTAATTTTACTTAAAAATTATTTTAAAAAATAAAAACGAGGGTTTTCCGTTTTTTTTTTTCTTCTTAATTTCAACCATAGTTCAATAACAACGAACCTACAACCTTTATCTATACAAAGATTTGTGTGTTTTTGATGGCAAACGAACTAGTTTCTTATATAAGATTAACAAATTGAGAAATAAAAATGAGAAAGAAGTAAAAGAGAAAGAAATAAAAATAGCATTATTAATAACATACATTTATCCCCGACTTATAATTGAATAAATTCAAAAGCAATCCAGGGCTAAGTTTTTGTACCATTTTTATTTCTTTGGACTTCGTTCGGACATCGAACTTCGATGTCCTTGTAGACACGCTGGCGATCTTTCATCGTACTCTGCATTAAGATATCAGAGTTACCTTGTACATTGATCATTGTACATAGGATATACTTTATCTTTTATGTAATCATTGTAGTTCTTCATAATATTGCAACGGGTAAAATTAGGGAAGACCAACTTCGGGATGAGACAACAATTTATTTCAGGAAAGAACGAACTATGAATGGTAAACAAAAGATAAAGAGGAACGTGTACAGAGTATAGCAAATTATAAACATTAAAAATACTACTCTGCTAATAAAATAATAAATACTTTGTTATATAGCTCCTTCTCTATTCGAGCTGTGACCCACAGCTAGCAATTATTGTAGTTACTGACATGGATCTGACGTGCTTCTGCCAAGGATTCCATCGGAGTGTTAGAACTTTGTCTTTAGTACCTTTGCGTCCTTTTTCTTGCGGCGTGAAGAGCGGCTTTGTCGTCGTATCGTCTATAGGGACATCGTTATCTTGGAGGGAAGTCTTGGCTTTGACAGATCGGTGGAATCCTGGAGCCAGTCTCCGAAAATGTAGATCACAGCACCCATGGCCTCTAGGTCTTTTCGGCTATCTTCAGTTTGTTTTCCCTAATTTACCCAGAATCTCCCTGAAATGCCACGTGGAAAATTAGGGAAGACCAACTTCGGGATGGGACAACAATTTATTTCGGGAAAGAACAAACTATGAGTGATAAACAAAAGATAAGAAAAAGAGGGAAGTGTACAGAATATAGCAAAATATAAACATAAAAAATAATACTCTGCTAATAAAATAATGAATACTTTGTTACATATTTTTTTAGGAACAATTTATTTTATTTCCAAACCTCATATACATGAATTAAGTATCCTGGTACGGAGGATGATATAATGGTGAAGAGATTTGTTTTGTTCAGAGAATATCTCAGTGGTGGTGATGATGGCCGTGTTGATGGCCGTGGTGGTGTCCGTGGTGGTGTCCGTGGTGGTGGTCGTGGTGATGATCATGGTGGTGACCATGGTGATGATCGTGATGATGATCATGGTGGTGACCATGGTGATGCTCGTGATGATGCCCGTGATGATGATGGTGCCCATGATGGTGGTGATGGCCATGGTGGTGACCGTGGTGGTGCCCGTGATGGTGACCGTGATGGTGCCCATGGTGGTGTCCGTGGTGATGTCCATGGTGATGATGCCGGGCCAGCAGACCGCTACCAGGGGCAGGGTGGCCCCAGGCCACGAGGGCCATAGCTAGCAGGATAGCCAGGACAAGAAGGGACAGCTGCATGTTGCTGGGAGTGAGTGGAGCACGGTGGACACCGGCGGACTTTATACCGGCGAGGAGCGGCTACCTGACTGGTGCCATTAGCACCAATGCCTTGATTACCTAAACTTGGCCCACAAACTACACGCAATACATGGCAAGAATAGAATTTCCAAACTGTTGTGCCGACAATTCTTTTTTTGAAGCCTTGATCTCTCCTTGTATTATTCGAGAAGATATCTTTCACAAAGATATAGCCTGTATGTTTAGGCTTTATGCTTCAGAAAATGTTGCGCTACTGACTTATGAAATGTACATTAATAAATATTTTGCCATGTATTGGGACTGGCGATGTCCCATGTAGCTCCCAGGGGCACGGGTATGACTTGGTTTGTGTTCAGAGGTCGAATGGATGCGTCTCGGCCTTATAGATCCTCTTATATATTGTCACGTATAAGGTCTCAAAACACCTACAACCTTCGTCTGTTTCCGTCTGGAACTAGTGTGGATTTCGCCGACTGCTGTGGTCCTGTTTCCTGGGGCAAATAGTTGCAAATACATGTTTATATTAGCTCTGGCGTGTAAATAATTGTAAATACCCGTTGAATGTTATTCTAGTTTTATGTAATGTGTAGTAAAAATGACAATAAAAGGAGGAGTGTTAGAAGTCTTGTTGCCGGTTGCTGTTGTTACTCTCGCCATCGCCACAGTCACTAATCTTCTGGTAAGTCTCGTGTCCCCCACCAGTGATAAGGCCGATAGATACTGCCAGAGGAAAGGAGTTTCCATGTGCTCTTTTATTTTTTTTTTACAGAAAAATATTTCCATGTCAGTATTTTGGATTATTTTTTTTTATAAACCTATTTTTTTCTTATTCTTACTTTGAAGATGGGCATCGCAGTCACTCACTCAACTCAGGTAATATCAAGGTTCAATGCGCTGGGGCGGGTTCCTCGGGGGTTGGGTGGAAAAGCTGCCATCTATTTAAACTATATTGATTGTGAAACAACTAAATGGATTGCAAAAAATAATTAAATCAAATACTTAAACACTAATGTAATACAATTTTAGCCATCACACACACTTTTTGCCTGTGGTTTATTGTGTTACTTCTATATTGCTATTCTATGGCACTTCGCTATTTATTATTAATGTGCTTTCATTATGAAGGAAATTGCACTCGGGGAAATGCTCGGGCGAAGCCGGGTCATTCGTCTAGTATTAGATATAAAGGAAAAATAATTAATTTGATACTAAAAAATATAAGTCTTTTAATTAGCACAAGAAAATTAGGGTTTTCGAAAATAATAAAAAAAGTTTAAAGATAATATATGCCATAAATTCTTTTTGGAAGGAAAAAAAAATTCTTTCGGGTGAGACGTTCATCAGATTGTATTTAAGTTAATAAAAACTAAATGATAAATGACTTTATATTATGATGCATTAGCGTGCCATCTGTTTTGGGTTTGCCATCCGTTCATAGTTTTGGATATTTTGATACTCGACAATTTTGTCTCATTGTTAATCTGGTTATCTTTATGTAATTGAGGTTGATATAATAGTAATATTTATTATTAATAATTATAATTAATAGTTATAATAAAATACATAAATTGATATTTGCTGAAGAGCGATTGCTCGAAGCATATTATATATTTATAATTATATGTAATTCTACTGTCCTCAAAGCTTATGTCCATAGTTCATCTAAAATACCCATTCCAAGAGTCTAGCATCAGTGTCACTCTAAAAGGAAGATCGAAAAATGCAATATAACAGCGTTATGGTAGATTAAACTGGCGAAATCGCTGGGAGGGTTCACCACTGATAAGCCAGGCCCATTCAATTAATTTTTCCATTGCCGTAAGAACAGTAGAAATTGTTTTATTTTTAAAAAGAATCATACGCGTCAATAATAGTTTCGAGTTTTGATAAATGACTTCACTTCTAGCAGTATACACACAAGCTGATGAAGGTGGACCATCCTTGATGAACGCTTCTATATTTGATATTTATAAAAATTACAATGCTGCATTCTTTGCCCTTTTCTTTTTATTCATAAATATATGATCGTCATATATAACGTTGTCCCAAAAGTTCGTAAACATATCATGATTTATATTTTGCAAGTGTTTGAGAACTTTTGGGTCAACCTTGGTAATACTGGTAACCTTGGTAAAATTATAACAGAATTCTTATAGAAGAATGATTTAATCTCTGATGTTCTATATCAAGGGTGACCAATCAGCAGGTGAACCACGTTTCAGAATTACAAGGTTGTCACAAAAGTTCGTAAAAAATTGCAAAATATAAATCATAATATGTTTACGAAATTTTGGAATAACCTTGTAGATGGCATCCAGCTTTGATGTCTATTTTTGGCGGGAGAGGCGACCTTTGTCTTTTTAGATAAATATTCTCCCGGAAAATTTCCATCTATATTTTAGCCATAGATTTGGCCCAGCCACTTTGCCAGCTAAACACCTCTTTGGCAAATTTTCAAGATTCCATTAGATCCCGTG
>CP092871.1:26874005-26909358 GCA_030710605.1 Cordylochernes scorpioides | reverse complement strand
GCAACCTAATGTTATATATAGCTATGAGAATTCAATAAAATATTCCCTTATATTGAGTAAAATATTTCAGGCCTCCAGGGAAAAGTATCGTTTCAAAACATTTTTATTCTCTAGTTTTCGGACTTTTATCCTGTAGAAGGGCGTACGTGCTCGAAAGCTAGAAGAAGAAGCCCCATGCAGATCTAAAAGAGAGCAGCGCTTGACGCGCATCCCTGTTACACCCCGTTGAGCAGGAAGAACAGCGGAGTACGTCCAGCTCCGTCGATCCTCACGGCCGCTTGTGCCCCGGCATAGAGCAGCTGGACCCACGCTACGAAAACTGGCGGAACACCGATGGAGATCAGGAGGGATATCATGAAGCCGCGGTCCAGAGCGTCAAACGCAGACTCTAGGTCAGTGGCAACGACCGCAAGTAGTTCATTATTTTTGTGGGCTGTGGCCACCGCGTCAGAGACGCTAGCCGTGTTCCAGGATGGTGTTCTTCCCGGAATGGCGTAGCTCTGGCATTCCGGAACTATGTCGCGAAGGTGACGTCGCAATCTCCCGAGTAGAATGCCGCTGAGGACTCTGTAGTTTGTTGGAGGAAGAGTTATAGGTCAAAGTCCACTGAGACCTGGGCCACCATGCGGTTTGGGAACGAGGCATATCTCGCTGCGCCGCGTGGATGAAGGCAGAGTCCCGGAAGTCTGGGAAGCCTCGAAGATCTGTTGAAGCGCCGGCGCGAAGAAATCTTCAAATCCGCGGATCAGTTCGCAGGGCAGCTCGTTCCATCCTGCCGATTTTCCCATGGGCAAGCGGCGGATGGCAGCACAGATTTCAGCTTGGGAAATCTCAGCGCGGCTCAAGGGATCGCCTTCTTCTAAGTTGATGGTTAAGGTGGCGCCTCGCAGGAATTCTTCAATGTCTTCCGGAGAACATGCTGGGCGTGAGAAGCTCTCTTTAAAAGAGGCGTAGGCCATGTCCCGCAAAGCTGAGCACGAAAGCTAGAGAATAAAAATATTTTGAAATTACACTTTTCCCTGGAGGAATGATTAATTTTATTCAATAGCTATGAGAATATATATAGGAAATATATAACCCCTTTTTTCTTTTATTTGAGCTTTTTAGAATTTAATTAAACAGTTTCAATTTTCAAAAAGCATTGCATCTAAGCAAGTTCATATTATTGATTCAAAAATATTGTTTTCAAGTTTAGAAGGAAATATTAAAAAAAATAACACCTTTTTCTTATAATATTACTTTTGTGTGTGTGATAATCCAAAAATACATTTAACTAATTTTTTTAATGTTTTTAATTTTCTATTCGAATAAATACAAATTCAAACTTGTTGATAGGATTTGAATTCGTTTTGTCTACTTGGGCGTTTTAAAAAATGAGAGTTCCCCCCCCCTTCCCCCCAAATAAACTAAGCTCTATTGTATTTTCCAAATATTTATAAATTTGTAGATACAATTCTTCCTCTAGATATTTCGAAAAAAACTTATTATAATTAATACAAAGCAATAACGCGCCATCTATATATAACGAATGAAGACATTAAGACGTGAATGTTTATTTTCATAAATAAATCAAACTTCTACTGTCCTTACTGTGATGAAAAATATTGGGAAGGTTTGGCTCATCAGTGGTGAACCCTCCCAGCGGTTTCGTCAATTTAATCCACCAGACCGCTTCTCAGAGCTCTAATACTGTATTGGATTATTATGCTTTTATATGATACACTGAAGGGTGTAATCTCAGAAATGGTATTTAAGCAAACTATGGATATAAGCTTTTAGGACAGTAGAATTGCATTCAAATATTTGCATCGTGCAATGCTCTTCCGCAAAGAGTAGAAATTTGATTTATGCTTGAAAGAAACATTCGCATCTTAATGTTTTCATTTGCTATACAACAACAAAAAAGCCTTTATTTAGGGTCTCTCTCCCTATACAGGATTCGCCAGTTCACAAGGGATGGAGAGAACACTGTGTGGCCTTTTTCCGGGATATAATCCTGTGGAATCAAAATATCGCCACCGTTATATACCTATTCTTTGATATTTCAATAAATAAGTGCCGGAAATGAAGGACAAAGTTGCCCCGTTTTATCATTTAGTTTTCGTCTTTCTCAGACAGAGCAGCACAATCAAATAAGTAGTGCAACATCTCCATTGTTATTCCTGGACAAGTTAGGAATAAATTAATACAAAGTAATAACACGCCAGCTATGTATAACGAATGAGGACATTAAGATGCGAATGTTTCTTTTCATAAATAAATCAAACTTTCACCGCAGTAGGACAATAGAAGTTTGATTTGTTTGTGAAAAGAAACATTCGCGTCCTAATATCTTCATTCGTTAGACTTATTAGAATATTTAGGAGATTCTCTATAGCATATACTCTAACACATTTATAAATTGACGTTTAGCAAGTTTTACCCCCCGCAAATGTTTCTTTTTACAGAACAAAAAATCGTAATTTTAATTATTTTAAGGAGAAATAACGACTATTCCTATCCTTAGGGATGAAGTATGAAAGAATGACTTGTGAAGAGTAATGATGAACGTAATAATAAAGAGTCCAGGGTTCATCATTACTCTTCACAATTCATCCTTTCATACTTCAACTCTAAGGATAGGAATAGTCGTTATTTATCCTTTAAATAATCAAAATTACCATTTTTCGTTCTGTAAAAAGAAACATTTGCGGTAAAACTTGTTAAACGTCAATTTATAAATGTGTTAGAGTATATGCTATAGAGAATCGCCTGAACATTCAAATAAGTCTAACAAATGAAGACATTAAGACATGAATGCTTCTTTTCACAAAATATTAATCATCTACTGTCCTTACTGTGGTGAAAATTTGATTTATTTGTGATAAGAAACATTCGCTTCTTAATCTCTTCATTCGTTATAAATATCTAGCGCGTTATTGCTTTGTATTAATTTATGCTTAACTTATCCTTATTGTTTGCGGAAGAGCATTGCTCGATGCAAATATTTGAATGTAATTCTACTGTCCTAAAAGCCTATATCCATAGTTTGCTTAATACCATTTCTGAGATTCCACCCTTTAGTGTAGCATATAAAAGCAGAAAAATCCAATAAAGTATTAGAGTTCTAAAGAAGTGGTCTGGTATATTAAATTGGAGAAACCGCTAGGAGGGTTCACCACTGATGAGCCAAGCCCTCCCAATATTTTTTCACCGCAGTAAGGAAAGTAGAGGTTTGATTTATTTATGAAAAGAAACATTCGTGTCTTAATGTCTTCATTCGTAAGACTTATTAGAATATTCAGGCGATGCTCTATATAGCATATTCTCTAACATATTTATAAAATCTCTATACAACACGCCCTAGATCGATGCTACATAAGCTAAACGTGTTATATAGGCCACGTACGTTTATAGAAAACTGATAACCCAATACACGTGGTTGACATTTGGAAACTTTTCCAAAATAAATAAAGGACAGTTCGCAAATAAAATGATGGAGAGTTTTTAAATCACATCTTTTTCTGGAGACCTATTTTATCTCCAAACTGTGTGTTTACTATTGTTGAATAAAATGTTTGAAAATATAGCTTCTTTTTTTTTATTCGCACAAGCATAGATTGTTACCTTTTTTATCAACATTGAAAATAAAATTGTTATAATGCAACTAAAACAAATTGTTTTTATATTTATCTAATAGTGAGATTGTTCTAATTGTCCTTAATAAGCAAGCGCTATTTCTATTTTTAAAATTGTTTTCTTAAAATCCAATAATATTTCGAATATTGTATATCGTATATATATATTTCTGTTGATTTCTGTTCCACCAGATGGCGCTCTGCCTTCTGAAAAGCACATGTGCTCCTATTCAGGATATGCATTCTTTATTTTTAATATCAACACCTGACCCACTTATCTTTTATTTTTTTCTATTGTTTTCTCATGTGTTAAGCGTCTTTACGCAAATTTGGCCTTAAATACCCATTTCTTGATTTCTCAAGAAGCCATTGGGACCAAAAAATCTCTTTGGTCGCAGTGGTTACAGTCTACTCCACGCTGACGAGCGCCAACAGCGCGAAACGCGTTCGTGGATGGATTTTCTTGATTTATCAAGAAATTGGGTTGGCCAAATATCACGGAGCAAGCTAAATAAACGTTTTATTTATTCTTGCTCCACTAGATGGCGCTCTGCCATCTAAAAAGCACATGTGCTCGTGGTCAGGAGATGCCTTCTTTATTTTTAATATCAACACCTGACCCACTTATCTTTTATTTTTTTCTATTGTTTTCTCAAATACAGGGTGATCCAAAAGTCCCGCACTATTTTAAAAATTAATAACTCCGCGAATATTTGCGCTAGAGCAATGCGGTAAACACCATTGTATTCAGGATGCAATGGGATTTTTTATGGCAAATAATGAAAAATTCGAAATTGATTTTAGTTACAATTTTATTCGCCAGATGGCGCTCTACCAGAATCAGAGATTCAGCGGCCAGATTGTTTGATAAATTGAAAAATATAACTGATCGACACGTATTTTCCCTTTTTGAATACCAGGAAAGAACCCTAATAATATCAAATGATAAATTAATAAAACACCACTTCGCCAAAAGTATGAAGAATTGGTTAACGATTTTCAAATACAATCAGAGATATGTAAAATAGGTAAATGCAAATTAAAACATGTAGCAAAAATATGTATATTTTATATGGGGTTTTGTGAAATAGATTGAATGTTTGAAAAACACTGCTGATATCAATACACGAATTTTTGAAATGTTAATATAGTACCAAAAATTATGATGGCACTATTAATAGGATTTCTTGCTATAAGAAATGTGTAGTTTCTTGACTGATTGGCGACCCTTGACTATTTAACTGGATATTTGTCATGATCCAACAAATGAAATATAGAGGGGAGTGACAAAATATATTTGTCGTACTTTATTCCAAATATCCTAAGGGCTTGTCAAATGTTATCTTTGTTTATTATACTGTACACAATTTTAAAAAATGTGTCCCCTCAAATAAAAATAATTTTTAAATCGACCTTTTGCGTTGAAAAACGTGGTAGTAAAATCATTTTGTATTATTTTTTTTTTTTCACAAAATTTCTAAAGTTATTGGTGTACAGAAAATATTCCTTATGCTATTCCTTTTAATGAGCGAAAAGCGAAAACTAAACATAAGGTGGAAAATTGTGTGTACCAGTGTTATTCGAGAAGTTATAACACTCTGGTTTGCACGACATAATATGTGAGCAAATGACAAACAAAATATTACTGTTCACAAAAAATAGAGTCAAGATGTGAGGACAGCATTTATTATCCCCATATCCCAACACAAAGAGCTGCAAAATATTGGTAGATAATATAATACATGGCGGCTTATCTAACACATGAGGTAACTGCCTTCTCTCTTGTATTAGGTCACAATCCTTGCTCAATGTGGCACCCTTTATTCTCAATCACCGCCTGGAGACGATATATGACAGAATGGACAGCATTAAATAACATATCTGTTGAAATTGATAAAACGTGCCATCTGATAGAAGCCTTCAACCTGGCCAATGTGGTAGGCCAGCATCGATAAACACACGATTTAATGTACCCCAATAGACAAAAATCGCAAGGCGTCAAGTCTGGTGATCTTGGAGGCCACTGGTATATAAAGTGGCGACTTATCATACGATTTTCACCGAGCGTATCCTTCAGCAATTGTTTGGCACCTCGGGAGATATGAGGAGGTCCTCCATCTTTCATGAATGTTATATCGCTTAGTGCTTTTGCCCTGCACAATATGGGAATACCCTTTTCTCTCAAAAGTTGAACATAACGTTCACCAGTTACAAAAACGGTTTTAAAAGTTCTTCCATTGATTTTTCAAAGAAAAATGGCCCAATAATAAAAGAAGTGAACCCACACAAAACTAACTCTAGGCTGGTAAAGTGGCATTTCTGTGAAAATCCTAGGGCTTTCTGTTGCCCAAATGCGGCTGTTTTGAATGTTAAATTCTCCGTTTAGAGAAAAGTGAGCATCATCTGTCCACAGAACATTCGACAGCCAGTTTTCATCAATATCAATTTGCCGTAAAACCCATGCAGCGAATTCTTGACGCATCTCAAAATCGCCAACTTTCAGCTCGTGAAATCTTTGAATTTTGTATGGGTACACACAATAGAAACATTAAGTGAAGCGTCTTCGGATATCACAATCATACTCGGCGAATTAAACGCCAAAAGTTCAATTTGGGGATCACCTGACCAGGATAACAAAAGTCAGCAGGTTGAGGACATGCTAACCGACCTCGACCTTACACCGTTAAATAACAGAGAGAACATCTATCTATCCAAGTCCACAGGCACAGAATCCGCAATAGACATCACAGCGATAAATTACAACATCGCACCCACAACACAATGGAAAATCCTGAGAGGTGCAATCAGTGACCACAGACCAATTTTAACAACCCTAAACTTCAAAATTGAGAATGTCCATTAGAATAAAAGAACATGGAACTTTAGGAAAACCGACTTGAAAAAATTCACAGAAAAGCTTGAAGAACTGTGCAACGAAAAATTGAATTACAGAACGCTTGACAAAAACTTGGAAAAATTCTCTTCGAACATTTCAAAAGCTGCAAAAGCATCGATACCTAGAGGTAGACGTAAAGACCTGTGGATACCTTACTGGAAGGACCACAACATCGAGGCAATGATTTAAGAGAGAGAGACAATATCAATGAACTTCTTAAAAAAATAAAATAGAAGAAAACAGAAAGGAACTCATTGAAATTAGTCACAAAATAGAACAAAAAATTTGGATATGCAAACAAGAAAAATGGCAGAATTCTGCGAAAAATGGATCCAAGAAAGGACAGCCAACACTGGAATATGATTAGAGTGTTAGAGAACAATCAAAACCAACACCAATCCTCCAATACTCTAACCGATATGAATAGAACAGCGAGAACGAGAACAAACAGATGGCTGACATAATTGCTGAATATCTTTCAAGCACTTCCATACTCAACTATACGAATGAAGACAGGACTCTAAAAATAATATAAACCAGTTAGTTAAACAAGCAAGAAACTTCCATCAACAAGATATTTTCTCGAGAGACTTCACACTGAATGAGCTAAACTTATCAATAAAAAAATCCAAGAGGTCACCAAGAGATAATCTAATCTTTGGTCAAATGATTAAACATTTTGAAGACAAAGCTAATAATCAACTCCTACGAATACTGAACATTTCATAGGAAACTGGTAAACTACCAAAGAATTGGAAGATATCAATTATAGTGCCAATACTGAAGCCAAACAAAGATGCCAAGGAATACAAGAACTATCGGCCAATTGCTCTCACCAGCATACTTTGTAAAATACCAGAACGAATTATCCACTCTAGGCTCATAGTCTGGCTCACTAACAATAATAAAATAAACCTCTACCAAACTGCCTATAGATCCCAGCACTGTACGACTGATCAACTGTTCTACTTCTGTCAATCAATAATAGATTCTTTCCAGGAAAAACCGCCAAAAAAGACCACGGCTATATTCCTTGATATGACCTCAGCTTTTGATTGAGTGTGAAGGGAGAAATTACTTGAAAAGCTGCACAATATCGGAGTAAGAGGAAAAACCTTAATCTGGATTGCAGACTTCTTAAGGGGAAGAAGGTTAAAGGTTCGGGTCAATGGAGAAATTTCCAAGGAAGGAAGAACATGGGCTGGTGTAAATCAGGGATCTGTGCTCAGTCCTCTACTCTATCTGCTATATATTAACGACATCCATCCTTACCTCACTGAAGACACAAAGGTTGCCTGTTATGCAGATGATATAGCCATATGGAACACAAGTAGCAGCATAGAAAATCGTAAAAATTACTGAAGACATCAATGAGAGGACTGGAAAAGTGGGCAATGGAACTCCAAATGACCATAAACCCAATAAAACCAAACCTATGCGTCTTCTCCACTCACAGGGAAAAAGGCATAAATATAACCACAAAATAAGCATAAACAAACAAATATTTGATAAAATTATAAATCCATAATACCTAGGTGTGATACTGCAGTCCTGGATCTTTCAAGTTGGTCTTGAGGACCACGCCATCACCATCTCCTAAGCGGCGAAGTACGCGATCTACGTATTCATCGTAGATCGCAAAATGCGTGGTGTCGCTGGAGACCCACTGGCGATTCTCCACCAAATTCTGCAGCGCTGGCAGAGGCGCCATATTCATTGTACATAGTGTATATAATGCATATTATCTTTTTTTAATAGTGCAGACTGTGCATGTATTGACAAGATGTGTCAACAAAATTATTTTTATTATTATTGATGAGGAATTGGAATTTTCAGAACACATAATTAGCACCTCAAATAGAGCTATCAGAAAACTAAACATTCTGAGAAGGCTATGTGAACAAATTGGGGAGCAAAACCCAGAATTCTCAGAACAAGATATACCACCTTAATAAGGCCGATAATGGAATATGCAACACCGGTCTGGGCTCCCTCAAGCTCATCACTAAAAGTAAGACTAGACAGTGTTCAAGCAAAAGCGGCCAAAATAATCACTGGTGCTGTTTCATCCACCAACAATGAAAAAATTCAGAGAGAATGTGTTCTAGACCTACTCGCTCGAAAGCAGAAGACAAAATAAAAACAACTTGGATCGGCACTTCGGAAACGAGGAACCAGAGGACGAGATCTCTCTGACCACTTGTGGTTTGGTAGATCCGCCCTTTTCTGAGAATGAGGTGAAACTGACGGCTTCCAAGTTCGGGAAAAGGAAATCTCCTGGTCCCGAAGGGATCGATAACACGGTCGTAAAAGCCCTGGTAAGGATGCACCCATCGATTCTTTCCAGGTTATTCAATAGGTGCCTGGACACTGGTGCATTTCCTGAGGCATGGAAGGCTGCCCGAGTAGTGCCTCTCGAAAAGTCTGGTAGAAAGGGTAATTCTCCAAATGATTATCGTACGCTTTCTTTACTAGTGTGTCTAGGTATGGTCCTGGATAGCCAACTAGCTCAGCGACTGAAGCATTGGCTAGAAAGTAATGAACTCCTTTCCTCTTTCCAACATGGTTTTAGGGAAGGGAAGTCCACAACCACAGCTCTTAACGAGGTGTTAGAGGGGGTTGAGATGGGCTTAAATAAGGGTGCTTGGGTTCTTTTCGTGGCCCTGGACATGGATGGCGCGTTCAACTCCATGAGCTGGAACAAGCTGATGAGAAATTTGATGGACATGGGTTGTCCTGATAATTTGTGCAGCTTGGTTCGTGACTTCCTGAGGGATAGACGGATTAGCCTCAGTTTTGGTGGGCGGAAGTTGGAAAGAAACTGTGCTAGGGGTTGCCCCCAGTGCTCTTGCTGCGGACCTATTCTGTGGAATATCCTGGTAAACACCGTTTTCCAGGAGGAGCTCCCTGAGGGAGCCAGGCTGGTTCTCTATGCTGACGACCAGTTCCTCATCATTGAGGCTGCTTCGAGAGCGAAGGCTGAGAAGTGTGTTGGAACTTCTCTCCAAATTCTCTCGATCTGGGCCCATGACTCTGGCCTTAAGTTCAATGTCTCCAAAACTAAAGCCCTCAGCTTCAAGCCTAGGGACATAAGAACTAAAAGGAAAGGGATCAAATGGGAACACAAGCCGGCTATCCGGATGGAAGGACGGAGGGTAGCGTTGGTCAATAGGATGACCATTCTGGGGGTTGTCATTAATGACAAGATGGGTTGGCAATACCAGGCGGAGGAGATGGTGGCGAGAGGCAGGGAGGCGTTGTGCAGGCCTGTCCTGGTTGGCTGCTCTCAACAGGGGGGGGAGAAGGAGGGTACTATTCTTAGGAACCTCTGCCTCTCCTGTGTCGAACCAATCTTGCTATATGCTTCCGGGGCTTGGTGGTGCCGAAACAGGGATCAGAAGGTGGCAACAACTCTAGAGAGAGTGCAGAGGACAGCGGTACTCAGAATCACAGGGGGATATTTCACCGCCAGCAGTGAGGCCTTTTTGGTCCTCGCTGGGCTTATTCCCCTGGGATTGAAACTAGAGGAGGAGACCATCAGACATCAGAGAACAGGGAAGATGCCCTGGAACTTGAAGCGGGGGCCCTGGAATCGAAGAGGGATCCAAGGAAGCCTTCGCAGTGGTTTCCAAAGTGGAATTGGAGTCCTGGAGGGCCGACAGGGATTGGCACGGAGGTTTTCACTGATTGTTGTAAGTCTGGAACCAATACTGGAGCTGGGGTAGTGATATTCACTAATGGAGAGCTGATCTTCCAAGAAAGTTTAACACTCAGAGTGGACGAATTGGTATTTTCAGCCGAGCTGGTTGCGATCAGGGTAGCCCTCAGAGTGTGCGCCGAGCAGAACTTCAGCCCGGACTGCCCCTATTCTGATTGTATGTCGGCCCTCGTCGCCATCAATCTGGAGAAAGGGCAACTCGCGCATCAAATAATCCAGGAGCTGGAGATGATGACGCGGGCTCCGGAGCTCCCTTGGTTTAGGAGACACAGCCTCATCGAAGGTAATGAGTTCGCAGCGAAGGGCATGCTTCGCATGCCGGATTGTGGACCTAAAGGTCTGGGTGGCCATCTGCTTCTAGGGTATACCAACTGTGCTTAGGTGGGATCCTCCAGTTCTTGTTTATTTTGGCTACTGTTTCTATTTCTTTAAAAGTAAGTTTATTTTTCTGTAGCAAGGGTTCTTTTGTGCCTTTTTTCGCTAGCGCATCAGCAGCTTCATTGCCTTCAATGCTAACATGTAAGAGTATCCATTGAAGGTGAATTTTTGAGGCATTGAGAGTTTTTGGAGATAGCCAATTATGTTCCTGCTTACTTTGTCTCTAAGATCCCCTGTGTGACTCAAGTGTTGTATGGCACTTCTACTATCAGTAAGAATCCACATATCGTGATGTTTAATGTTTCTGATGGATTTTAAGACTTCATAGATGGCTATAAGTTCTGATCTGAAGACTGAGCAAAATTCTGGGTTTCTTCTGTTTATTTTCTCAATGCCATTTGTGGTTTTGATGAGACAGCCACTGCCAATGTGTCCCAACTCGTCTCTGCTACCATCGGTATAGATAGTTATTGCATTTTTAGGAATTGTATTAATTATTTCTAATGATAATTGTTTTGAGTATTCTGGATTTTGGTATTGTCTGTTGGTGGGTTCATTTAAAGTAGCATTAAAAATAACATTTTGTTAATGGTTCGCATGGAGATATTTTTTCAGCTAAATAATATTTTTCCACTTTATATTTTAAAAATCCATTTCTTTTGGCCAGGTGGAGAGGGCCTTATTTTTTGAATCTTATATTGGGTTCCCAATTAAGTATGTAATTGAAAGTTCTGTGTTTGTTTTCATAACTCTTGATTTTGTTTATATATTTTGGCAGATTGTAGCTTATTCAATCCTTCAAGGGCATAATGTCTGCCTCGTAAAGTACAATATTATTTGGACAGGTTTTTCGAAGACCTGTAATATTTCTGGCTGCACTTAGTTGCATCCTTTCCAGTGATTTTAGATTTGTTTCAGATGCTGTACCATAGATTTGATATCCATATTCCAAGATAGGTCTCATTAGAGATGTGTAAGTTAATTTTAGTGTTGTTGCTTCAGTTCCCCACTCTTCCTGAAATATATTTCAAGATTTTTAGTCGGTCTCTTCCTTTTCTAACAACTCCTTCAATATGTGTACTGAAGTTAATTTCTGGATCCAGGGTGTAGCCGAGATATTTAGGATGTTTATTATATTGTAATTGTTGTTCTTTCAGAATGATATTTGGTCTTGTTTTGTATAGTTTCTTATCGGTAGTAAAAAGACAGGTTTCAGATTTTTGGGGGTTAAATTCTAATTTATTTTTATTAGCAAATTTTTCTAGGTGGAGAAGAGTCTTGTTCAAATCTCTTTCAGCTTTTTTCCAGTTAGTGTTACTGCTCCATAGAATAATGTCATCAGCGAAAAGTCCAATATTGGTTTTATTTGAAAATTTTTCTTCTATGCCTGCAATAAATAGGGTGAAGAGAGTTGGGCTAAGGATTGATCCTTGTGGTAATCCTTGGTACACTTTGAAGGTTTTAGATAGAGTGCCATTATATTTGACCCTGATTTATATATTTTTAAGGGAATTATTTATCCAAGTGATAGCTTTTCCATCAATTTTGAAATGTTTGTATAATTTTGTAATTAACTTGTTTTTCCATACCCCTTATCAAAAGCTTGTGTAAGGTCTAAAAAGCAGCTATGGTGTGGTTAGTTTTTTTTTTTTTGTTTTGTGCATCTTTTACCTTTTGTGTGAAAAATAAGAGTTGGTCTATTGTCCCATGTCCTTTCCTAAATCCATATTGTTCTTCTGGTAAGAGATTTCTTGTGTCGGGGTGGTAGGTGAGTCGTCTGAGTATAATTTTTTCCATTAATTTGCAGCAAATATTTGTTAGGGAGATAGGTCGGTAGTTTTTTGGGTCATCAGCAGATTTGTCAAGTTTTTTAATGGGAATTATTGTTGCATTTTTACAGTCTTGAGGCAATTTACCAGTTTTCCAGGAGTTATTGAAACTATTAAGAAGTGTTTCTTTGCCAATTTTGCCCAAGTTTGATATCATTCGGCCATGGATTCCATTTGGCCCAGGAGTCTTGTTTAGGTCAGTGTTTTCTAATGCATAAGCTAGCTTTTTCATATTGATTTTTTTCATGAAAAATATTATGAGTGCTGGTGACATTTTACAGTCATGAATAATCTTTCGGGCCTTTTTTCAACCTTGATTTTACTACTTATTTGATATGGATTACCTAAAAGATTGGCAGGAATTTTGTCATTAGTTGCTGGTGTACTATCTGTATTCTTAATCATATTTGTGTTTTCAGTTTTTGGCTGGGCTCTGTCAATTTGTTTTGCCAAATTCCAAAGTTTCGTATTTGGGTTTCTTGGGTTCAGTTTTTCACAAGTTTGTTTCCATTTTTTCCTTTTCACATTTACGTATAATCTTTTTATTTTTGCAATCACAATGTTCAGTTCAGTTATACAATTTGTTTGGTTTTGGGTGCACTTTTTTGTAGTTCATTTCTTTTAGTTATAAGTGTTTGAATATTTTTTGCCTGGTGTGTATAATTTGGAATCCATTTATTAATATTACCTCTTGGTATTGAAACTTTGGCTGCTTTAATAATGGTGTTTTCGAAAGATATCATTTTAGCCTTTTTGAAGTTCCAGAATTTTTCTTAATTGAGCTAGTTTTGGTCTTGGTGCTAATTTCTATCAAATTAGGCAAATGATCACTTCCAAAACTTTTTAATATTTGCTATTTGCATTTTTGGAAAATGTCAGGATAGTAAAACTTATATCAAGGGCTTGTGCAGTATTATAGCTTGTATGAATGATGGGTAGGATTCCCATCTTTTAAGCACATGAAGGCATTGTCGTCAAATATGTTTGATAGTATTTTGCCTCTTGGGTTTGGCGTAGAACATCCCCATAGCTGATGTTTGGCATTAAGGTCACCTACAATAATAGTGTTGTCTGTAAGAAATTGAGCCATTGTTCCATCGTCAATAAATGTATTGTTAGGAGGGTGATACATATTGTATATGTTGATGGCTTTGTTTTGATTGAGGTAGACTTTGATACCTTGGGCTTCGAGGTCTAATGTGTTTGTAATATTAACGGCTATGTCCTCATAGTACAAATTCTTGATTAAAAATGCTAGGCCACGCCCTTTAACAGCATATACAGATGGATCTTCAGACCTTACCCTGAGTAATGGAGGGGCCGGAATTAACATAATACTGCAAGATGGAACAAACATCAAAATCAAAGAAGGAGCAGGACAGATTTCGTCAAACTTCACTTGTGAACTGACAGCTATCTGGGAAGCTCTTGATTTATGCCTTTACCAACCATCCCTGCATCAAGCAGAAGGAATTTTAATATACAGCAACTCCATATCCGCTCTAGAAGCAATTCAGTAGGGCAATACTAGAATCACACAGAAAATACACTCGTTACTTACCCAACTGGAATCATTGGAGAATAACTGCATTCTACAATGGATTCCTGCCCGTGTTGAGATCGGGGTAATGAAATGGCAGTTGAATTGGCAAAGGAAGCCAGAAAGCTGAGCCAACATAAAGAACAAATGTCAGTATTTGAAGCTGATGCTTTGGCAAAATACAAGATAATTAAACAAAAAATAAGAAAAGATCAAATATGTTAAATAAACTCTGAGAGAAAACAGACAAAAACTATAACAAGACTTAGAACAAAACATTATAAAGGAATGAAAATACATCCAGATGGCACAAGAACCTATAGAACATGCAACAACTGTCCTGGTGTGGAACTAACACCTACCCACATATTCTCATTCCCGCAGCCTTGCAGAAAATTGACATAGACCCAGAGCAGCAGCTTTATGCATCCAAGATAGTGGACATTGCTGCTGCTGCTGTGATAGAAATGCATGGAGACATATGAGACTATTTATTGGACACGACAAAAACAACAACGGCATTCCAGAGTAAAATAAATTATCAGAGATAGATACATATTTTTCAAATGAATTAAAATAAACATAATCGATACTGAGTGAGAGTTGAATTAAAAATATTAGAAATTTATTATCTTCGGAAACAAACCGTATCTAAAATATCAATTTTCTTTTTGCTACATGTTTTAATTTGCATTTACCTATTTTACATATCTCTGATTGTATTTGAAAATCGTTAACCAATTCTTCGTACTTTTGGCGAAGTGGTGTTTTATTAATTTGTTATTTGATATTATTAGGGTTCTTTCCTGGTATTCAAAAAAGAAAAATACGTGTCGATCAGTTATATTTTTCAATTTATCAAACAATTTGGCCGCTGAATCTCTGATTCTGGTAGAGCGCCATCTGGCGAATAAAATTGTAACTAAAATCAATTTCGAATTTTTCATTATTTGCCATAAAAAATCCCATTGCATCCTGAACACAATGGTGTTTACCGCATTGCTCTAGCGCAAATATTCGGGGAGTTATTAATTTTTAAAGTTGTGCGGGACTTTTGGATCACCCTGTATATATACGAAAATATAATTATTATCTTTGCCGTGATAAAATTGTTATATTTAGAAGACTTGAGATATTGATTAAAAAATTAAACGAAATCAATATAGTGAATAGTTACATTGCGCAGCTTTGTCATCGTTGTAGTGCCCGCATAAAGAACCCCAGCGGTTCCCAGCGACATCAAGCATTTCGTGGTCTCTAGAGAAAACGCATATAGCGTGCTTCGCTGCTGAGGAGATGGAGATGGCGTGTTCTTCGAGGCCCAACGAGAAGATCCAGGACTGCAGGTCCGGCGGCTGCCGAATGGAGAACACCTCTCGGATGAGAGGGCGGACGGCCTTGCATGAACAGTAGCGATGGACCAGCGATGTTCGACAAAAAGCCCCCGAATGAGCGACGACAGAAAGAAGAAAATGGCAGCTGGTCGACCTATCATCCAGTATCCAGATACCGTTGAATGAGAACGGCGGCCAGCCGGGGGCGCTCAAGCTTGCCAGGCGCAGTGCTTATGCATAGCGCAGGAATGGCGTTGCTATCCTACCGCCACCACAGACCCTTTCTTTTAGGCAAGTTCACGCCTATTCCTCACGTAGTCAGAATTCGTTTATCAGGTGTTGACTTTCTATAACTGCTAATCTTCGCGGATTAGCAAGAAAATATCATCGGCGTCATATTATACCCGGAATGGCGTACATCTGAAATTTCACCACGAGGGATGCCATGGGGTGACGCAGAGGATAATATGAAGTCCGCCGTAAGTAGAGTTAGTAGACGGTAACCGTTTAGGCCCGGACCACCATGCGCTTTGGAGACAAAGCAAACGATTCTTCTGCCCGAAAATTTCAGCCAACACCGCGAAACTACAATTCGACCAGTATTCTCTGTATGGTATCTGCAAATAAGTCCTCGAAGTCCTTGACGAACTCACAGGGCACATTATTCAAACAGCTGTTTTATCTTATGGAATACGGCGGATAGCAGCCTTCATCTCACTCAAGGAGATATCTGTTCGATGAAGCGGGTCACTGTCAATATCATGGTGAGCTCTCTGTAGTTCACTTACAGGAACTAAGCATTGTCCTTCGGGCTGCAGGTAAAGCCGTTGAAGTGTTTTCTGTAGTAGTTGAAATGACACACCTCTCGGGCTGTCTCCCTCAGCGAGGTTCTTCTGGGCATCGGATAGCGTCGTCGGGTCCGTACTATGTATTCGGACGCGCAAAGAACTCCCAAAATCAGGCAGTGATGGGTAGTTAGCCTACACGATCTTGGCTTTGAACGCAGCTTGAGTTAGCGGTTGACAATTTTGACAATTAAAATAATTTCAATGCATAAAAAAGTGCACAGTCTGCACTATTTTAAAAAGATAATTATATATATGCATAATACTACGTACAATGAATATGGCGCCTCTGCCACCGCTGCAGAGTTTGGTGGAGAATCTCCAGCGAGTCTCCAGCGACACCACGTATTAAGTGATCTACGAAGAATACGTAGATCGCGTGCTTCGCCACTGAGAAGTTGTTAGCTGTTGTAAAATACGGTTGGTAAGATATAAAACCCAATATCCGATGTAAACAAATGCCATAAACTCAGTACATTATCAAGAAATGATGGTGAGATCTAAAAAGGTTTCTAAAAAAACGAGAATAATCAAAATAACGTAATATTAGTAACAAATACATCAAATCTCATTAATGTATAAACATATCTCAGAATCTAGCCAGGAATTCAATCTGGAAAATACAACACGTCATTACAGTAACATTCTGAACAAATGCCAAAAGTAGCAATCCCAGGAGAACAATAGAAGCAATTACCAAACGGCCATTTTAATTGGAGAAACATTCCCAATAAAAAAAACACAAATTCTATTTATTATAGTTTCAGGACCTCTAAAACCTATCTCCACTTCGTGCCGAGGATGCCCAGAGAAGAATACAATTTTCTTTTAACCAAGAACTCCCAGCTTGTTATTTTTACAATAAGAACTAGACCCGTTGAAACAATATGTTGCATATATATTTAAAATACAATATAATGCGGCTTATAATTGTAGAACAGAATTTGGCAATTATACCGCAAATGTTTCTTTAGAACGAAAATCTAAATTCATTTTAAGGAGAAATAACGATTATTTCTAACCTTAGGGATGAAGTATGATAGGATGAATTGTGAAGAGTAATGATAAACGGAAAACTAAATATATATTCAAGTTTAATCAATTAATTGTTCCCACAGAGTATATGTATGTAAGATCACAAGTATATAGGCACTAACAGTAAGAATACAAGTTTCTCTTTATTTACTATGTTTTAAGTTTCTCTTATATTTTGTTTTCTCTTTTGTAAATCAATAATGATTGATTAATCTCTTCTTGGATTCAGTATCTTTAAAAAGTCTAAGCAAAATCAACAAAAACTTTCGCTAGCAGAGGCTAGCCTTTTTGAAACATGTGAAAATAATATATCGATTGCAAGTTTAATTAAGATTCTCAAAAACATTGAATAGAAATATCCAATTATAAAAAGGCATATGAATTTTAAATCGAAATATTGATATAAGAATAATTTTATAAGTACAGTTCACACCCAAAAGTAATGAAAGCATATACATATTATATACAAAGGTTATTTTATTTTAAAATTATAAATTCTAGAACAAACTACTATGTTTAGTCGACCGCTAGGTATTGCATATTTCCCTATAAAAACCTATTGTTGTTGTTTCCCGTTGGCCGGCTCAAATCTTTTTGTACATATGTAAATACGTATTTTTTTATTTTCTTCTTCACGCCTCAAATCAGCGATTTCTTCCTTAATTATGTATATCAGCACAATTAAAGCTAATTCTGATCTAAACTTTTTTATTACCACGACTGCAATATCACAAACAATCTAAGCGAATTCTATAAGAAACACTTTTTTATATTATATATATATATATATTATAAAAAGATATTTTATGCTCATTGATATAAAGAAGAATTGAGCATTTGCTTTAGGGTTGGTATACATGAGTATTTAAATAGCAGTCGTGGTAATATAATAAAAGTTTATAATCACAATTTGCTTTAATTGAGCTTATGAAATACAAAAGACATAATTAAGGAAGAAACACCTGATTTGAGTCTTAAAGAAGAAAATAAAAGATTAGGTGTTTATATATCACAAAAAGGTTTGAGTCGGCCAACGGGAAACGGAAATATTTTTATTTACGGGGCTGCTAACCAAAATGAATGATTTTTGAGCCCCGATGGACGCATAAAGCGGAATATATACAAAGCACTGTTGGAGGGTCTGGGGATGGGTGGCCAGGGGATCATCGTCAGGTGAGGCCAGGAGAGCCGGGATATAGTGGAGGGGGGCAGGGTGGTGATCCGCGGAGATCAGGGGAAGGCAGGTCCAATAGTATTAAGTCAAGGGGTGACCGTGATGAGCAGACAGACCGCAATGCTCTGTTGCAGCCAGAGCGGACAAAGTAAAACTCTCTCTGTACAAATTAAAGAGAGAGATTGAGATTGAAACTACTTTATTTCAATGTCAATATAATATTATATAGGGTTAAATACACATAAAACATAAATATGAATGAATATGATAATATAAAACGGGAAATAACAACAATTCTATATACAGTTACGAGCGTCATGCATCATCTCTGTCACCGTTTGCTTGGAATGGCGCTCTCCTATTGGTTGGCTACGATCAGGTGGCTACGCTTTTTGACTTTGCCCCCCCCCCCCCCCCCACTCGCTTTTTGGTTTTTGTAACTATTGTGTTGGAGCGGGTCGCTCCTTAAATAAATGCATATATTAGTTAATAACTAAATGGAATCCTCTCTTTCTTTTTCCCGGTAAGAGACGCCTACGGAAGCCAACAGTACATAGACAGATAAAGCACATAGGCTATAGTTATTAACTAATATATGCATTTATTTAAGGCGCCAATTTATAATTGTAACAAATAGTATTTGAATCAAAACATTCAATCGGGTAAAACACGGGCGTTGCCCGGGTCATTCGGCTAGTGTGTTTATATAGGGAAAGCCACGACATCTGGCGGTCGACTTTACAGAATATTTTATTATATAAATTCTAATTTTATAATAAAATAATATTTTTTATAATATATAATCACTATCTAGCTGTTATGTTGAAACAGCAAAAACTAGATGAAAGTGCTGGAGGCACAGAGATAAAAGTCCTGAAGACAATTGGACAGCTGATGATCCAGCGAGATAAAAGAAATTAATACCAGCGTAGATTGTAGCGACCCCAAATTGGACGGACAAAATTTCCCAGTTATTCCAGAATAATGGCTGGAGGCTGATAAACTGTCTCAGTTTGTTCTCTAGTCAGCTCAGAAAATATCTTATAATACTTATTATATTTCGGTTTCAAATTCCATTCTATATATTTATTTCTTTAATAAAAAAGGCATATATTAGATCAAAATATCATTTATTATACCAATATTTCAGTTGGCTGAACGCCAACCTTTATCAAGGTATTATAGCATATTAATGTGTAGAACGACTTTAACGCAAATGTTTCCTTTGAACGAAAATTCCTAATTTTATTTTAAGGAGAAATACAAATATTTCTATCCTTAGGGATGAAGTCAGTCGTTCTACAATCATAAGCCGCATTATATTGTATTATATTAATGTGTATCAACATAGGTTGGCGTTCAGCCAACTTCAAATATTGGTAAAATAAATGAGAGAGGGAGAGATATTTTGTTCCAATATATGCCTTTTTTATTGAATATTTATTTATGGATTGTTCCATTTACAAAATGATATTTTTTGTGTAACATACATTGTATTTATTTATTTAGGTAAAAAAAAAAATTATTTATTGATTTTTTTTTCATAGTTAGGTAGTCGGTAACATTTTACTTTCTTTCTTTTTGTAATTTTGCAAGTCTATATCTATATATAGTAAAACCTGTCTATAGTGCCCCCTCTAAATAACGCCTCCCTCGTAGTACGATGCGATTTACATTAAAAGTAACCTGTCTATAGCACCCCCTCTCTATAGCACCCTATTTTGGTGAGTCTCAAGAGGGGGCGCTATAGACAGGTTTAACTGTATTTTGATTAACCCTGTTGTAATTAATTTAAATATTAAAAAACAAAATATTTTGATAGGAAACATTTATGCGGATGTGAAAAAGCAGCCCGAAACGCGTCCGTAGTTAGCTTTTCTTGATTAATCAAGAATGGGTATTTAGCTAATTCTGGAATAATTAAAAATCAACGAGAATAGTTGATATTTATTCCGATAGATGGCGCAAGCCATCAGAAACTTTCAGTTGCACAATAAGGAGATACCTTTTTTATAATTTATGCGAAAGTTTCATACAGGATACTCGGGAGAGTTTGTATCTAGAAACTATTCGACGAATTATCCCCTATTCTACACCAAATATATAAGATATCAGTTACATGGACTCTGCGTATCCAGGTATTTTCCAGGTACCTATTTTGTTTGCGAAACTATAATCATTAAATTTTTTCTAGCTTTATAACATTGGGAAAAAATAGCCACCATTCAAATTTATTTATTAGTTCTAACAGTGCTGCCTCTTTTGGTAAGAAGCAGATAAATAAAAATCTATTTTTCTATTTATTATATATATGTGATGATTTAAGACCATGGAATTGTTGTAAATAGTCTAGATATCTCCTACCACATGTTCCACCCCATGACTGTATATAACTTCTTATGTACTGCCAATAGAAAGCCTCAACTAACATCAATCTGTACCGCGTAAGAATCTAATAAAGTATCGCAACTGTACAGGTAGAAGGAATGGAGACTAACAGGAGAAAATTAAGGTTAAAACTAATCAGGCTTAGGACAGAAGTCGAAGCAAGGCCTAGCAAAAGAGGCTTAAAACTAGCCCAACTATAAATAATTTACAAGACAATATTTCCTGGGCAAGACCGGACGTATCTTGTGACCGCGGAAACCATAAAAGTCGAGTAACGCCCCGTATTTCCGGAACAAGACCGGACGTATCTTCCGTCAAAGGCAGTAGCAAAGACCAATCAGAAGACATCACCTAAATAGGTCAACCAATAGAAAAAGGCCATGTGACACCTTTCGACCAATGGGAAAGAAGACAGGTCTTGGTGTTAAATCGAGAACCTAGAATAGGCAGTATACGCTTGGCTCTCAACAAGGTAACACTTGCTCTAAAGATCTCCCTCTCTCCTCATCCCATTCCTTCTTGACGTCAGACGCTTCTAAGTGGAATTTCTGTTTGTTTATTTCACCTTTGGACCAGCTGTGTCGCCTTCCACCACGACTGCACGGTAGAGTTGACATCGAGGGTCGTCTAGCATCAGGTAACGCTGGTCCCAGAGGTCCCAAGATATCACAGACTCCCCCGTCCCGAAGAGTCGACAGGATAGTGGACGCCAAGGTACAAGTAAGCAAATAGACCACTGTCTGTACAGAAAGATGGAACAGGGAAGAGAGGAGGATTCAAAGGAGCCCATGAAGACCGATCCCGACTACGAAAGTGGGGAAAACACCACTATTCCGAAGAAAGAAACCACCCTCGGTAGGACGCAAGAAGTTCCCCCCAGCCACGAGGACGCAACGCCCCCGCCGCCGGTGTCAGATGTCCTGGGGAGGTTGACGACGACGCTACATCAGCTTTCTGCCGTGACCGGACTTTCGCGAGATGTGGAACTAACGCGCTACGATGGTTCGTACGAGGCGCAGAGCTTCTTCACCAACTACGACGCCCAAGCAGATCGGGCCCAACTACAATACTCTACAAGACTGAGAAAGCCAGCAAACCGCCTGCAAGCACCCCTCCGAGTTACCAACACGCGAGCGTATGTTACCTGCTCCCCCGACCATCTCTAAACCACGAGCCCAGCGCAAGCAGTGAACTCTTAACTGTCCCATTGAACCTCCAACTATGGCACCAGACCAGGACTGTCCCGACATACAAGACCACACAACAGTAGGTTCCTCCTTCTATAATTTTTATTGAACAATTTCTCGTTCGAACTGAACTGTCCAATGATGTAAACCTACTCTACTACTTTATACAGAAGCATCTATCGCTATAATTATGCAGAATACTTTTAAAATAATAGAAATCAGTTTGTAAAAGGAAAATACCTGTCCATCCATTTAACTTAACTATTAATGCCATAGCTAACAATATTTTCATCATAGATTATATCTTTTTGATCTTAAAAATAAGTAACATAACGCGGAATCTAAAATTCCATATCATCGATACAGCCTTGCCTTTTGGCATTTTATTCCTTAATTCCATAAAAAGATTTCTACTAATTATAAACTGTTCTCAGCTACTCCTGTATCAATATAATGTACTCCTACCAACTACCTTGTACCAATTCACCTCGCGCAAGCAACACGTGTCCCATTGACAGGTTAATACAACTGTCCCATTTACTAAATCTTCCCCTCCTGGAACGGGTTGCTCACACGTGGTGAACTCCAACACTCTTATTTGGTCTCATTATAATGTTCCTAATCCCATTTTCAACGCCCCTATGTCCTTTTCTTTCATAGCTTTAGACAGAAGTAACTTAAATCACAGCCTTCCAAAACTATTCCAATCTTTAAATTCCCACATAACTACACTCCTTCCTTTTACCTGCATATTTAAATATCGACAAATCGCTCTTAACAAAATAAACAACACCCTCTCACATCACTTTTTCTAATTGGCAACAAATTTTTAGTGCGCGACTTCACACCCAAATCTAATTTCGAGCCACACAAGCTTTATTACGTCGCCCTACTAAACACACACACAAAAAAATATTTTTTTCACATTAAACGTGTCATATCCACTAATAATATAAAAATTCTCGATATGTTCGTACAAACAGCACCCATGACTTTAGTAAATTTGTTATTCTTAGTAAAACAGGTTAGATTTTGTACAAAACAAAGACTTCACGTGACACCTTTTCATTTACAATTTTTTTCGCTTCGTGTCACAGCGCCACACCACAAAACTCTTTCAATTTTCAGGCCAAAAGACGCCTTCATCACGCCTGTGACACATTTAACCTCAAAACGTGTCCACGTCGATAGTCGCAATTTCACTAAATTCTAACCCGACATCAATGAATAACATTTTTACTAAGTCCGCCAAAAACCATTCGATTTAATATCAACAGATACAATATCCGAATTTTCGATATACAAACACAAATCTAACAAATGCTTGAACACACGGAATAATTACAACCTCAGTATCTCCCTATGTCAATCCCATAACGCTTGTCACCAAACGTGACAAATCAAAACGCTTTTGCGTTTACAATTATAGAAATTATATCTCCGAACGTAGTCCGAATTAACAGACCCAATCGACCCCTAAATAAAAAAGATGTCACGAATACATAGCCATCAGAAAACCAGGCAAGAACCGCATTTACAAAGGTGGGAAACAACCACCAAGCAAGCTGCCCCCACAAAGGGCCTCTGACCCAAATAAATATGCCCGCCACCGCCGGAAATCGCTAATAATAAATTCGAAGGGAGATGAGCAAACAAACAGCCGACATCTTGTTACGGCCCGTCGCCCCCCCCCGATGTCACTCTAATGGATTTTCGCTACCTATTAAATTAAACATTAGTGCGTACATTTACTAACAAATCTGTTCACTAACATTCTCTCGCCCTCGATTAACTTGTCCACTTAACATCGACACTTAGAACCAAGGACAACATTTTTACTAAAAATCACACACACCCACACATGTTTAAAAAAAAAAAAAAACAACAACAACAACCCTTTATCGGTTAGAATAGATCGCCGTGTTTCTCCTACACACACAGAATAAATGCCGCTTTAGGAAGAATCACGTTTTCACCTAAACGTGGCGCAGGGAACAAAAAATCGACAACATTAGGACTCAGTTAGTTTCACAGTTGGAAACAATGCGATCCACGAGTCGCGTCAAACATAAAACAAATTCAATAAGTTAGATCAACTTAGGCCAACAAGACCAAAGATATCAATCGAGGACAATTTAAAGCTCTCTCCACCCATCCTAAAAAACAGGAACATACATTACCTTTGGCCTACAACTTTCCATTCTTTCACGATATATAATTTCTATGTATAATCTTACTTGCTCTTCTTTCTCGATGAACTTTTTTTTAAATTTTCATCTTAATATCTTGTATATAATCATTATATAGCTCTTATAATTGTTTTTTTTACGTCAACCAATCAGTTTAGATTATTGTCATTTTATTTTATTTTTCTTTACCAAAACTTATTTACTTTTGCTTTATGACTCTATTCTATAATCAACTTTATATTTTATCTTTCATATCTAATAATCTCAAGTTTATATTTCATGTTTATATCACTAATTTGCCTTTTGTCATTTTATATTTTTTCTCACTTTATAAATTAGATGTTATTTACATTGTTTCATCTTCCGCTACCATGTCAATGCTATCGAGTATATTATTGCTCATTATTAATTTTCATTTAATATTTTCACTTTCTATTACCCCTTATATACTGCTGTAGTGTGTTAATCTTTGTATCATATCATCACTATTTTTACTTTTTTTTAAAGATTACTTTGCATTTAACTTCGCAATTCTATTTTCGATTTTTTAAATCCTTTAACGCTATATGCAAAACCGTAATCTCGCAATTTTATATCTCAATTATATATTATTTTATAATCAAACTAAAAATCATGACCTAAAAACAGGGCAATCTTCAATAACCTCTTAAACAACCACTTTAAAGGTTACTTCTTAATAAATACTAACCCTTTTCCGCAGGAACTTTTAACTCCTTCGCAGGCTAGACTTGACCTACTTTGATTTCGTAATTAACAATCTTGACACACCGTCCCCCGGATTTACCTATCCCTACTTCTGGCTTGGATACGTGCAAATTGTATTTTTTTTATATATTCCAGGGCACTCTCATGCCACACGCTGGCACATCTTTTTTTTTTATATTACTCTTTTTCTCGCTAAGCCCCTGACGACTCTAATTAAAACTTTGATTTCTGGTCACTGATCTTCGCCCTCATTTATCCTGCATGCGTACATCTTAACGACTAATTACTAAAACCCATAACAATCACCCTTATCTTACTTTTCGATTGTGGTACTGTAACTTTATTCGGTCCTTAAATTTACATGTGAAACATGGCCTAGGTTTTCCGCGCCGTGCACATTAAATGGTTTGGGACTTGAGTCAAAGTGACATTGCCGCAACCAAGTAATAACTAACCCCTCAACCCTTTCTAACGCCCATCACGAAGAGATCCTGATTTACCCATCCAATCATTTATATTTTTACCTATAATCATTATATGTTCTCTATTAAATATTTTATTCATATTTTTATTTTTACTTGTATGTTTAGTATTAGTTGTTTATGCTTTATTATCTCTTATGGATATACAGAAATCAACCCCATGTTATATACCAACTCATTTCAATTAATTTTTAAAAATTACTTCCTTAATAACAGTCTTCCTATTCCGCTCTCTTAAATCCCTCCATATGAACCCTCTCACATCCGGGGCCATCTGTGATTATTTAAGACCATGGAATTGTTGTAAATAGTCTAGATATCTCCTACCACATGTTCCACCCCATGACTGTATATAACTTCTTATGTACTGCCAATAGAAAGCCTCAACTAACATCAATCTGTACCGCGTAAGAATCTAATAAAGTATCGCAACTGTACAGATAGAAGGAATGGAGACTAACAGGAGAAAATTAAGGTTAAAACTAATCAGGCTTAGGACAGAAGTCGAAGCAAGGCCTAGCAAAAGAGGCTTAAAACTAGCCCAACTATAAATAATTTACAAGACAATATTTCCTGGGCAAGACCGGACGTATCTTCCGTCAAAGGCAGTAGCAAAGACCAATCAGAAGACATCACCTAAATAGGTCAACCAATAGAAAAAGGCCATGTGACACCTTTCGACCAATGGGAAAGAAGACAGGTCTTGGTGTTAAATCGAGAAGCTAGAATAGGCAGTATACGCTTGGCTCTCAACAAGGTAACACTTGCTCTAAAGATCTCCCTTTCTCCTCATCCCATTCCTTCTTGACGTCAGACGCTTCTTAGTGGAATCTCTGTTTGTTTATTTCACCTTTGAACCAGCTGTGTCGCCTTCCACCACGACTGCACGGTAGAGTTGACATCGAGGGTCGTCTAGCATCAGGTAACGCTGGTCCCAGAGGTCCCAAGATATCACATATATATAAGTTTTAAATTAAAAGGCATATATTGGATCAAAATATCATTTATTTTACCAATATTTCAGTTGGCTGAACGTCAACCTTCATCAAGGTATTATAACATAATAATTGAAATATTGGTCAAATAAATGCTTTTTTGATCCAATATATACATTTTTAATTAAAGATTTATTTATGGATTGCTCTATTTCAAAAAAAGATAATATATATAAGTGTATATATATTTTTCCCTATATTCTGCTTACATGACGCGGAACTGCCGATGCTACAACGTAAATTGCTATAGCCCTATGTTGTTACTTAAAATAAAAAACCTTTTTGATACCTTAAAAGTAATATTTTTATAATTTGTTTTTAATTATTATTACTCCTTCTCTAATACAACTATCTTTCATATAAATTACTAGCCGAATGACCCGGGCAACGCCCGTGTTTTACCCGATTGAATGTTTTGATTCAAATACTATTTGTTACAATTATAAATTGGCGCCTTAAATAAATGCATATATTAGTTAATAACTATAGCCTATGTGCTTTATCTGTCTATGTACTGTTGGCTTCCGTAGGCCTCTCTTACTGGGAAAAAGAAAGAGAGGATTCCATTTAGTTATTAACTAATATATGCATTTATTTAAGGAGCGACCCGCTCCAACACAATAGTTACAAAAACCAAAAAGCGAGTGGGGGGGGGGGGGGGGGGGGGGGCAAAGTCAAAACCAAAGTGTCTCGCGTAGTGGCGGCGCCATCGTAGCCACGTGATCGTAGCCAACCAATAGGAGAGCGCCATTCCAAAAAAAAAAGCAAACAGTGACAGAGATGACGCATGACGCTCGTAACTGTATATAGAATATTTAATTATACTTTATATGTATATATTGATAAAATGTGTAATATTTTAATGTAGAAAATTAGTCGTCAGTTATTTAAAGAAGCATAAATATTCATTAAAGATTATACGACAAATATATCAAGTTATGTTATTTACAGACAGAGAACTAAGAAACAACTGCCTACCTAAAGTCTCTCATTGTAATTGGCGTTATACACTCGTCGTCTTTTTGTATCACAAAAAGGAAAACAATAGTTATTTTCATTGTTTCAAAGAAAATAATCAGATAGCGATGAGATTTGAGATTCTAATATAAAGGAAAATAAAGATTATACATTGTAAGAGCATTTTCATAGAAGTTACCTACATATCAATGAGTTTGTTGAAATAATCACGAGTGGGAAGAGAGGAAGCCTTCTTAAATAGGAAAATGTCCATTATAAATGAGAATATATTGAATTCATGTGGAATTTTTCTCTTTTTTTCTCTCTTTCTCATTGATAACATCATATGACTATTCTATTCACGGCCTAAAATTATTGTATATATATATGTAGAGGCAGATGTAAAGGCATACATGTATGAAAGAGCAAATGTCCCTAGGGGGACATAGCGCTATAAATTGAAATAAAATTTTAAAAAATAATGTGACATGCAAAAAAAGCGAAGTATTGGTAGAATGTCAAGTGTATCTTTTACTGATTTGAATTGAAATATCTCAGAGAAGATATCCATTGAATTCTAACCCTCAAATTGACAAGTTAGAATTAAAATATGAATGGAAGCGAACGATTATGTGTGAAGCTTTTTAACTTGTTATTTATTCCCACTGCCTTTCTTATAGAGAGTTATATAGACCTTATTATATCTAATACAACTATATACGTATTTATGTAGTAATATATAGTCACTAGAGATTGTCGTGTACCATAATTATGATAAGTGTAAAGTCCAAAATGTATGTGATATTCAACTTCTCAGTTTTGCAATCATATAATCCTACGTATTACAATAAATTTAGAGTCAGTCACTACCTAGGCAAGGCCCAAGCAACCATTGTCGAGATTACATTATACATGTAAATTTCCTAAATTATCACGTGGGCCCTTTCCGGGGATTTTCCACAAGTCGTTAATCAGTTTATGACCAGTTGCTGAACGACCGATGTTTTGTTTCCCACTTGGCAAATACGCAAGTAGGAAAAGCAGATTGATTGTTTACAAAATAATTTGTTCTCGTTAGGCTTAATTGAATAGAATGTTTTTACTAGTGTGAAGAAACAAATTTACTTATCTTTGGTCAGGCAATCATCCCAAGCTTTACAAATGAATTTATTTTATTTTTATTTACAATGAGTATTTAAAGAATACGATTTAAAGCCGCAGCTATGAAAGGCATGGTTCTTTAGTGGCGCGCGTTGGTAAGAATCTTCTAGAAGGTGGTGAGCTCCCTCTGGCGGCGCAGCCAGACAGCCTCCCATTGGTCAGCGATGACGCAGTTCCTTCACCGCTGCGCGTACACCGCCGCGCGCTGCCTTCTGCTACCTATGTTAGAATAAAACGAAACATACTCCCCTCCTGTGGACGTAGTCCACACACAAGGCAAAAGAAAAGGATCACATAGTGTAAAAAGTTTTTTTATTTTTTTATTTTTGAAGAAGAATTAGAATGGCAGATGTGCAATCTTCGAGATGGGTCTTATTAGATGATGTTGTTTCTCTGTTTGAAGTTCCACAACTCGGACATTGCCATCCGCTCCAGGTGACACCTTGGTGATGCGGCCAAGGCTCCACTGCATTGAAGGCATAGGAAAGTCTTTTACCAACACCAAATCTCCAACCTTCAGGTTGGAAGAGGGTTTTTTCCACTTGGACCGTTGTTGCAGATTGTTTAGATATTCCCTGGACCATCTTTGCCAGAAAACATCTCTGGCCTTTTGAATTAATTTCCATCTAGTTAAGTAGTTGTCATTAGGGTGATAACTGGGCTCTGGGAGTGCAGTTAATGGTCTTCCAATCAAAAAATGTCCTGGAGTGAGAGGGTTGAAATCATTTGGATCCGAACTCATCGGATACAACGGGCGAGAATTCAAGCACGCTTCAATTTGACTTGTCAGAGTATTGAGTTCTTCAAAATTTAAAACTGCAGATTTTAAACACCTTAGGAGATGATACTTCAATGATTTAATTCCTGCTTCCGAAATGCCGCCGAAGTTTGGACAGATGGAGGTATAAAATGCCAAGTTGATGTATATTATTCAAAATATTCTTAGCTCCTTTAAAGTTAGTAGCGTTGTCGGTGAAAATATCAGAGGGTTTTCCTCGACGAGAGATGAATCTTCTAAAAGCAGCGAGGAAGGCAGGGGTTGACAGATCTGAAACTATCTCAAGGTGAATAGCCTTCGTTGAGAAACAAATGAATAATGCTATATATGATTTTAATGTTACTTTTGTTCTTATGACATTAGGTTTAGTTATAAATGGTCCTGCGAAGTCTATTCCTGTTTTGCCCAAAGGGCTTGAGGGTATGATTCTATGGATAGGCAGATCTCCCATGATTTGTTTTGACACTTGGCGTTTCGTCTTGAAACATGTCATGCAACGATTAATGAGCTTTTTTACTAGAATTCTACCGGATGGAATCCAGTACTTTTGTCGGATGGCACACAGAGTTAATTGGAGACCAGAATGAAGATGCTCTTCGTGGAATTGTTGAACAATCAATTCTATAACGAAATGGTTGTGAGGAAGAATTATTGGATGCTTCTCATTGAATTGCAGGTTGGATTTGCGCAGTCGACCTCCTACACGTAGAATTCCTGATGAATCAATAAATGGGTTTAAGGATAAAAGTTTTGAGTTTGATGGTAGAACTTTGCTTTGATTACAACATTGAATTTCAGTTTTAAATTCTGAACTTTGAATGATTTGAATAAGAGTTCGAATTGAATTATCGAGCTCATTAGAGGACAATTTTTTGTGTTTTATTTTGTCGCTGCTGTGTCTAGCATTGTGGATAAATCTTAGGAGCCATGCCGTAACTCTGCTCAGCTTCCTGAATGTTGAGAATTTAAAAATAAAGTCTAGAATAGGACAAGTAGTGAAATGAACAATCGGAACAGTCTTTCTTTTTTCATGACAAACTTCTTTTGGAAGTTCATATGTGATTGGTAGCGGATCTTGTAAACTTGAGTTTGATAGCCAATCAGGACCATTCCACCAAAGTGAATGGTTTACTAGTTCTGAAAAAGTTATACCTCTGGAGGCGCAATCTGCAGGATTATCCTTGGTAGACACATAGTACCAAGAAGATTGCAGAGTTAGTCGCTGAATTTCTGCAATCCTGTTACCAACAAAAGGTTTCCAATGTTTTGATTCAGATTTTATCCAACATAAAACAATCTGGGAATCTGTCCACAAAATTACTCGGTCAATCTGCAACAGCAATGAGCTGCAAATGGAATCGTATAAATTTGAAAGGAGAAGAGCAGCACAAAGCTCCAGACGAGGTATTGACGTTGCCTTCAAGGGAGCGACTTTTGTCTTGGCAGCAATCAATGTGACTTGAACCTGACCAGATTTAAAACGAGATTTCATATAAACAACTGATGAATATGCAGATTCGGAAGCATCACAAAATCCATGGAGTTCTAAAGAATCTATAAGTCCCTTGCAGGAAATATATCTAGGAATTTTAATATGATTTAGCATGGCCAAATCCATTTTCACTCTCCTCCAATGAGAACACAACGATTCAGACAAGGGATCATCCCAATCCAAATCCTGTTTCCACAAAGTTTGGAACAGAATCTTGAAGCTAATGATCACCGGTGATAACCATCTCAAAGGGTCATAAATTCGAGAAATGTCCGATAACAATTGTCTTTTAGAATATACGTCTTTTAGTGAATTGACTGTAATTGTGAAATTATCCGTTGATGGATTCCAATTTATCCCAAGAATCTTAACAGATGAATTATCTCCGATTTCATATGAATCATGTGCTTTCAGCGCTTCTGGTACCTCTGAAAGAACCTCAGGGACATTTGACATCCATTTTCCTATGCAAAAGCCACCAGATAAAAGGATTTTCCGGATATCATCAATGAGAACTTTTGCTTCTTCGATTGTTGTTGCGCCAGAAAGTAGGTCGTCTACATAAAAATCAGTTTTTAGGATTTTAGATGCCTCTGGGAACAGGAGTTCTTTGTCGGTGGCAAGTTGCATCAAGGTACGGATTGCAAGATATGGTGCACACGACATTCCATAAGTTACTGTGAGCAATCTATACTCCAATAAAGATTCCAATGGACTATTTCTCCAGAAGATTCTCTGAAAGTCGAGATCAGAAGAGTTCACTTTTATCTGTCCGTACATTTTTTCAATATCTCCCGTAAAAGCTATAGGATTAGTACGAAACTTCACAAGAATATTGAAAATATCATGCTGCAATTTTGGTCCAGTATGAAGAAAGTCATTTAAGGAGTAATTGTTGCTCGTTTTGCACGATGCATCAAACACTACTCTTAATTTAGTAGTGCTGCTCTGCTCACGCAGAACGCAATGGTGAGGTATATAATAGCACTTGTCTGATGGTTTGTCACGTTCGTTTTTCGGAATGAGCTCCATGTGGTTGAGAGAAAGGTATTCCATCATGAAATCCTTATATTGCTGAAGAAGATTCGAAGATTTGTGCAATTTTCTCTCAAGAGCAAGAAATCGTTTCATGGCATTATGACGTGAGTCTCCGAGATTAGGCACAGATTTAAACGGTAGACCAACAGAATATCTTCCATCTGTTGATATGCAAAAGTTCTTGTCATAAATGTCCCCGCAACTCTTTTCCTCTTTAGTCAATGGAAGAGCGGCAGGAACCGATTCCAATTCAAAAAACTGTCGGAGATTATCATCTCCTTGGGATGTTGAGCATAATGAGATATAGTTGTTTCCAGTATCAGAACTGGAAACATTTCCTGAAAGTATCCATCCTAACTTGGAACTACAGGCAGAGGGTCCTGGATGATTTTGGAATCGTAGTTTTCCTGTATATAAAAATGGGGCTAGGTCTGCACCAATTACTAAATCAATGGGACTCGTTTTATCAAATTGGGATCTGCTAATAAAGTATTCTTAAGATGAGGCCAATTATCTCTATTTATCAGAAAATTAGGTAAATCAACAGTGATTTGATCGAGTATTATGGATGAAATTTTGAATATTCTATCAGAAAAATGAGGCTTAAATTGAAGAAAAGTCTCACTAGCAGACTGCTGTATTGGTTGGTTACCAATTCCAAAAACTGTGAGTTGGCTCTTTTTAACAGGAAGATTCAACTTTTCACGACAATTTTCTGTTATTAGACTTCTTTGAGAACCAGTATCAATCAAAGCTCTGCATGGATGAAACGATCCATTTTCTGCTCTCACTCTCACGATAGCAGTAGATAATAAGATTGTCTCATTGGGCTTTGTTGTATCACTGAGAAAACATGAAACGCTAGATTGGGCAATTGGGGCTTCAATTGAAGTGGTATTCAAAGGTTCGGGTTGGAAGGAATGCAAAAGAGTGTGATGTTTTTTGTTGCATGATTTACAATGCATAGTGATTTTACATGACGTTACTCTGTGGTTCGATCGCAAACAATTGAAACAAAGGTTATTGGTTTTGACTTTGTTCCATCTTTCAAGGAGAGAACTTTTATGGAACTTGTCACATTTGAATATAGGATGTGATTTTTTGCATAATAGGCATTTATCATCACCTTTTGAAATAGAATTATATACATGTGTTTGTTTCATTACAGATTTATCCTCTTTAGCATAACCTTTTATCGATTGCAAACTTTTTGCTTGTTTTTCAAGAAACATAATAAAATTTTCGTAGGATGGAAAGCCATCATCTATCAACGTCAATTCACATTGCCTTTTCAAATCATCACCTATTTTTCTTTGTAGGAAATGTATTAGAAAGATATCAACAAGTGTATTTCTTTCCAAACCCAGTGATTTCAAATTTCTCATGGCTTCATTACATATATCTAGTAGTTCGAAAATGGCTTTGGAATTTATTAGTTTTAAAGGTTTTAAAGTGAATAATTTTGTACATTGTGAAAAGGCAAGTTCTTTTTTGTTATCATATCTGGAGACCAATGTTGCCCAAGCATGGGCATAGTTTTCATCAATAACAGGAAATCCCCTAATAAGTCGTTCAGCGTCTCCAGTAACAGCTGATTGTAAATATTGCAGCTTTTGCGAAATAGTTAGAGCGGTATTGGAATCAATAGACAGAGAAAACAATTGCTTGAAACTAAGCCATTCGTTAACATCACCAGAAAAGGAAGGTAAATTAAATTTAGGAAGTTCTATTTTACTTGTGGTTGGTTGATTTAGATCATCAATTTTGCTTGAACTGGCTGTACAAGATACTTTATTGATATTCGCCACTAAATTTCTAAGATTATCCTTGTATTGCATAACTCTAGAAAAGTAATCTTCATCATCAAATTCAGAAAATGTTAAAAGATTACAATAAGTTTTTTCAATGTTAGATTTTATATCTAAAATATCTTTTTTAAATGTCTGTAAATTTGCATCATCCTTCGATTCAATCATCTTGAGCGAAATTTGCTCAAAATAATCCACTTGTTTGAAATGAAATTCAAGAATATTTAAAGTAGCTTTAAATTTGGCAGCCATCTTTAATCTTTGTTATTATTAATTTTAATAATATATTTCAAAAATGAATTATAATTATTCATATTTAAATAATTATTTAATAGATTTATTCCCGGGTTTCGGCACCAATGTTTTGTTTCCCACTTGGCAAATACGCAAGTAGGAAAAGCAGATTGATTGTTTACAAAATAATTTGTTCTCGTTAGGCTTAATTGAATAGAATGTTTATACTAGTGTAAAGAAACAAATTTACTTATCTTTGGTCAGGCAATCATCCCAAGCTTTACAAATGAATTTATTTTATTTTTCTTTACAATGAATATTTAAAGAATACGATTTAAAGCCGCAGCTATGAAAGGCATGGTTCTTTAGTGGCGCGCGTTGGTAAGAATCTTCTAGAAGGTGGTGAGCTCCCTCTGGCGGCGCAGCCAGACGGCCTCCCATTGGTCAGCGATGACGCAGTTTCTTCACCGCTGCGCGTACACCGCCGCGCGCTGCCTTCTGCTACCTATGTTAGAATAAAACGAAACAACCGATGTCTTATATCAGATTCTCCTGAACATTGCCCGTGTCGCTGATTACTGGCGTCTCTTAGGTGCAATCCAACCTGCCTCGTCCTTTGTGTTGCCCATACTCCTGAAACCACGAGGCCCATGACTGCTGTAGCTGGTGGTACGACATATATATATACTAGATCAATGATTTGGGCAATGACCCGGTTATACCTGAGTGGATTTATACCTGAGTTTATGAAAAAATATTTACTCTTTTCGAAACCAATTTTTTTTTTTAATGGGTAAAATTGATTTTTACTTATAAATTAATTTAGCATATTCTTTTCATTTATGATATAGGTATTTCCCCACATGAACATCCAATCGGAGAGAATTTTACCATTATATATGTACAATTTTAAACTTCTTTAAAGTACTCTAGATTAGCACTTATACAGATGATCATTATAGTGTTTGAAGCACATTATAAATTTGCCTTCTCTAATACCTGCTAGCGTCGTCCTGACATGATGTTTTACGTCGTAAATTTCGGAAAAGGCTTTCATTTAAAGTCCATTTTATCCTACGAAGCAGGAAAATGTCCGCGGGTTCTTAATCTTAGGAATACGAGAGCGTGGAGAAAGTTAATTAGGCTTGAAGCCGATAATTCCTTTGAGTCTTGGTGAGAGCCTGGGCATAAACGCTGCCTCTACAGGTACATCTACACTTCGCAATGCCAAATCAACGGTTGAAATGCACTGAAGTGTTCTCCGGAACAATCTGTAAAGTATTCGAGTTCGTTTATTTGGCCTTAGTCGATCTTTAATGGTGAGATTGCGGTTTTTGCCGATGTTGATCTCGTTTCGAGCAGTTGAAGGATAACATCAAGGAAGCTTAACTTCAATGGTCATTCCTACCTTTTTGAACTAAGAATTAGAATTTTACAATTGTCCCTTATTTAGAGTATGTTATATCTAAGATATTTATAATTATCTATTTGGTCTATGTTGTTCTTGCCGAATTAGACGACATAACTTTACAGAAGCACGCGTGAATCGGCC